>JAAGEH010000012.1:34041100-34064246 GCA_011751065.1 Lasiurus cinereus | reverse complement strand
TTTTTTTTTACAAAGAGGAAGGGAGAGGAATAGAGAGTTAGAAATATTGATGAGAGAGAAACATTAATCAGCTGCCTCCTGCACACCACCTACTGGGTATGTGCCCATAACAAGGTACATGCCCTTGACTGGAATTGAACCTGGGACCCTTCAGTCCACAAGCCAATGCTCTATCCATTGAGCCAAACCAGCCAGGGCATAAATGATCTTTTTAAATAATTCTTACCACTTTTACAGATACTGTTGATAAAATAGCTTATTTTTTCTTAAAGCATTATTTAGTCAATCTCAACTTTTTATTAAAATTCTGTCATGACTTTCAGTTATTTTTACAATTAACTATAAAAACTTTACTTAAGAGCCAAAAACTTTAAAATATGGACTATTTATATATAACACAGACTTCCTAATTTTTAACTTTACTTTTGCTCTTTTTTCTGAAAAGCTTTTCTCTGTATCTTACATATGTGCAATGCTTAACTAAAATACATTTTTCTACATACTAATATTCCTTCAAAATTCATTTTTCTCTTCTTTAAATTTATAGAAGTATTTCTCTATTATTATCTGTATTTTTATGTTACACCTATAGATGTACATGAATTTTCTCTTTTACTAAGTATATTTTTCAAATTTCAATCATACCTAGTACTATGCTTTGCATATAAGATGTGTGCAAATAATTTATTCCAAAGAATTAAAATAAACAAAGTAAGATTAAAATGAAATAAACCTAATTGCAATATAATGCATTCAGGAACTTCGCAACTTAAAGTAAAAGGTGGAAAAATTGATTCAGAAGTATATTAAATATATGTTCTATTTTGAATGTGTTTATCTACTCATCTAAAATAGGGACAATTAGTTGTTTGCAAAAGTGTTTGAACATCTTCCCTTCTCTTCACCTCCGCCTCCTTCACATCCTCCTGCTCTTTCTTTCTCCTCCTGCATCTCCTTTTTCCCTATTCTTGTACCTCTTTCTCTCTTTCCTTTGTTGTTGCTCACTGCTGTAGATCTAACCCCGAAGAACTATGTCAGATGTATAGTAGATATCAATAAATATTTGTTGAATAAACTCTTCCATGAAAATTATGGGTTTTTGAATGGTCTCAAAAATATAAATATTTGAGAATGACACAATAAAATACCTAGTCTCAAAAAACTCTTTGGCATTAGATTAAATATGAGTAAATCAAGAAACAGAAAGACATATTGGGTACTATTTCAATATTGTGGTGAAAAGTAATGAGAACCTAAATGAAAAATGACCAGGCATGAGAATGATCATTTCTATGACATAGATTTTTATAACATAAAATTGGATGGATAAAAACATAAAGCCCATCATATAACTATTGGGCTTTTGGCTTGAGCAATCAAGTAGAAGCCATATTTGATTCTTAAGATAATTATGGCTGGGGCAGTAGATGTTAAATTTAGTTTGGGATATATGTAGGTATAACACTTTTATAATTGCCCAATGACCCTATGAAGGCAGACTTAGTTGGTATATGGAGTAGCTTCCTAGGGCAACCAAGAAATTTTGGAATTTCTCTCCTATTAGATAATCATAATTGATTAGTTAGTAATCATCTTCTAGACCAATTGACTCTTCCAAAAACAGAGTAAATAAAATGAGTATCATAAAGTTTTAGTGATTTCAGAGATGTTATGCTTATTTTTATGGGAAGTTAGAATTCTTACAGTATATAAGATGTTTTCTAAATGTCTGCACTTAGTAAGTAGTGTTTGTTGATGTGTGTTTCTGTTTGTTTTGATCTGTGCATATTTTTATACATCCCATTTATGGTAGAAGAAATGTATTTGATTTGTTAGTACATACAAAAGATGTCATATACAGAAAATAATACTTTTGTTTTGAAGTCTGATACCAAACATAAAGAAAACAGCATCTACTAAAAATTTTTGAAGCTGTGAAAGTTCAAAAGGGTTTTTTTTTCTATCACATATGTTAAACAAAGAACAACTCTTCCTCTAATTGAACTAAAGTAACTCATAAGCCTATTCAGATGTATAAGCTTAAAATTAGAAACTGAGGCTTGATAAACAATGAAATATTTAATAAATCAGAATCTAGGACTTCCTAGGATCATCAGGGGAGAGAAAATATTTTTAAGCACTTCCTTGAGAGTAATTTGCAGACTCAGTAAGTGTTAAATAGGAATTTATGTTTTTTTATTTATTGATAAATTTATCAGAAAGACTCATTTTTAAGAAGAAAGAAGTTTATTTTAGTCTGGAGATTATATTTATTAAATGTTATGACCTAGAAAATACTTAAAATGTCAGTTTCATTTTGACCAAAATATTAAATTTTTGTTTTCTTAAATTTTAGATGTCAGAAGAACTTTTATTCTTGTTGTCACTCTCAAGACTAAATTCAATCAGGATATGAATGTTCATTATTTCCATGAGATGATATTCTTCTATGTGAAGACTACTCTCAAATTTTTAAGATTGCAAATTGGCAGAAATAATTTTCTACTTGACTAAAATTTGATGTTCCATGCTATATTAGAGGTATGAAGTACTTAAGAGAGGAATTAATCTGATTCTAAGAAGTAAGAGTTTATGACCAATACTTCAACATTGAGTCAGATTTGCTATGATCCTCTGACAGTCATGCTGTTATTGAGAAAGCCAAATTCTTACATCTCTCAGGTTCTTTTATTTATTTATTTATTTATTTATTTATTTATTTATTTATTTTATTGATTTTTTTACAGAGAGAAAGGGAGAGGGATAGAGAGTTAGAAACATCAATGAGAGAGAAACACGGATCAGCTGCCTCCTGCACACCTCCTATTGGGGATGTGCCCACAACCAAAGAACATGCCTCAACCAGAATCAAACCTGGGACCTTTCAGTCTGCAGGCTGATACTCTATCCACTGAGCCAAACTGGTTTTGGCAATTTCTCAGATTCTTAGTAGGACCAAAAGCAAAGATTATCTCAACTCACCAATACTAGAATTGTCCCAGCAATATTTCATTTATTATTCAGTGGAAAACATCTCAATTTCCTGTGGGTTAAGTAAGGTATTTAAAGCAGAACTTTCCATAGAGTATAGGTCTTATTTTGTTTGCCCCTTTAAAGAATAACAATCATGTTTATATTCTATTTGTTAATTCTTCAAGGGATATCTTCAGTTTGTGGACAAAATTATTCCAACACATATTTTTTTGTAGGGACTGAGTTTTTGTTGATGATGGTTGGCTTGTCATAGTTTGGAAGAAGGAAGGATCCCTTAATTGTTAGTAAAACCCCTGCTTTGCGGAGGGACTTGGAAGGTAGTAAAATAACTCACAGTGATCTGAAGAATCCACAAAATTAATGTCTCTTAATATATTCCTCAGGATAAACATATACTTGAAATTTAATATTGATAGTCAGGCTTGAAAAATAGCAGAAAGAATAAATTAAGGTTCATATACAATTAACGGTACAACAGCAAAAACCTGTAAGTATATAATGATTTCTCTTTTCCTTTGTTTTAAATGGATTTTATGCCAGTTAAATAACTCCACTGTAACACCACAGCTATAAAAACATTGAACTCTGAACCATGTATTTAAAATATGATAAGAAAAAATACCCATGAGGTCTTAAGTTTAAAAAAAAAATGATTCTATTTCTGGGGAAGGCTTTAAGAAATAAATTAGAGGCTAGTTTAGTCACTAAATTAAATATAATGTTTTCTGGACAGTAAATTCTCTCCACAGCCATAATCCATAAAATTCCTCTAGCAGCTAGAGTATTATAAATGGAATTTATAATCATTCTAACAGTCTCACCTGCAAGATGAAGATCAGTTCCAAATCATTCAAAATTATATTCACATGTGGGAAACAGGAAGTGGGAACATAGAAGCAACATTTAGCTATCCATTTGATTTTCCTAGAGTCGGAACTATTGGAAAACATTCTTTAAAACATAGCATAAAGGACATGGAAGTGAGATGTTGATAACTGTGTCAATTAATGAGAATTTATAGTGAAAATAGCATTGCCATAATCCTCATTATCTCTTCTATTCTTATCCATTACTTGCCAATTTATCTGACTGCCATATCTAGATCCAGATAGGAGTATTTTTAGTGTATTCAGAGTTTCTGAGTTGAGAATTGAATTCAGCCTGTCTAAAGATATTTCTTCTCTCACATCCTATGCTGCTGCTGCCTCCTCCTTTTGTATGCACTTGCCTACATTGAGGGCAATACTGTCAGAAACAATCAAGTGCAACTTTAGCTCATATATGACACTCAAATAAACATTTAAAACCTAAGATAACCAGTGGTGTTAGTTCAGAAATTGCTAATTGATTTGAATCGCAGATAGAGATTATTATCAAATATTTGAAACCCATGTCTTGTAAACAAATGTTAAGCTTGACTATGCAAGAGAAATCCTACTGAGGGCAGTTTTTATTCAACTTTAGTCACTGGATCTACCTCTTGGTGTCTAATATTTTTAAAGTCACCACATAAATTTCTACATGTGAGCTTGATATAATGTACTATTTATGTTGGAAAGAGTTTCAGCATAACTGACTTGTTTATTTTTTTCTTGGGTAAAATAATGAAGATTAGTATTTATGAAAAATAAAATCCTATCTAATAAAAATAGTAATATGCAAATTAAGCATACCTCTGCTATACCCACAAGCAACACCCACCAGCCAATCAGGGACAAATATGCAAATTAACACAACCAAAATGGCTATGGCCACAGAGCTGCAGCATGGAGGAGCCTTGGATTTCCCTAGCAATGGAGGAAGCCAAGCTTCCCTGCCACCCTGGCCAGCCCAGGTCAAGGCTATAAAGTTTTAATTTTAGAAGACAGGTAAATTGCAACAGAAATGGCTATGGCCACTGAGGGAACAGGAGGCTTGTCTCTGCTAAAGGCTAAAAAGTTTCAATTATAGAAGACAAAAAAAACCCAGATACTAGGGCCTCTGCTTGGATCTCCAGGGGTCATGGCTGGCCTGCAAACTACCACAGGTCTCTTGCCCAGGCCACCCCACACCACAAGGGAACCCATACCCTGATCTAGGACATCTTTTAGAGCAAACCAGCTGGCCCCTACTCAATGCACCAGGTCTCTATCCTATCTAATAAAAGAGTAATATGCAGATTGACTATCACTCCCACACACAAGATGGCTGCCCCCATGTGGCCAAAGATGGCTGCCCCCATGTGGACACAAAATGGCTACAACAAGATGTCTAATAGGGGAGGGCAATTGGGAAGGACCAGGTCTGCAAGGAAGGGCAGTTGTGAGTAATCAGGCCAGCAGGAGAGGGCTGTTGTGAGAGACCAGGCCTGGAAGGGAGGGAAGTTGGGGTGACCAGGCCTGCAGGAAAGGGAAGTTTGGGGAACCCAGGCCTGAAGGGGAGGACAGTTGTGGTGGAGGAGGGCACCAGGCCTGCAGAGGAGAGCAGTTAGGGGTGACCAGGTCCAAGGGGGAGGGTAATTAGGGGCAAACAGGCTGGCAGGGGAGCATTTAGGCATCAAACAGGCTGGCAGGAGAATGGATATGGAGTTATCAGACTGGCAGGCAGAAGCAGTTAGGGGCAATTAGGAAGGAATGCAAGGAAGCAGTTGAAAGCCAGCAGTCCTGGATTATGAGTGGGATGTCCGACTGCCCATTTAGGCACGATCCTACCAGGTTTAGGCACGTTCCTACCTGGTAGGATCGTGCCTAAACAGGCAGTCAGACATCCCTCGAGGGATTCCAGATTGGAAGGGGTGCAGGCTGGGCTGAGGGACACCCTTCCTCCCCTGCATGAATTTTGTGCACTGGTCCTGTAGTTAAGAAATAATACTGATGAAAGGACAAATACTATACCTACTGCCATAAATATTCTAATACATTCAAAAGCTATATTCAGAGAATTAAGTATACTAAAAGCTTTTTTATTCTTTTTATATATTTTATAATATATTATAAAAACAAAAGCAGTGTTTTTTCCCATTTCATTAGAACTGTTGCCTTCTCAAAAGATTAATGAAAACTGAAGATTGAAATTTACATCTTCTGAGGCTAATTACTGGAAATTACTCCAAATAAAAAGTGTTCACACGTATATCAAACACATCCACAAATGAAAATAGTCAATCCAGCCTGGCCGATGTTGTTCAGTGTTTGAGCATTTACCTATGAACCAGGAAGTCACAGTTCTATTCCTGGTCAGGGCACATGCCCTGGTTGTGGGCTCAATCCCCAGTGTGAGGTGTGCAGGAGGCAGCTGATGAATGACTCTCCTTCATCATAGATGTTTCTGTCTCTCTCCCTCTTCCTTTCTTTCTGAAATCAATAATAAATCAATAATATATATATATGTATGTATATATATACATATATATGCATATATACATATATATATGTGTGTATATATATATATAACAGTCAATCCAAACTTCACATGTACTTTAAAAGATTAGTAATGTGTATCATATAATTTATTTTGATAAATGTAATAAATATAAAAAAGGAAATAATGCTAAAAGTAAGCAGCCCACCTAGTTGCCTTTCAGCAGACTACCATTTCAAGGCAATCAGCTCACTCAGCTTTTCTAGAATGCAATTTAAGTGATTTTCTTTGAAAATAATAATATGCACCAAAACTTCTTCAGATACAATTAAGTGGTAGAGTATTTCTTTTTTAATATATTTTTACTGATTGCAGAGAGGACGGGAGAGGGAGAGAGAGATATAAACATCAATGATGAGAGAGAATCATTGATTGGATGCCTCCAACATGCCCCCTACTTGGGATCAAGCCTGCAACCTGAGCATGTGCCCTTGACCAGAATCAAACACAAGACTCTTCAGTCTTTGAGCTGATGCTCTGTCCACTGAGCCAAACCAACCAGGGCTACGGTATTTCATTTCAAACAGGAACTTGCATCATGGTTGTACTATGTGAGCAGATATCCTAGTTCATCTGGTAGACTCCAATAAAGGAATTTCAAGTTAACACTCTCCTCAAAATTAGAAAGTAACTTTATCCTTAATTATATCATCTTCCCTAAATTTATTCCTTCTTGCAAATAGATTATTTTTATGCCAAAAATATATGCTCAAGTTTTTCTGTACTCAGTTTATTCTTAATAACATGAATAGATTTCCTTAATATGAGCTAATATTTTAATTCTGTATATATTTTAATTATATTAAAATCCTTAGGTTGACAAGCTAACATCAATTCCAAGTTATTATCAAATCATTAAATATAGCCAATTATTTGATATGCTTTGCTTGAATCTGTTCAATCATTATTTTTGCCTTTGTAGTCCCTATAATTACCTCTGTAGTCACCAAATGGCTTATTTGGGAAAAATATATTTACTATGTATAAGCCAAATAGTATCTTCTTGTCCTTCTTTTTATATATTCTTCTTTTAAAAATATGTTCCTTCTTTTTAATATTTAATTCCCTCTTAAATATAATACAAAAGACTCTGGTCTATAATTGGCCTCACTCTCCTGTCACAACGTAAGACAGGTATTGTCCTGTATGCTTGCTGCAGCATTGATGACAGTTTTAAAACCTATATTTTGCTTTTATAAACATATTACTATTACCAACTGTAGTTACTTATTGTCTTGAAAAAAGTCAGCTACAAATTTCTATCCATTCTTATTTCTGTATACTAACAAGAAGAGGCTTGTTTACTTTCCCTAATATCAATCAATAGTACTTATCCCACTTGGGATTATTCTATGTATCGTATTACTGCTTAGACGTAGAGCATAGTTTTAGAATCATGTTCTGGGACTTAAGGTGACAAAGCATAATGATATTGAATCTTGATGGATTGGTATCATGTAAAACCTTGCACTGCAAAAAGTCAGTGCAAAATTGCAATATAAATATCATGACATTGTGATGTATGATTTTATACTCTGGGAAAACAGTTACCTAGCAAGAATTTTATTTCAACGCCATTCTAAACAATAAAGGATTGGATTTCATAATAACAATTTTATTATTCTTTTGGTGTATATTTAATCTACCACCTTGACGTAAAAATATCTTACATGGGAAAGTCACTATTATAAACTTGTCATGGGTTAATGCATTTGTATGACTTTATTTTTATAGTAATATTCTGTTCAAAATTTTCATAGGGTGATTATCAGAAAGTAGACCTTTAAAAATAAAGCATTATTAAAAGAATAAAGTTAAGTCTAATTTTATCTTTAACTCTCATATCAAAACCTTTCCTCTAAAATTTGAGTGAGGGAGAATAATACAAATTTTTCTCATTCTCTCTCTCTCTCTCTCTCTCTCTCTCTCTCTCTCTCTCAATAAAAGTTACTCTTTTCTATTGCTATTTATTGAGAAATGTGTGTTATCAAGACACAAATTACTTGAAAGACAGGGAAATGTGTAGCTAGCAATGGACATTACTTTGAATAAAGCACTTTTGTGAATAAAACACTTTTAATGTTTCTCTTGTAATTGTCATGTTTTCTTTGATTACAAAATCCACATTATTAACCAATACACCTAGTATAAGTGGTTAAGAAGATTATGGAAAATAATGACATTACTATTTCCATTGTATTATTTTAGTCAAATAAGAAGTACTGAATTGTGAATTGGCATAAAGGTGTATTACATTTTAGCCATCCTATTTAACAGTCTTTATTGAGAATGAATAAATATGTTATGTTTTAACAGCTACACCTTAAAAATAATTTAGAATGTCACTATTTTGTGGTACCAGAATTAGTTTCCATAATTCACTAATATCGGGCATGGCAGCACTTTTTAACCAAGCTGAAATGTTCTTAAAATTCTGTACTTTCTTTGAGGGGAGGTGGGGGAGGGTTTAACATCAATAAAAATAAAAAAAAAATAAAAACCCTGGCTCATGCCTCAGTGGTAGAGCATCAACCAACACACCCAAGGGTCTCAGTGTGATTCCAGGTCAAGGGTACATATCTGGGTTGCGGGTTCCCAACCAGTCCATGTGTCTCTCAAACATCTATCTTTTTATCTCTCTCATCTCTCTCTCCTTCTTTTCCTTCCCTCTCCCTCTTTCTTTTCCACTATCTGAAAAGCAATAGAAAAACAAAACAAAAACAAAAAATAGCCTCAGGTGAAGATTAACAAAAATAAAAAAGTAATCATTTTAACATCTTTGTATTATGATTAATTATGAATTTTTGTTTCTTATTAAAGTAAGCTGTTACTATTAAAATTTATTAAGGATGAGAAAAATGATTGAATATAGATTTTTTAAATAGAGGGGATTTATAAATCCTGATTAAAATAATATAGCCTATAAGAACACAACTACAGTAACAGTCTACAGGTATATTAAAAAATGTTATGAAAATAAATTTTCAGTAGAGCTGACTCATATATGCTGCTTCAATAAGGAAAATATTTTCTTCGAATCAAATATATTTGAATTAAAAATAATATCACAGAGGAAATAGATATTAAAAATAATTCTTTATATTACAGAAAGTTTATGCCATTGGAATAATCTTAGTTGAGAAAATAAATTTGTTAAATAGGAATTTAGAAACTAGTGTTTTAGGACTGAAAATTATATGCCCATGAAAGTATGAAAGACTATACAATTATAAAGCAACTAAAATATTAAAGTCCCACATGCCAGGAGTTTTTATTCCCTATTTATGGATATGTATACCTATGCTCATTGCAGCATTATTCACAGTGGCCAAGATACAGAAACAACCGAAGTGTCCTTCCTTTAGTAATTGAATTGGGTAAAGATGTGGTCCATATATACTATGGAATACTAGTCAGTTAACAAAGGATGAAATAGTGCCATTTGTAACACCATGGCAATCCTTGCTAACATTATGTTAAGTGAAATAAGTCAGTTGGAACAGACTAAGAACCATATGATTTCACTCATATGTGGTATATAAAACTGAAACTCCTGATGATTGTGAGAGGGAAGAGGGTTAGGGGAAAAGGGGATCCTATTATATGGTGACAGAAGAAGATTTGACTTTGGGTAGTGGGCACATGGTACTATATACAGATCTTTTAACATAGAAATCCACACCTGAAACTTACATGTTCATGTTGATCAATGTCACCCAATAAATTTAATAAAAAATAAAAAAACATATTTACTAACTTAGAAACAAATAATTAAACAAAATGATGGTATACTTTTTAAGATTACATTTACAATTAATAATTTGCAGATTAAAAAATATTAACAGCCCAGGTAGTGTGGCTCAGTGGTTGAGTGTCAACCCATATACCAGGAGGTCACCATTCAATTCTTGGTTAGGGGACAGTCCCCCATGAGGAGTGTGCAGGAGACAGCCAAACAATATCTTTCTTATTAATTTTCTATCTCTGTTTCCCTTCCTCTCTCTCTAAAAAATAAATGAAAACATAAATATTTTTAAAAAGAATAATTTAAAAAGATGCTAACACAATTATTCAATTTTCCCAACTGTATCCCCATGCTAATTTAAATAATCACTAAGCACTAAGTTTATACTCCTTTTCTTGAAAAAATGCTTCCCTCAAAATGCCAAGATTTTTTTCTTATTATTTAATAAAAAGAAATGGTCAGTTGAATACTTGAATTTGCTTCTTATAATTATGTTGTTATTAATCTGTTTATTCTTTTTTTTCAAAGTCACTCATAAAAACACATTTTGAAATTTAGTGTCACCAGATAAATTTTTTCTATCAATATTAAATAGAAATCTAAAATATTTATACATGAAGACTAACAAAAGTAGATTTTATGTGGCAAAAGTGTCACAAAAATTGATTACTGCCTTCAAGATTTAAAACTTATATATAACATGTTTCCATTTGGAAAATAACTGGTTATATAAATTATAAGTTAGAACTCAATAAATATAAAAATATTTTCAAAGCTTTACTAGTAAGCTGCTAATCAAAACTAAACTTACTGGAACTATTATTTTTATGTTGCAGATATATTGTTCACTAGAGGTCAAAATTCACATAAAAAGAAATGAAATAATGCCCTAGGTGTTTCTCAGTGGATAGAGCATCAGCCTGCTGAACAAAGGATCCCCGGGTTTGATTTCGGTCAAGGGCACATGCCTAGTTGTAGGCTCCTCCCTAACCCTAGTCAGGGCTCATGCAGAAGGCTATCAATCAGTGTGTTTCTCTCACATCAATGATATTTCTCTGTCTTTCTCTCTCTCTTCCATTCTCTCTAAAATCAATGGGAAAACATCCTTGGATGAAGACTAAAAACAAACAAACAAAATCCTAAGAAAAAAAAAGAAATAAAATGATCATTAGGAACCAATTTCCTAATAAGAAACAAATCAATTCTCATCTCTCAAAATGGGTTCTTAAATTGATTATTTAGGTGGATGTTTATTGCCCTAACATATATCCATATTCCTGGATACATATAACAATTACTATTTCCAAAACAATATATATCTAGGAATAAAATATTATCCTTATTGAAAATACTTTCTTAGAAAATTAATTTAGTTTGATTAAGAATTAATAGTTGTTATAACAAAAACTAGGATTATGGAATTAGTCTGGCCACTTACTAGAAGTGTTGTTTTGGTAAAATATTAACCCATTCACTCTCTTAATTGAGAAATTGATAAAATGCAAACATTTGAAGATTGTTAGAGAATTTAATTAGACAATGTGGAAATTTGATAACATAGTACCTGTCAATGAGTAAATAAAATATAGATTTATTTTCTATTATCATTATTTTTATTTTTACAGTTCTAATACTTTTCCATTTGTGTCATAGGAAAATATCTCTCCAAGAAGGTCATTTATTATTATTATTAAGTATGAAAATAGATGTTTTCTATTCAACATGACATTGATATGGTAAAGAAAGGATATATTCAATTACCTTAAAAAATCATTGTCAGTTTAAAAAAAATAAATCACCCAATATATAATTTTATTAATATTTCTCATTCTAATAACTTTTGAAATAATACTCTTATCTTAGAGATTTTTAAAAAAATCAATAGTCATGTATACTTATTTTAGATGTATTAATTTTTATAGAACATAAATTATTCCTTTAAAATTATGAAAGTCTAACGTGCACATGTTTTAAGTAGTGTAAAGTATTTGGGCAACTTACTTGACATATTTTTCTTATCAGCAGGATGCTTATAATTGAACTACTTCTATTTAACTTTTTTTTTAATTTTACACTTTTTATGTCATAAATGGAATGGTTTAAAATTTTCTCAGAATGTTTTAACCCTTACAACAATCAATCTCACCAATTCAGGTGAGTAAGTTCCATTTGAGTAAGCTTACTTCTATTGAGATTTGAAAAGTATATGTTAACTGTGTTATCAGAAACAGTAACACTATTTGATAAATGATCTAATCTCTCCACTTGAGATCAGCACATTTTTCTTGTTATAATAAAATGTCTCTACCAAGAGCGCATATGGATTTTAACTTTCCTGAATTTCTATGAAATTTTTGCTACTTTATAAAATAGCTTTGTTCTGGAAAACTGAAATGTTCCACAAGGTAAATGCTCACCCTATTTTGCTACATGCCACACAAAAGTCACTTTCAAGGTTTAGAGAATAACTATTCTTCGGCTTTGTGATGATTGTCAGATTTTGAAAATGTGCAAACCCTCCTTTGCATGGAAAGGAAACACAGACATTCAATACCACAGGTCAGTCAACAATAGAATCCTACTTAAAAATACATTTCCCCTGGTATCTAACACTGTACCAACTTCTGAGAAAAGCTTGCTGTACTACCACCTACAATGCCCGAAAGTTTTATTAAAATAATCATATCTTGCATCTTCACAAAGGTGAGACTTTAATTTTTATCATAAGTAAAGCTTATAAAAATAAACTGTAATATCACTATACTAAGTAATTGTTTCTAATAATAACATACCAATAATTCTTTTTCATTAGTTGATAAGAGGCCTGGTGCATCAAATTTGTGCACGGGGTGGGAGGGGCCGAGGGAGCGTGAGGTGGAGGTCCCCTCAGCCTACCTTGCACCCTCTCCAATCTAGGACCCCTTGGGGGATGTCTGATCACAGGGATCAGTCCTAAACCAGCAATCAGACATCCTTCTCACAATCCTGGACCACTGGCTCCTGATAGATTACCTGCCTGCCTGCTTGGTTGGTTGCCTGTAACTGCCCCCCACTGCCAGCCAGGTCACCCCCCAACTGCTCTCTCCTTGTTGGCCTGGTTGCTCCTAACTGCTCCCCACCACCAGCCTGGTCACCCCTTACTCTCCCCATCCCCCCACCCCTGCACCAGCCTGATTGACTCTTACTGCCTTGCTCTGCCAGCCTGGTTGCTCCTCACTGCTACCCCTGCTGTCCTGGTCACCCAAAATGCCCCCCTTGCCAGCCTGGTCACCCCATGCAGTCTGCTGTTCAGTTGTTTGGTTGTCCCTCACTAATCCTCTTGCCATCCTGGTTGTAGGCAGCCATTTTGTGAGGGCATAAGGATCAATTTGCATATTATCTCTTTATTATATATGATTCCTCAGTCTCTATTTAAAATTTACTTAAAATTTACCTCCTTTTGTATATCTTTATTTACTGATCAGCTTGAATTCTGATTCCTTCTTTATTTGTTATAATTCTAGTATTACTCTGAATAAGCTAATAGCTGGTGGCATTCAGTTACATTTTAAGTAATTTTTAATTGTGCATGTTTGAAAATATGCTGATGCAAAATATGAAGGAAATCTCACTTTATAGACAGAATTTGAAATAATGCAAGTTTCATCAACATGTTTTCAATTATTATGCACACATTCAAAGCTATGAACTAATTTCTATAAAATATTGCTACTTTATAATTTAGCTTTGTCCTAAAAAATTCAAAATGTTTCACAAGCTAAATGCTCACCTTATTTTACTGTTTATAAACTTCATGTAAACTATTGGCAAATGTCATTCCACTTGAGCTATTAAATAAAATCAGCAGCACAGTGTGAAGCACGCTGTTATAGAACATGTTGATAGTAGTTTAACATGCATTAAAATCAGAATTTAATATAATATCATGTCAAATTGACTTAAAATTTTTAATAAGTAGGAGTGTTAGTGTTGGTACTTCAAAACAGAACATGTAATTAAAATCTAATTTTAAAGGCCTTTAAAAATTCCATGCCGTTTTGCTAAATAATTTATCAACAAGGATTCTGGAATATTATGGTGGAAAACAGAGAAATAAAAAGTAACTTGAACATTCTTATAAAATTAAGCTTGCAAATATCATAAGGATGGGCAAATAAAATAAATAATATTTGCCATTCAGTTCTATGGAGGCTGCTATAATATATCACTAAGCCAAGGCATCATGTGTATGGAGGCACAAAATATATCTGATAATTTAATGGAAAGTGACAATAAAATGAAACATTATAGATCAGGTGTTAATTGTGCTTTAAAGCTGTTTGGAAAGTCAACAGCCATAGTCCACAATGAATGCATCCTTTTTAGTTTACATTTATACTATGGGAATATTAGTCCTGAATTGCAAGGAAAAAAATTCAGGACATTTCCTACATACTTGCTTATTGGTTTGCTTACTTTCCTAAGAAGGAACTCCATGAATTCAGAGATCATGTACTATTAATTTTATTTTATCAACACCAAGGAAAGCACTTTTGAATAGTAAGCACTCAACAATAAATGAGTAGATGAATAAATGACATATGTAAATTTCTTCCTTGCAAGTAACAACAGGTTTAACAATAACTAAACTTTTTTACTTGATAATTTTATTTCTTACTACTGTAACAGAATAAATAACTGAAAAGTAAAACACTAATAATCACAATACTATATTATTGAACTATATATCAGGGGTGTGCAACTTTTTTTCTGCTAAGGCCATTTGGATATTTATAACATGTTTTGCAGGCCATTGAAACATTATCAATTTAAAAATTAGCCTGCTGTATAGGGTCAAACACTTAGTTAACTCATCCCTAATGCCTTAGGAGGGCCAGATCAATGATTTCCAAGGCTTCATAAGGCCCAAAAGCTGGACATTCCCTACCCTTGAATGCTTAAGGATATGATATGGTTTTAAAATTTACTGTTTCATATGATGAAATCTTACATTAGTCTTAAAAATGATAACTAGGAAATTTGCAAATAATACAAAAAATATTTAATATTAAATTAAAACAGCAACAAATGTAATATATATTGAAGCCTGATTATGTAACTACTATACCTTTTTAAACTAAGCATAATATTGCCCAGCAAGTGTGCCTCAGTGGTTGAGTGTTGACCTATAAATCAGGAGATCATAATTTGGGCACATGCCCAGATTGTGGTTGTAAGCTAGAAACCCAATGAGGAATGTGCAGGAGGCAGCCAATCAATGATTCTCTCTCATAATTGACTAGAGGCCCCATGCATGAATTCGTGCAGTAGTGGGGTCCCTTGACTTGGCCTGCAGGATCATGCTGAAACTGACTCTCTGACATCCCCCAAGGGGTCCTGAATTGTGAGAGAGCACAGGCCAGGCCAAGGGATCAGGGCTGCAGGAGGGCTCCAGGGCATGTCTGGTCCATCTCACTTAGTTCCAATCAGCCGGACCTCAGCAGCAAGCTAATCTGCAAATTGGAGTCTCTACCCCCTGGTGGTCAGTACACATCATAGTGATTGTTTGATCAGTTGACTGTCTGTCCCCTGGTGGTCAGTGCATGTCATAGCAAGTGGTTGAGAGGCCTTAGAATATCATTAGCATATTATGCTATGCTTGTTTGCTTGAACAGCTGACTGGACAATTGGTCACTTAGCATATTAGGCTTTTATTATATAGGAAGTTTCCCTCTCTGAAATCAATAAAAATATTTTTAAAAATTAGGTATGATATTACCAAAATATTTTTAGATACTGAATTTGTTTAATGCTAGAAATTCAACACTAAAACAGTATTTTCTCTGATGTTTTTTTTTTTTTTTGCATGCTAAGTTTGTCATAAAGCAAATAGTTAAGTTTGAGCTAAAAATTCCCTAAGTTGTGCATTATGTTCACTGGAACAGAAATAAAACCAAGGGTAGTTCTAGTGACAAAATTAGCACATATTGGGATTAAAACTGGCAAGAACCATTTGAAAAACAGATATTTTAAAGATATTATAGTATAAAAAAGATGGTCTTAATGAACTCAGTCTATATAAGAATAAGAATAATTATAGTAATGATTAAAAAGTTTTGGTCTAATTGTTTATGATCAGTTTCTACTAAGGGCTTTTTGGGCCTTTGGTCATTGCTTTTAGAGAGTATAAAGATAATTAGCTAGTTATTTGAGGTCTTATAAAACTGTACCAAAATGTACTATTGAGTGAAAAAGTTTAACAAAAATTAAAACAAAATTCTAAAAGCCAGACCATATATTCATATAAATAATGGCACATCAAATCACTTTGAGAATCAAACTACCTAGGTTTATTCTGTTATATTTATTATTCTCTGACATATCAGTATAGCATAAACAAACTCTTCACATTGTCTTTTATTTATATAAAAAGTATTGTTTTTATTTCTACTGTCTATAAAACCTTACACTGTGTGCTGATACAGATTAAGGGAGAGTAGGAGTTTTAGGCTATCCTTTACAGAGAAAAAAAAAAGCTTTGTTTTAGCATCAGAAAGAACTGAGTTTTATTTCTAGAGCTGATACTTACTTTCTCCATACCATGAGGCCATTCCTGTGCTGTATTATCCTCAGCTAAGAACTCGGATACTAACTCATCCCATATAGAGTAATTGTGAAGATCATAATTATAAAGTCATTCAAATGTTAAGCATAGTGCCTGACATATAGTATCTTCATAAATGCTGGTAGTTTTGTTGTATTTTTGTAATTGTACAAAGATATGAGTTTATGTAAATATATGAAACTATTAAAGCAGAAATTAATATGAGGTGATAATGAAAGTAGGCAGCTTCTTGCTTGGGTCAGGTTATACAAACTATTACCTTTATAGTTTCTGTTAACCAGAATTCCCAGTTTACTATTGTGCCTTTGCTAGGTGATATATAGAAAGTGAGAAACACTCTATTTTGGGCAACTCAATAGGACTCAACCAAGGTATGGATACTCATATCAACATTATTATTTTCTGGGTATGTTACCATGTGACTTAATGACAGAAATTGGTTCGAAAGTGTTAAAGGATTCATCTGAAAGCTTTGCAATTGCAGGGTTGCTTTATAGAAAGGGGCTCCTTAGATTATGGAGAAATATACCTTCAGTGACTTTATATGTTAGAGATTTTGCATGATTCATGTAGCATTATTTATATGAAGATAGAATATGATGGTATAGGGATATTTAGGTGGAATAGGATACTTTAAATTCCATCCATACCTCGGAACAGGCAGTAGAATATCCTTCTGGCCCTTAAGACTGATGAGCTTTTATTTTCCCTTTTGTTAGATTCTCTACTTATATATTTTCTATTAAAAATAATGTATATGAATACAAAAAAATTTTTGTAAATTTTTTGTATACTTAACATAATTTTAGCACAATCTGAAAGTATTAAATTGTTATTCAGTGTTATATAAATAACTTAATAGTTATAAATGAAAACATAAAACCATAAATATTGCTCAGATCTATTTCTTTATGATTTGAAATCTTCCTAATGAGATTATTAATTTCTTTAAATTTTAAATTGATCCTATTAAGTATGATTAGTACATTAATAAAGATATGAAATGCTTCATGGTGTATTTTTTAAATCTTTGTTTACAGAATAATATAAAATTAATTAGTCTTATGTTTTAGCTTTTAAATTTTTTCAGAAGAATAAGAGGTGGGAGGTAAATCAAGAAATCAGATCCATACTGTATAATCTTTCAATCCTATAGCTTAAAGTGATGCTGGCCACTCATTGTAAAATGTATTTTTCTAGGTTAAAGTTTACATTTATCTCCATAATAAAATTATCATATTCATCTTTGCACTGAGTCAGAAAATTGGCTTTCCTCTTTTTCTTTCTTGCCTAGTTATCTCCACTATATTTGCTTTTTTCCTATATTTTTCAATAGTTTCTTAAGTTAATCTTCTCAGCAATGTCTGAGCCTTATTCTGAGTTAGACTCTGAGAGTTTCTTTACACAATAATAATGAAAAATCCTTCAGGAGATTCTATTTTCATGCATTGTCCCGTGTGTCTGAATCATTTCAGATGCAACTTCTCAAATGTCAACATTCCCACAAAGTTGTCAGTCTCTGTCCTATTTCTGATTTGTCTTGGCTGCTACTTTTATTAATACTTTCCCTCCTATGAATATTTTCTTTCTTCTACTTACTGCCAATCAATGCTTAATTTCAGATTGCATTAATAAATGTTCACACACAAGAATTGTTTGTTACTTTAGACTAAATATTTTACAACTTGCTCAAATTTGTTGGGCAAATTCTGGAAATTATGCATTAGGATGCCCATAAAAACCACATACTCTACTTATACATATATAATGAGTTTATTATCAATACTGAAATTTGCATGTTGTGAGTAGACTATCTTTCCCCGTAAGAACCTCAAAAAAGATTTTTTGTCAAGAAGTGTTTTCCTGTATGACACTGCCAAACAAAAACTACTTGAAATAGACTTTATGAAGTTATTGTGAACAGTTTTTTACTAAATCTTTTCAAATGCATATTTTATTATAAACTATATGTGATTTTAGAACCTTGACAAAGTAAAAATTCTGAACTAAAGAACATTTAACATTTTGAATTAATGTTATAAAACTCTAATATCTAAATCTTGAGATGATTGCACAAGTTTGTATTTCTTCTTACTTCACTGAAACCTCCACATAAATTTGAATAATGTTAAATATTTGGAGAGTAGCATATTAGGTTGCTGTGTTCATGCTATAACTAAAAATGAACAAACATTTAATATAGATTATACTCTAGGCCAGGTTAGAAATTAAGTTTCCATTATCTTTTCATTAGAGCCTAATTTTAGAGTGAAAAATTCAACTAGTGCCCAGAAAATTGTCAACTTCATTCTGTTTAACTAAATTTGGTCAATTGACAAATGTGTATTAATTGCCAAATGGTGCATAACATTGAACTTAGGTAATTTTTTACTTATCAAGCACTAGGCATTTAAGTAAAATTAATTAAAGTAATAATTCTGGGATTTATAGAATATTCTCTTTATTCCTTACTAGTACTCAGATTAATGCACAACTGGCATTGTTGATAATTGTCACAAACCAATGATTCCTTTAACCTTTATGATTACTTTCTCTTGACTAAGGTCAGAGCAACTGAGTTTGTGTATGTGTGTGCATATGAATAATTAAGAGAGACAGAATTTCAAGTACATATTGCATCTTACTTTTTATGAAATATTGAGTGATTCTAAAAAGCACTTATCTCCTTAGGTGATTGTGGTGATGCAAAAAGATCTTCCAGCCCTAATCCCTTTGGCTCAGTGGATCCTAGTTTCAATTTCAGTCAAGGTCATGTACCTCAGTTGTAGGCTTTTTCCTGGCTCAGGTCTTGGTCAGGGCATGCAGGAGGCAATCAATCAATGTGTTTCCATCACATAGATGTTTCTGTTTTTTCTTCTTTCTTCCTCTCTCTCTAAAATAAATGGCAAAATATATTTAGGAAAGGATTAAAAAAAGAAAATGATCTTCCATGTAAAATGCTCAGAATAATATCTGCCATATAAAGTACTCTATTTGTTAGGTCTTAAAATACCATTTATAATAAAAGGCTAATATGCAAATAGACCAAACTGTGGAACAACTGGAACAACTGAACAACCAACTGAACAACCAGTCCCTATGATATGCTATGACCACAAGGGGGCGTGTACAGAACATGGTGGAGCAGGTGAGCGGGGGGAACCAGACCCAGGCGAGCTTCTGGTAATTACTGAAAATTCTTTGCTCCAGTGCACCTTGGTCCCACCCGGTGCTTACACCTGCTGCCAGCATTGGCCCCACTTGCACCCACAGCCAGTACTGGAACCACTGTTCGCACCCACTGCCAGTGCCTGACATCGGTTCCTATCACTCAGCGCCATCAGCATGTGCAAGCGGCGGCTGCTGACCCTAATTACCCCTGAAGGTTTCTCTACCTCCCCCTGCTCCTGAGGTGTGATTGGGGCAACAGCCACTGTTCACACCTACTGCTGGCACTAGCCCCAATTGCTCCATACCATCAGCAGGTTCAAGCAGGTCTGATGCTATCAATGCATGGGAGCAGCTGCAGCAGGAGTGGGGTTGCTGGCAGACAGTGAACTTAGGGTCATAGTAGGAAAGGCCAGGCAGGGGTACAGAGGATGGACCAAGACCTGCCCCTGTACCTACCACAGCCTCATTGCCCACAATTCCTTTAAAAATGCATGAACTCATGCACTGGGCTCCTAGTATGGTCTATAACATAAGATTGAATTGTTAACATGCTGCTTTCCTTTTTTTGATGAGTCATATGTACAATACCTATCTTATCTCTATCTGATCTTAGGGTCTAAAGTTAACATTGCTATTTCCTCACCAGCCATCTGCTTTTGGAAGAATTTCAATTTTTACTCAGTGATCCAGACATTTTCTACAGGTTCTGTTTTATTCCAGTTACAGTTGTCACTGACTCAAATCTATAGTATCATATACTCACATGTTCAACATGTATAATTTTATAATACATGGAAATCTAGTTCAGAGTTAGAAAATAAGGTTGCCCTAGGTAACTGTTTCACATCACTTAGTGATCAAACAAGCAGACCTGTCAAGATTAATTATTAAATTAAATGCAGAATAACAATACATTATGACACCATAGAAGTATAACACTTCAGGAAATGTTTGTGTATATGTATGTGTGTTTGTTTTTGCATTCTCTATGGAAGAAAAAAAGGGCAGAGGGATAATGTAATGAATTTCTTTTATGAACCTAGTATTCAAGAAAAATATGTTTGTTAAAGTATAGGGGAATCAAACCATACTGAGACATTGTAGAATAATTACATGAATTCACTCTCCCACATTTTATGAGAAATGCATAAAAAGTGGGAGTGAATTCATATAATATAATTTAATTTAAATATAAATTCAACAAATGATAAAATTAAAGAAGAATAAAGACCCAACTGAGCAAATTTTTTCATTTTTATTTTGAGAATGACACTTTGTCAGAAACCAAACATTGTTCTCACTAAATGGATGTAAACAGGAGGCCAGAAGGCTGGTCAACCTTAATTGCTCTGAAAGGTCAGAGCTAATTAGTCACTGTTTAGTTGAAAACATTGTTTGCTGAAGCAGCCTCTACCTGTTTGTTTCATGTTAATTTCTGTTTTGTTATTTCCTGCCTAAAGGCTAGGGGTGTGTCCAAAAGCCTTAATAAAAGGGAGAAAAAGGCCAGAGCAAGTGGTAGTCCTTTCCACTAGAGGAAGGCTCCCACCTGGCCCCCAATATCGCCAAGTTTATATTCTCTAGTCTCTATTTTCTTTTAGGTGCGGCCTCCTTCAGAATGCAAACCCTGAACCAGGAACCCTGAACCATATGGGATGTGGAAAGGGGCTCCCACAATTCTTTTACATTGTAGTAAGTGAGAAAGAATAATCTACATTAATAGCACATACAATCATGAATGTGCATTCTTGAATTGAGTTTTGCTATTTCTTGCATATTAATTGGGTTGTTATGTAGTCAATTATAAATTATACTATATGATAAAGAGACAATATGCAAATTGATGATCACAAGATGGCTGCCTACAACCAGGATGGCAAGGGGGTTAGTGAGTGATGACCAAACAACTAAATTAGCAGATTGCATGACGTGACCAGGCCAACAGTGGAGTTAGTGAGGGATGACCAAACGATTGAACATTAGGGTTCATGGGGCAGCCAGGCCAGTGGGTAGGCCCTGAGGGGTGAATAGGCTGGCAGGGGAGGAGCAGTTATGGGCAATCAGGTCAGCACACAGAGGCAATGAGAGGCAATCAGGTAGGCAGAGAGGATCAGTTAGGTGCAACCAGACAGGGAGGCAGGTGAATGATTAGGAGTCAGCAGTCCAGGACTGTGAGAGGGATGTCTAACTTTTGGTTTAGACTCAATCCCTGGATCGGGCCTAAACTGACAGTCAAATACCCCTCAAGGGGTCCCAGATTGGAGAGAGTGCATTCTGGGATAAGGGCACTCCCCCATTAATGAATTTTGTACACCAGGCCACTAGTCTTATATAATAAAATGTAATATGCAAATCTACTGACCTGCAGAATGACTGGTTGCAATGATGTGCACTGACCACCAGGAGGCAGATGCTCAACACAGGAGCTGCCCTTTGATGGTCAGTGTGCTTCCACAGGGGGAGCACTCCTGGCTGGTGAGTGCAGCAGTGGTGGTTGGGAGCCTCTTCTGCCTCTGCTGCTGGCGGTTGATAATGAGCGAGGGGTCCCAGACTGTAAGAGCACGGGACTTTGAGAGAGATATTTGACTGCTAGCTTAGGCCTACAAGTGAAAATCCCCCAAGGGGCTCTGGACTGCAAGACACCAGGCTGAGGGAGCCCCTCGCCCCACCAGCCCCCAATGCCCAAATCTTATGCAACAGGCTTCTAGTAACTTCATAAAGATTTAAATAGAATTTGATTGACACATTTTTGTGAACATAAACTAATTTATAAATTAAATTATCAATATATTAATAACCAAATTAAATATTTTATCTTCTGAAATCAGCTTAGGAGGTCATATTTATATAAATAAAATTACATTTAGCTGCACTGAAAGGTAGTGAACAATATTATATTTCCATCTCTCTTTTTCAGTGATGTTTTTTTTTAAATCTTCTTACTTTTTTTTAAATATATTTTTATTGATTTTTTACAGAGAGGAAGGGAGAGAGATAGAAAGTCAGAAACATCGATGAGAGAGAGAGAGAGAGACATCGATCAGCTGCCTCCTGCACGCCCCACTGTGGAGAGGTGCCCGCAAGCAAGGTACATGCCCCCAACCGGAATCGAGCCTGGGACCTTTCAGTCCTCAAGCTGACGCTCTGTCCACTGAGCCAAACCGGTCTCGGCTCAGTGATGTTTAATAGTGAGGTATATATATATATATATATATATATATATATATATATATATA
>JAAGEH010000012.1:34014123-34041000 GCA_011751065.1 Lasiurus cinereus | reverse complement strand
CTCCCAATCACTTGCCTGCCTCTACCTGATTGCCCCTAACCACTTCTGCCTGCCAGCCTGATCACCCCCTAACCACTCCCCTGCCATCCTGATTGCCCCTAACTGACCTCCCCTGCCTGTCTGGTCACCTCTGATTATCTTCCACTGCAGGCCTGCAACCCCAAAATACCCTCCCATAAAGGCCTGGTCCCCAAAAACTCTCCTCCCCTGCTGACCCAGTTACCCCTAATTGCCCTCCCTGCTGGGCTGATCACCAACAACTGCCTTTCCCTTAAGGCCTGGTTCCTCTCAACTGCCCTTCCCTGCAGGCGTGGTCCCTCACAATTGTCTTCCATTGCAGGTAGGATCCCCACCAACTGTCCTCCCCTGCAGGCCTGGGTCCTTTTGCAACTGCCCTCGCTTTCTGGCCTGGTCTCCTTAAACTGCCCTCCTCTGCAGGCCTGGTCACCATTAACTGCCCACAACTGCCCTTCCCTGCAGGCCACCTTGTAGCAGCCATCTAGTGTCTACATCAGGGTAGCCATCTTGTGTATCAGAGTGATGGTCAATTTGCATATTACTCTTTTATTAGATAGGAGATATATATACACATATACAAACACCAGAGGCCTGGTACATGAAATTCGTGAATGAGGGTATGTCCTTCAGCCCAGCCTGCTCCCTCTCCAATCTGGGAAACCTTGAGGAATGTCCAACTGCCCATTTAGGCCTGATCCATGTAGAACTGGGACTAAACGGGCCATCGGACATCCCTCTCACAATCCAGGACTACTGGCTCTTAACTGCTCATCTGCCTGCCTTCCTGATTGTCCCAAACTGCTTCTGCCTGCCAGCCTGATCACCCCCTAACCACCCTCCTGCCAGCCTGATTGATGCCTAACTGCTCCCCTGCCAGCCTGTTTGCCTCTAACTGCTCTCCCCTGCAGGCCTGTTCACCCCTAACTACCCCCCCTAGGGGCAACCCAAGCCTCTCTCCTGCTCTAACCCCTAGCCATCTTCGTTGGGTTAATTTGAATACTTGCTCTGATTGGCTGGTGGGCATGGCTGGTGGGCATTGCTTGTGAATGTAGCAGAGGTATGGTCAATTTGCATATTACTCTTTTATTAGATAAGATATATATAATCTTACAATCTCCATGAATCAATAGTTTGGTTTTGTTCATTGACTGTTTACATTGTCAGGCATTGCGTAAAATATGTACTTTATATCCATTACCTTTTTTATATAGAAGAAACCTATTAAATAGTTACTATTTTTTAATCTCCTTAATATATATGAGGAGAAAAAGGGCTTGGTACGTTGACAGGGTAATTTAACTAAGAAGTAATACAAAACGGACAAAGCTCCTCCCCCTGCCCCCTTATTTTTAACCCAGACTCCAGATAATTTTATGGTATCTTAAATTATTCATATTTTTTCCTTTAAAAACTTTCATTGATTGACTTTTTTTTGAGAGAGAGAGAGGAAGGTAGAGAGAGAGAAATATTCATTTGTTGTTGTTCTTACTTATGCGTTAATTGGTTGCTTCGAATGTGTCCTGACCAGAGATTAAGCCCACAACCTTGGCATATCAGGAGGACAGTCTTACCAACTAAGTTACCAGAGCAGGGCCCAATATATTTTTTTCTTAAGTTTATGCTTCTAAAAATAACAAATAAATTTAGGAACAAAAAGCTTGCATGAATTAAATATTCAGAAATACTTATTTCTTGGAGATCTAGCCAAACTATACTAAATTACTTTATATCCATGTTTACTTTATTTTTAAATTTTTATGTTTTACTTATTTTTAAAATTTGAATTTTTTTTGTTTTTCTTGCAATTTATTTATTTTTAAATAAATCTTTATTGTTGAAAAGATTACATATGTTCATTTTTTTTGTCCCCATTGCCTTCTCCCCCATCTCCCAAGCCTTCACTACCCTATGGATTATGCATGAACACATATGAGTTCATTGGTTGATCTCTTCCCACTTCAACCTCCACTGCCTTTCCTCTGAGGTTTCTATATCTTTAGGATCTATTTTTGATCATCAGTTTATGTTGTTCATTAGATTCCACATATGAGTGAGATCATGTGATATTTATCTTTCTCTCATGGAATATTTCACTTAGAATAATGCTCAGTAGGTCCATCCATGATCTTGTAAATGGTAAGAGTTCTTTCTTTTTTATAGCTGTATAGTATCCCATTATATAAATGCAACAACATTTTTAGTCCATTACTGCCATTCTTATTTTCTAAAAGTATTTACTACTGCATATCAAATTTTAATAGTTCAAACTTTTAAAGTAGTTTAATAATTTAGACTGTTAAAGACCTGACTACATTTTCAAGAGGATGTACATAGATTTATTATATTCATCTCATTCTGAAATTTAATATTTCACATTTCTAAAGTAAACTTTTTATTTCTGAAATATACTGACTTTTAGGAAATTTTAACTGTATTTTAGATATAAAATGCCTTTTATAATTACAATTTTAACTTTATTTTTATTGTTCACACTATTACATTTTTAAAAAATTGAAAGCAGCTACATATTTTAAAAGAAGAATAAATTTCAAGAAATTTGTAACTCTGGATTAGAAAATATGTTCTTGGGTTTTTAAAGGAATGGGAAATAGATGTACAGAATAAGTCACCAAAAACTAAGAGATAAATCTAAAAATTAGAGTGATATACTAAAAATACAGTAATACCTTCACTCTCTTATGCATTAATTTATTTCAAAAATATGTAGAGAATGTGTACTAACTGCTCATTAATGAGTTGGAGTAAAACATAAATTGAAAATGTTGAGCTCAAGTACCTGATAATTACGTAGGGAAAGCAAATAAAAACAATAATAACAAAACAAAACAAGCAAAAAAGCCCACAATTATTTGGAAACCACTGTGTTTAGTTAAATTATAGGAACATAATGAAAATAAGCACATAAGAAAGAAGGAAGTATTAACTCCAAATGAGGGTGTCTGTAAATGTCAGGTTTATGTCGTTTATGGGAAGAAAGAAGTAAGGATATCTGGGATCACCAAAGCCCATCCAGAGTTTTATAATGCTCTTTACAGGTTTTCAAACATTGACTCAATGAACTGAGTAAATTTATAAGCTTGAAACAAGTATGCTGAGACATCTACAAATATATAATAGTAAAAGCATAATATGCAAATAGACCGAATGACTGAAGAGCAGAACAGCCATCCAGATGATCTTTTGGATGACCTTTCAACCATGCTATGACACCCACTGGTGCCAGGCCAACCAAGGCAGGTGTGATATGATTTGGAGGAAGGTAGGGGGCCCAGCCATTGCCCCATGATTGCCCTGCAGAGGAAGGCCCAGGCCAACAACCATCAGGGGTCTCCCTCTGTGAGGGTAATCACTTGTGGAGCTCCGGCCAGGTGGGCAGAGCCTACCTCTTTGGGGCAATTGATTGTGGACTCCCAGACTGTGAGAGGGCACAGGCTGGCTAAGCCCCACACCCCCTAATACACAGATTTTGTGCACTGGACTTCTAGTAATTATAATAAAGAAGAAAATGATACAATAGTTTAAAAAAATAAGAAAGTAGAATCAACATTTAAAAAGTAAGTGAGTGGTGAAAATGTATATAAGTGGTTAGTACATAGGAGTAATATAAAATATTTACTTACTATCACTCACTACTTTAACATCTTATCAATTTTTATCACCTCAAATTATAATTTCTTCTAGAAAATCTTTAGGCCACACATAGAGCCACTTTGCATTACTTTTTAAAAAATATTTTATTGATTTTTTCAGAGAGGAAGGGAGAAGGATAGAGAGCTAGAAACATCAATCAGCTGCCTCCCGCACACCTCCCAATGGGGATGTGTCCATAACCAAGGTATGTGCTACTGATTGGAATTGAACCCAGGACCTTTCAGTCCACCGGTTGACACTGTCTACTGAGCCAAACTGGTTTTGGTCACTTTGCATTACTTTTACACTTCCCAGGGTTTTACCTTTAAACACATTCTATACTATATAATAAAAGACTAATATGTTAAGTGTCCAGTCATCTGGTCTCCCATTCAACCAATCAAAGTGTAATATGCTAATGATATACTAAGGTCATAACCACTTGCTATCAGGAGGCAGACAGTTGACCCGTTGACCAGTCACTATGACATACACTGACCACCAGGAGGCCAAAGCTATGATCAGTAGATTAGCTGGCTTCTGGGGTCTGGGCAATCTGGACTGAGTGACACAAGCCAAACATGACCTGGAGCCCTCCTAGAGTCCCTCCTCAGCTGGCCAAACCCCGCGTCCTTTCTCAGCACTGGTGGGGTCCCTGGGCCTGTCCTCTACCCTCTCACAATCCAGGATCCCTCAGAGGATGTTGGAGAGCCAGTTTTGGCCCAATCCCGCAGGCCACAGAACCCCACTGGAGCATGAATTCATGCACTAGGCCTCTAGTAATACTACTAGAGGATAAAGCTACAACAGATTCTAGCCATAGAAAATATATGTTATTATGATTTTTATTTCAGTAAGGCATTTTGTTGGTGATGAACTACATTATCACATGGAAAAATGTCTTCATAAAGTTTGCTGAAAATATAATTTAAAATAACATTTAAATAGGAATTTAAGTGATTACTTCTTTACATGGACAAAAAAAATCATTAATAAATAAAAATAGAAGATTTAAATGTAGTATAACTCCCATTATATTTTTAAAGGTAAAAACGGACAACACATTTATTTCTAAACCTGGCTCCCACACACATTTTATCTTTATAATGATTTAAACTGCACATTTCATAACCTTTCTCCAAATAACTTTCCTTTTTTCCCTTCTTTCATACCTCGCACAGGTAAATAAACACAGCTTTCTATGCTCCTTTAATACGATAATTAGGTTCTGTTTCATTGGGCACTGCAGCCATTTGAATATGCATGTCACTAGAATGCACTATTAAAGATTCTGTCAAAATGGATTAAATATTGCATTGCTTTTCCAAAAGTACATTCTGCTTGTTTGGAGGAGTAAATGGAAGCCGATTCACAAAATTAGGAAATGAGTCTGCACACAGGCTGTTCATTACGGTATTTTGGATGCTTTTGGTACTGCTTTGGTATTGATAATTCAAATGCAATGCATTTCTATCTTTCCTTTTCTAAAGAATCATACTGCTATTATTATAGAATATTTCCAGTTGCTCTGCATTGGTATTATTTGATTGTATCCGCTTCAATGCATTTTATTTACAACTATCTAACCACATTAGAAAACAAGCATGGTGAAATTTATAAAAATGCTGACACTAAAACATGAAACCTTTACAACAGACTGCCTTTGCAGCATGTTTAACAACAAAAAAGAACATAATAGAGTTTCTGATCAATAAGAAAAGCTCTTATATAAATAATTGTATCATGCATCAGTCTGTTAATGTTTCTTAAAATGAAAATCCCCATATACAAATAATTCCAACTTCTTCCCAAGAAGTAATTTTCTTTTTACAAATTGTTATTATAAATACTGCAAAACTGTGAGTTGCATTTAGCAAAAGTTGCATTCATCCTCTCTTCAATTATTTAATGTATTGCTCAAAAAGGAAACTTTATTTGAAGAAGTTATAAACTGTCCTGTGAATTTAAGTACTAGTAGCCTACAACAATTATTTAATGTACAACATATATTTTCTATGGTGGGGTTTTAACTCTACAGGCCATTTTTTGGTTGGATTGCCAATTAATATGCACCAAATAGGTATATTTCAACTGTTTATGTTGCTTTTCTACTGTGTCTACATTTTGTAGATTTTTCAATCATTAAGGGAAAAAGTCAGTCTTTTCTATTTTCTAATGAACTCTGAGCCTTAAGAAATTAATATGAACTAAATAAATAGCTTCAAGGGAAAGTGAAAAACAGCATCAATTCAAAATTTTAATGATGAATCTACAAATTGCAACAGTATAAAATTGTCTCATAGCTAAGTGAATATTAGTACACTTTGGATCCTGCCCTGTTTTTCTGATAATGGGCTTTTCCTGCCTTCAAAGAACCTGATCCCTATGGGGGCTTCGACTAGAGACTCTTATCTGTAGAAGCTGCTGCTCTATCTTTTGTGTATGTTTCTAATTCAATATCACAATGGGCTCCTTTTCTGGCATCTTAGAAAGATGATTAAAAGCAACTGTTATAATTTGCTAAACAATTACATATCAAGTCTATAGCACTTCAGAAGGTACTACACACTAAACAAAATGTGCTGTTTTCCTACATAAGTTTATAATCTAATGATGGTATATAAAACTTACTAAACAAAGCATCAAATGTTAGATGCTATGTTAAATGCCACCAATAATAAGTGACACACATATTAGAAGAAATAGTAAAGTAAACTATAATTATTAGAAAGAATGTTCATGATACTGTCACATAGACCTGAAATATAAATGATAAATGGATATTTTTTTGTGGGTGAGAGTTACAAAAGGGAGACAGCATTCAATTCAGAGATAGTAACAAAATTGCTTTGACTTAAATTATTAATAGTGACTACAGTTGACCCTTCAACAATGTGTAGGTTAGGGGTGCTGATCCCTCTACACACAGTTGAAAATCCACATAATACTTTTGCTCCCCAAAAGCTAACCTACTAATAGCCTACTGTTGACTTACAGATAACATAAACAATTAACGTATGTTTTCTATGTTACCTATATTACATGCTGTTTTTTATATATTTTTTTATAGAGTAAGCTAGAGGAAAAAAAGTGATTAAGGAAAAGTTAGGGAAGAGAAAATATATTTATAATACTGAACTGATTTTATTAATACCATGAAGTTTATTTTTGGTTTATGAGATACATTGTTGTCAGTACCTACATTAACACTGTCTTATTTCATATAAACATTGTAAATGTTATATGTATTAGTAACATAATGTAAAAATAAATGTATATTTATTTTCAGGTACAATGATTCATGTATTAATAATGAAAAAGCAGCAATATGATTACTTTATGGTAGTGTAGTATAATAATAAAAATAAAGTGAAGAAGTCTTGATTTATTAGAATCCTTTTGCCAGATGTCTAATCTCAATTTGTTTTCTGTTACCACATCAACATCTTCTTCTTCACTGTCCAGCACTGGTTTGGAAGTACACACATCCAAGTCAATCTTTTGTTAATTCCTCTGGTGTAGTGTCCATTAGCTTTGAATTTCCTGAACATCCATATCTGGAAAACCTTCACCCAACATATTTTTTCTATATTCACAATCTATTTCATGATTTTCTTGATTGGCTATGTCATAAATCCTATCAAGTCATTAACATCTGGACATGGTTTTCTCCAGAAGAAACTTATTGTTTTGAGCTTCATGGTTTCCACAGATTTTACTATTCAAGGAGGGAATCTTCACTGATGAGATCCTTACAGATTTTTATTTTTTTTATTGTTTAAAGTATTACATATAGTATTACATATGTATCCTTTTCCCTCCATTAACCTCTCCCCAGCGACCCCACTCCGTAGCATATAGCCTTACCACACCCCCACCCCAGTGTCTGTGACCATTGGTTATGCCTATATGCAAGTATATAAGTCCTTTGGCTGATTTTTAACACCCCTTCCTCCTTTGCCCTCCCTATGAAGCATGACAGGTTCGATGCTTCTCTTCTCTGGATCTATTTTTGTTCATCAGATTCTGTTGTTCATTATATTCCACAAATGAGTCAGATCATGTGATATTTATCTTTCTCTAGTGGGCATATTTCACTTAGCATAATATTCTCCATGTCCATCCATACTGTTGCAAATGGTAAGAATTCCTTCCTTTTTAAAGAAACAGTATTCCATTGTATAGATGTACCATTGTTTTTTAATCCACTCATATGCTTATGGGCATTTAGGCTGTTTCAAAATCTTAGCTATTAAAATTGTGCAGCCCTAATTTCTAGCTCACTAATTCAGTCTTTCACTTCTGCTCTACTGTTGAAACCTTCCACTGTGTTTTGTACTGTAGCTATATAATTGTAATTGCCTCTTAATTTTTATGTAAATTGTTGATTTTCTTATCCACCTGGTTCATGAATTGTATGACCCTGACTCTGAATTTTTCTGGCATATTGCATGCCTCTATTTCATTTAGTTTCCTTTTTGATGATTCCTCCTTTTCAGTACTTGTGGGGGTTGTTTCTTTGTCTCACCATTTTTGCTGTATCACACCTCTGAGTTGTATCCCCTTCCACGGATCTGGTCCCTCAGTTGTCTATCTTCAGGTGCTAGGCATGATGGAAGCACATGGTACATGCACAGTTCCTCTGGTGTGTGACTGGACTCAGAGCTCTCTTGCATGCAATTCTCTGTGGAGCCCTGAACCCGTGGTTGACTGGACCCAAAGCTCTTTTGCATGTAATTCACTGTGCAGCCCCATCACCGGTGGCAGGGTGGCACCCTCAGTCCCTCTGTCAGTGCACTTGCAGCTCAGTCCTGTGGGCCCTGGCTGAAAACACCAGCTTCCTCTGGGTTGCCCTGTCAGCACTCTCCTGTGGCTCAGAGTGAAGCATATGCTGGGTTGCTCTGGGTAGCCCCTGCAGACTGTTCCAGGGGCCAAGGGGAAGTGGATGTGCATTGCTCTGGGTTGAAGTCAGAGCTCCCCTGTGGCCTGAGTAGGGTTTGTGCAGAATCACTCCAGGTTGTCCTGGCAGCAAGACCCTGGGCTTGAAGTGAAGTGGTAGAGGGTTGCTCTGGATCACATAATCCTCAGTTTCTTGTAGCCCAGAATGAGATATGCACTGGGTTGCTCCAGTTTACACCTCCTCAGTGTGCAGTGGGATGGGTTTCCCTGGGTCACAGACTCCTTGGCACTCTTTTGTTGCCTGGAGTGAGGTGCACATTAGGTTGCTCCAAATGGCTCCAGCAGGACTATCCTGAAGGCTGAGGTGGAGTGGATGCAGATTGCTCTGGAGCACACAGACAGAGGCCCCTGTGGCCCAGTGTCAGGCATGTTCTGAGTTGCTTGGATCACCCTGGCAGAAGGTCCTGGGGCTTGGGGTAGAGTGGGTGCTGGGGAGCTCTGGGTCAGGCTTTCAGCATTGTTCTGGGGTCAGGGGCAGGGATGAGGCACAGGGTCCCTCCTCGCTTGCACTCACTGTGAAATCTTGGAGTTGAATCCTAGGACAATGGATCCCAGCAGGCCTGTGAAAAGGCCTGGTGTGGGGGCTTACTCTGGTGACAAGTGCCCCATGAAGACCTCTGGGAGCCTGCTGGGAGGTCCTGTGACACTCACTGCCCAGACTTGGTGGTGGTTCCACACAAGTTATTGCTGGCAAGCAGTGTTCTCTAGGGGTCCTCTGCCCTTATTGAAAATTGTCTCCCCCGCTGTGTTTTAATTTGTTAATTCAGGGTGGATGTCCTCATATTTAGTTGCTTTTCAGGCCTGGCTCTAGGAGTAGGTGCATGACATGCTGCCTGTTCAGCCGCCATTTTATCCATTCCTAGATCCTTACAGACTTTCAAGATGTTCCCTCTGTCAAGTTCTCTTCCAAACTGTTGACAATCCTTTCCATAGAGTACCATATGTAATGATCCTTTGGTCCTTATGACCTTGTGGTCTAGAGGCTGAGTTAGATACTGTGTGTTTGGGACAATTTGATACCATAACTGATGGGGTTCCTGGTGGTTGAGGCATTGTCGAATATCAAAAGAGCTTCAAAAGGCATCCTCTTATTGGCAAGGTACTTTCTACATCAGGGACAAAGTATTAATTGGATCAATCCAGGAAAAAAAAAAAGGTTCTCATCTAAGCCTTCTTGTTGGACGAGAAAAGACTGACAGTTGGTGTTTATATTTTCTCTTCAAGACCCAAGTTTTAGCAGCTATATAGATAACAACAATCCTGATCATGAACCCAACTATATTTGTACAAAGCAGAGTTAACCTATCCTTTCCTGCCTTAAATTCTTGTTCTTCTCTTCCTTACTAATAAAGTCCTCTGTGGCATTTTTTTCCCCCTAGAATTGGGAAGTTTTGTCTGCAAATTTCCTTTCTCCTGAATGATTTTTTTAATGATATTTGGAAACTTGTCATCTTCTCTTAGCTGATAGAGGTTGTTTTTGTTATGCTGACATTTTCAAGCCAAATCTCCTTCTAAAATTATCAAACCATCCTTTGTTGGCATTAAAATCTTCACTTGAGATCTTCCACCTTCCATTTGCTTTAAGTTCTTATATAATGACTTAGCTCATATTAGAATCTATAGGTATAACTTTCTCATAGCAATCTAACATGCACATAAAAGGTTGGTTTTTAATATGAGATAAAAAGTACTTCTTAAAAAGTGCAAGAATTTCATGCCTGCTGATGAAGCTGCAATGAAAGCTTCATTAATTTCCTTTCCTTTTTATACAATAGTTATTATGTTGGGTTCATTTATCTCACAATGGTGGGTGACTGCAGCTGCCTACCTCAATCTATGCTATGTATCAAGCAATTCAGCTTTTTCTTATAATGTCACAGCTTTTCTCTGCTTCTTGGGAACACCTCGAGCATCACTAGTGGCACTGTGTATGGGTTACATGGTGTTACTCAATGTCTGTAGTATTACACTGCATACGATGAAAACTACAAGAGATAACCTTTTGCTGTGATGGGCAGTTTACTGGAGAGATAACTGCTGTCACATAATTAGCAGGTGATGTTGGCTATGATTTATACAAGTATTATTTTTACTCATTCTGATGTCTTTCCAATTTGTTACATGTTACATTTATTCCTGATAATGTATGGATGAAGCAGAAGAAATTCATAACTAATTCTTTATTGAATATATTCAATGTCGTTTTCCTTTCCAAAATATACTTATTTAGTTAATTGTGGTTGTGCTATTGAATGTTTGCAGTTATGTGTTTCAAATATATATATATATATATATATATATATATATATATATATATATATATATAATACACTTTTCTGAAGAAGATTTCTCACATCTGTGAGCTTCTTTCATAAATGTCTATAGAAAAATAAAAAATAAAGTGCGAACAAACACTTCTTTCAGGAGCAATGTCTACATTGTTTGCCTGTAAGGATATGATCATTTGAGCGCTTTCTTCTTTGTCTTCTAATAGCCTTGCCTGTTGAGAATGTGTATTGAACAAAATCTTCTTTTATGTTATTCATTCCATTGAAGTAGATGTCTTGTGCATATTCAGTTGTGACAATTTTTTAAAAGAAATATGGCTCTCTGCCAAGACAATTAACTTTAAAGTTTGGGTGATAGAGCACTAGTTATGAAGTTATCCCTGATATAATATGAACTTATCCCTGAAATAATAGAAAAACAAAATTAGACTCTTGAATAAATGTTTATGTGGCTTGCATTACTTTTCCCGAAGTTCCAAATATTTAATTAATATTAGTGTTTTTCAGTTTATTATTGGAATGTCTCCATTCTTTTTTTTTATTTTCAATTGATTTTAGAGAGAGCAGAAGGGGGGAGAGAGAGAGAGGAAGAGAGAGAAAGAGAGAGCAAGAAAGAAATATGAATTTGTCGTTCCACTTATTTATGCATTTATTGGTCAACTCTGATATGTGCCATCACATAGAATTGAACTCACAAACTTGGTGTATGGCGATGATGCTCTAGCCAGCTGAGCTAGGGCAAGGGAGCCTCATTTCTACGCTTAATTATTATGTAAATCATTGAAAAGTCTTTAAAATATCTTTTGTTTTTCCTATTATTGTCTCAGTTCTTTGAATATTTCATTACTTTATGAGGAATTTAGCTATCAAAATGAGATTTCTTCTTAATTAAATAAGCTTTTGCCTAAGGATTTTTCCTTATTCTAGATCAGTGGATATGACTGGAAGAGAAAGTTGATCAAATTTTTCTTTTATTATTTTTAATTTAATATATCTGCTACTCTTTATAACATTTCTTCATTTTGAGGTTTTTTGTATGTGACCTATTTTTTTTCCATAAAGACTTTCTTCCAAGGTGTGTTTAGCTTCTCAGACTTTTCAAAGTATCAGCTTTATGTTTTTATGTTAGTCGTTGAATGTTCTGTTATTTCTTTTTGGTTTTGAATAGAATATCTAGCTCAATGTTTTTTGTTTGTTTGTTTGTTTTTGTTTTGTTTTGTTTTATTTTTACAAAATCTGCTTTAGTTTTTTGCTACTCAGTGCTTTGCCATGTAGTACCAAGTTTTTCTTTACTTCTTTAAACAGTCATTTAATATAGGGTTTTAATAGTTTCCAAGCATAGTACTGTATAATAATGTAGAATAAGTCATGTTAATATCTACCAATTTATAATAATTTTATATTGTTATTGATTACATTGTATTTTAGTTAGAGATCACATTGCATCATGTGTTAATTTTTAAGAATTTATTGAAGTGTTTTTTTATGGCTTACTACATAATCTTTGTAAATGCTCTTTTTTTTATTCTTTATTGTTTAAAGTATTATGTATGTCTCCTCCCCTCCCCCATTGACCTCTCCTAAGCAACCCCCATCCCCAGCACATTCTTTTAAAAAATATTTTAAATCATTTTTAGAGAAAGGAGAGTGGGAGAGTGAGAGAGAAACATCAGTGTGACAGCAAAACATGGATCAGCTGCCTCCTGCATGTCCCCTATTGGGGATTAAGCCAACAACCAGGGCATGTGCCCTGACCTGGAATTGAACCAGCAATCTTTCAGTGCAAGGGAAAACACTCAGCCAAATGAGTCACACTGGCCAGGGCGTATGTCTCCATTCTTAAATTCTTAGTTGATAGTTGGTTGTAATGGGCAAGAATACCCACCAGACTTAAGAGTCTACATTTAAGAATACTATAATGTACATTTATCTTCAATAATGATATGACTTATGATGGCAGTATGAAGAAAGATTAAATATATGTGTCGGCAAACAGGATACATGCTCTTGACTGGAATTGAACCTCAGACCTTTCAGTCCACAGGCCGACGCTCTATCCACTGAGCCAAACCAGTTTCAGCCATAAAATTATTTTTGTTGCTACTTCATAACTGTAATTTTGCTACTGACCCAAAGGTTGAGAAATGCTGCTGTAGAGCCTAAGAGCATCTGCTGTAGAACCACTGCTGTAGAACCGCTGCTGTAGAGTCTAATCAATAAATGTATTGATTCCAAGTCAGCACACATACCCAGGTTGCCAGTTCACTCTATGTTGGCATGTACAGGAGGCAACTGATGGATGTTACTCTCTCACACTGATGTTTCTCTCTTTCCCTCTCCCTTCCTCTTTCTCTAAAGTCAGTAAAAATTAAAGAATATGGAGATATCACATTACCTGACCTTAAATTATATTACAGAGCTGTGATAATCAAAATAGCATGGTATTGGCTGAGAAATAGACACACAGATCAATGGAACAGAATAGAGAGCCCAGCTATAAAATCATATGTATATGGACAGATAATTTTTGACAAAGGAATGCACATTGGAGTAAAGATAGTCTCTTCAATAAATGGTTCTGGGGAAACTGGAAAGCCATATGAAAAATAATGAAAATGTACAAAAATTAATTCAAAATGGATCAAAGACCTAAATATAAGACCAGAAACAATAAGTTACATAGAAGAAATATAAATACCAAACTTGTGGAGTTGGATGGTGGAGAACATTTTATGAACTTGACCCCAAAGGCAAGGGAGGTAAAGAAAGAAAATATTGGGACTATATAAAACTAAAATGTTTCTGCACAGCAAAACAAACTGAAAACACAACAAAGAGGCAGCCAACCAGGTGGGATATGATATTTGTAACAGTAGATCCAACATAGGTCTAATTTCTAAAATATATAATGAACTTGTAAAACTCAACACCAAACTAACAATCCAATAAAAAGTGGATAGAGGACTTGAAAATATACCTCTCCCAAGAATACATAGATATATGAAATGATGTTCAACCTGAGAGGCAATTAGTGAAAAGCAAATAAAAACTACAATGAGATATCTCCTTACATCTGTTAAAGTGGCCATTGTCAACAAGACAAGCAATAACAAGTGTTGGAGAGATAATGGAAAAATGGAACCCTCATTCACTGCTGGTGGAAATCATCAGACTGGTACAACCACCGATGATTCCTCAAAAATATAAGAATAGAGTTACCATATAACCCTGCAATTTCATTCCTGGGTAAATACCTGAAAACCTCAAAATCATGTATTTACAAAGACATATGCACCCCTATATTCATTGCAGCATTATTCACAGTGGCCAAGACATGGAAACAACCAAATTGTCCTATGATAAAAGACTGGATAGAAAAGATCCAGTGGTACATAATAGAATACTACTCAGTCATAAGAAAGAATGAAATGGTGCCATTTGCAACAGCATAGATAGAACTTGTGAACATTATGCTAAGTTAAATAAGTCAGTCAGAAAAAACAGAACCATACGATTTCACTCATATATGGAATATAAAACTGAAATTCGTGAATACAAACAGCAGTATGGTAGTTGCCAGAGGAAAGGGGGTGGGAAAAAAGGAGTTTAATATAAGGTGACAGGAGATTTAACTTTGGGTGGTGGGCACATAGAGCAATATATAAATCTTGTAACATAAAAACCCACACATGAAACCTAGATGTTCATGTTGATCAATGTCATCTCAGTCAATTTATTAAATTATATATGTATATATATGTTATTACAGCTTATTTTATATGTCAGATTTAAAATTGATGTAAATAAATCTGTAACAATTTATTTCTTGAACCCAGTGGATTACCATCTAACTCCCTTGGGTATACCAGTCTCATGTGGGAAATATTACTGTAAGCAAAAAAGCTATATATTTTATTTTTTGTCCAAATAGTAAAAAAAAAATGGCTGAACTATATTTTATAGATAGTTGGTAGTAACTTTAATAATGTTTGAAAGGGAAATTATCTGACAATTTGGAGGAATGTTGTAAGAGAAAGTTGAAGAAATAAATGTCCATAATAGAAAAATTTTTAAGAAAAAAAAATAACAAAGGAGAAATTGGACAGTTTTGTTCTTCAGGGTTTCAGTAATAATACAGAAGAATAGAGAAAACAATGTTTGTTTATTTAAGATCAAAAAGACTATTCAGAGACTTTATAGTTTTTGAACTTTACATCAGTGTAAAAATGGCTTAAAAATCTCATCTTTCAGAATTCCTGGACTCAGTCTCTAGTTCACTATTATTCATTCATTAACTAAACTTTACAGACTTTAGATACTTCTTGTTTTTCAGGTTATGTGATAAATGTATGCAATGAGCAAAAATAGATGAATTCCTGCTCTTACAGATCTTAGATTCTACTACAGGAGACAGACAATTAATATATTCATACCAGTTCATTCACAACTAAAATTTAAATCATTCATAATTAAAATAAGTTAACTGACCTAATAATATAAAATATTTTATTAGTTTATATTAAAAAATAATCAAACCTTGCCTGGGAAATAAGAATAGAGAAGATAATTTCTCTCTAGGAAATGAACCATGAACTCTCATAAAAGAAAAAATGTGAGCAAAGTTTATTTTTTACAAATGGATAAGAAAGTATAAAAGGTTTCTTATTAGGAAGAAATTAGGTATAAACAGAGAACAGAAAGAAAGCCAAGATAGTGTAAACTGGAGAAATTGGAGAAATTGAGGTATGGGCCTGGAATGTTGGAGGACCAGGACAGTGGAGTGTTTTGTTTTATTTCTAACAAGGGCAGGAAAGTAGTTAAGTTGTGTGTTTTTTGTTTGATTGTTTGTTTGTTTTTCCCTAACAATGGTAGGAAGCCATTGATAGATATAGTAAGTTGATCATTTGACATGATTATATTTATTATTTTTCCAAAAGTAAATTCTGGGTATCAAATGAAGAAAAAGTAGAGAGAGGGCTATTATAATGGTTCAAGAGAAACAATAATAGCTTAAACCAGAGTAGTATAAGTGAGAAAAAATGTGGATTACTTGAGTGAGATTTTTGAAGTAACATTGACAGGACCTTGTTAGCTATTGAAGGTGAAGAAGCAGAAGGAGTCAAGAATGTTTCCTAAGTTTCTGAACTGAGAAATTCCATGTTTATTAGTATCATTCTCTAAGACAAAATATCCTGAATACAGGAGATTGTGGGTGATATAGTGAGTGCCTGTGTGTGTGTGTGTGTGTGTGTGTGTGTGTGAGAGCATGTGTACAAATGTATTTCAAGTTTTAGGCATGTAGAGGATGAGTTTATTTTGGTATGTCCAAGAAGAGATATAACATAAGCAAAGAAATATGAGTCTAGAGCTCAGACCTATGTTGAAGCTAAAAATTTGACTGTAATAATTATATAGACAGATGATAATTGTATCTATGGGTGTGGAGAGATTATCATGGCCATTAGGAAGGATCAAACTGTGGGCTAGTTATCAGTTGAGCAGACATTGAAGTATAGCAGGTAACCAAGTACCAGAGTCACAAAGCAGATATAGATGAAATTGGCAGATGACTATGAAGAAATCTAGGAAAATGTTGTCTCACAGACACTGACAGAAGGTAATGTTTGCATAAGAAAAGTTTTTAATCAGTGTCAGATTCTGATAGAAAGACAAGTAATTTGAGGACTGAAACATATCCATAGAGCTGTATAAGGGGAAAGCTGTACTGGTGGAACAATTATCACAATTTTAAGAGGAAATACTTGTAAAATGAGAGAACAATATATCAAGTAAAATAAAAAAAAACTATAAAAGCAATGGAAAAAATATAAAAAGACTCACAAGATTGGCTTCTTAGAGAATATGCTGTATAAAAAATAGCAATATGTATAGTAGACAAGATTTTATGATTGATAATAGAGCCTGACAGAGAGAGAGAGAGACAGAGAGAGAAAGAGAGATCGTAAGTCAAGAAATCAGCCCAAATGAGGAGAGGCAGCAAATGGGATGCCAGATGAATGCCTTCAATAACAACAACAAAAAGAATTAAAAAATGGCTAATAAAATATTAGAATAACCTCCTTAAAGGAGAAAAATGTTTGCATATTAGAGGAAATATATACTTTCAAAAAACATAAGGAAAACAAAATAAAACTAAAAAAATCCATGTTGAAAATATGAGAAAATCCATAAACAGTCATGACTTGAGGAATGTGTAGAATATAAAAAGGAGAATACATTTGACCTTTATAACAGAAAACATTTTCTTTTTGGTGGTAAAGTAGTCATGGTTTTGGAACAGAGAGAAGGACATATAATCACAGCCTAAACATGGGTTGCAGCAAATGGTGGTTCAATAATAAAGGCAAATTTATTAATGTTTTTCAAAAGTTAGGACCTCCTGATAGACAGAAATGGAGAAGTAAATACAATGAAGTTATATGGAGAGAAAGTTAAAACTTACACAAAATAAAATAAAAGAAGTAGAAAAGTTTGAGAAAGTATGGGGAAGGGAGCTAAATACTCAAATGACCAAGGGAAGAAGGAATTAGATAACATTGGGGCATTTGTTGAAATTATAAAGAGAGACTTGTATATAATATCAGGTTTACAAAGTCAAACAAAACATAACTAAAAAATGGCAGGGCTTATGCCTTACGATATGTGTTCCCAAAGAAAGGAAGAAAAACTTTGGTTCTGCAAGATGTCACTCTTTAAAAATGACAAGATGTACAGGGGGGAAATAGTAAAAGAGAAATCAAACTCATGAAAATTTCTAAACTGAATACTGATCAAAAACAAATTTCATACCTTGGGGGATATTAAAAATACACAAAAACAATAGATTTAGGTAATACCTAGTTCACGGTAAGGGCAGCTGAAGATGGAGGTAGAATTTTAGACAAGACAAGAACAACCTGCCAAGATGTGAGGAAGCTGGGAGAGTTTTACCTACAAGTGTTCAAAATTATTTTTTTTGTAAAATAGATCCCAAAGGGTTTATTCCTTGTATAGTGGAAAACATAGTGGTTTTTTTTATTGTTGTTGTTGTTGTTGATTTTTGTTTCTGAAGTTATATTTCTAGTCCTGCTATTCTGCTTCCCCTTTCCTGGGGGGAAAGTAAGTTTGAACAAGATCTATATTAATACTAACATTATTCACCTATGCAACAATATCAGATGCAACAATGTTGTAGAAACATAGGTTATAGCAGAACAGGTTATAATAGAGCTATTGACATTTAGGAGGAAGCAGAAGAGAGATTTATGTTATATAAAGTATCATGCCTTTTAGTAGGAAGTCAATAGAGATTATCTCAAGTAACAAATCAGTAGATAACATTAACAAACATAATTAAATAGATGAAGGGAGCTACATCATGAAAATGAGTTAAGGGTAGTTGCCTCTGGGGGTTAGACTGGGTTGTAGACTACTGCATTCCATTTAACTCATCTGTTTTATTTTGTATTATAATCATCATATTCTTTTGATTAAAAATAAATAAAAATAATAAAAACACATGCACATTACTTTATCAAACAACAAAGCATCGGATCCTTAATGCTATGAATCACTTTTTCTCCACTCTTAGCTTACTACTTGGGCAAATTGTTATTCTACTCTCATAAAAATTTTACTACAAAGTGAGAGAGTGCATTGTTTAGGAATGATCTGGTTTCTTTTGTTTGATTTCATCACCATCCTCCCTTACTTAACCTATGCTGAAGCAGAGGAGGCTCATGATTCTCATTGGCCTTGGCTTACCCAACCCCATTTTTTTATTGTTTAAAGTATTACAAATAGTAGTACATATGTCTCCTTTTCCTTTCCCATTGACATCCCCCCGGCCTCCCCTACCCCCTAGTATATGCCCTCACCTGTCTCCCCTTCCCCCAGCGTCTTGTATCCATTGGTTATGCTTATATATATGCATCTCTGTTGATCTCTTACAGTACCCCCCCACAACCTCTCTTGTCTTCCTGCTGTAGTATGACAGTCTGTTCATTATTCCTTTGCCTCTGTATCTATTCCTCCTACCCCGCCCATTCTTTTCTTTAAAAAATCTTGCTTCTGCAGACTAGAAATAAACCTGTAAGAACAAAAAATGTTTGAGTCCCAATTTCAATGTCCAACAATTCTGAATCTCAATTTCAATGTCAAACAGTTCCTTATGTGTACATGTCAGCAATAGTATCTGGATGGTGGACAAATAGTGGCAATGCAGGTCCAACCCTCTCTGGTTTGGTTCTAGGCATCCTGTAGTGACACACAACTGCAGACTGCCAGCATGGCAAGGCGTCATTAGCATCTTCCATCCTGGATTGTTTCTCCTTTTGTCTTCATGGTTGAAGCAGACCTGTCAATTCCTTTCTGTTGCAAAAGTCCACATGGTCTTGGAGTTGTTTTCTGAAAGTATATAAACATATTCTCAACCAAAAGTTAATAAAGGAGTCTTTTCTATAAAATTGACTTGGGATCCTTTTTATTTTTGCCCAAACGATTTTCCTTTGGCTTATTTTGACAGCATGTTTGTTTTTCATGGGTGTCTTGCTGTTAGCATTACAAATGAAAATTAATTTTCTAAAGTAAAATTTTTCTAGATGTAATTTACTCACTGGATATTTTTCCTTACATGATATTACCCTACTACTCCCCCATCTTTTTATGATTAATGGAGGCTTTTGTACATTTTTTAATGCAGTGTTGATAACTTTAAATTTTATTATTTTGCCCAAAAATATGACTGCTTTAGGTTTATTGCATGTTAAACAATTTTACCAGGAGATGAACTACCAACAGAAATTTTAGTTAATATTTTAGGAATAGCTTTTTTGTCCAGTACAATTAAATTTTCTTGAATATTCATTTATTTCAATTAGCCAATTTAAATTAATCTGAAAACTTGATTACTATTTTATTGTCAACAGACAGAGATTTGGCCAACAGCAGCTGCCCTATATCTAAATCCAGCCTAGCACCAAGAATGCTCAGGGTCTACTCAAGAAAGGAAATAATCCTTTCCATTAATATTTACAGGCAACCCCATTTTTTTCCCAAAGAATCTTAAGCAAGGCACTTAACATCTTTTAGCTTTGCCTATCAAATGAGATGATTACAACTACTTTGCAATATTATTAAAAATACAAAATTATATATAAATGTAAAGTACCTAGTTGTACTAAAAGTTTAATGTTAAATATTTTTATTTAAGTCATTTAGAAATGTTTTAATTGCATTGAGAAACTCTAAGCAGATTTAAAATTGTGTCTTCCCCTTGCAATGGCAGAAATCATACTTAGTAAACATTCCAATACCACAATTGCCATGGGCAAATAGAAGCTTTAAGAAAATTGAATTCCCTGCTTCCCTCATATAATTGTTCTTTCTGACTTATCATCATGCACTCCCAGCATCTTACGTATTTCATGCTTAGGGTCCTAAGAAATTATGATTCACTTTTCCTTCTGGTATTATCCACTTTGAAGTAAACAAGTCAGTCGTGAGTGAATGTGCCTCTTTAATTACAGTCTATCAGCTACTCACTGTAAAGTATATAAAGGGAACTGAGTTTGGTAGTGAAAAATATTTTTTAACATACTTCTAATTTTTAAGTGCTTGCTTTTCATAATTTTGGCCTTAGCTAGAAAAAGGGCATATATTTTGGGAGCATCGTATTTCTTCCTGTCCCACAGTTAATGAGGCACATGAAGCATTGACTGGGGCTTGATCATGCATACAGAGCAGGCGGCCAAGAGCAGGCACATTCTTCTCTGGCAATGAAACCATCTGCAGCCAATCCCAGCAGGCTTTTCTTCAGGGCCATGAGCAAAAGGCAAGAATATAGATAGTTTCTCATTCTACTTCATTCTAATGCAACAGAGGCAAGATTCAAGAGGGAAAACTTAAATAAACATGTACAGCTGTCTTTTTACAGGTTATTTTCCATTTTCCAAAATTTGATTTTAAGTTGTATAAATAATGAGAAAAATTCTAGAATGAAACTAAATGCATTTTTATACATTAGAGAAACAGGGTCATATGTGGAGAGATGCACATCTGCCAAGTCTTTATTTTAATCCTTTATTTGATAGATATTTCCGGACAAACAGACTCAGCCATGAACAGATGTAGTATGTCTCTGCTACTAATCTGTTTTAATTGAGTCTCCCTTTTGCCATTTGCCAATTATTAGAGTTTTCTTTTTTTCACATGAAGGTTGGAGACATACAAACCAAGATATCAAGAAGGGCATGAAATGTCATTATGAAGTTACTACAACTGGGAGTAGGTGTCCATGGTTTTCTGAGAGCAGCTGAACAGAAAACAATTCAATAAACTTTCCTTGGGAAGTTTCACACAGATTGTGGATGGCTTTTAAAAGTGTTTCTCCTTTTGATTAAGGGAAATGGAGGGAAGGGAAATATTAAATGGAACGTATTCACTGCTGGAATATAGATTTTCATTGCGCTGGCTGTGTACTTGGTAGGGATTTTCACCACATCTAATAATCATTTTCTCAGTAGGCTGTAAAAAATTAGGATATTATGTTTCTCATAATCAAGACTCTATTTATCAGGCATGCTACTTAAGAATTTTATTGTTATTGATAACTACCACATTATTCATTTATAAAACTTGCCTCAAATGATGCATTTTTACTTAAGAAATGAATCCTTCAAAAACAAACATCAGTTTCAGTTATCTGCTAATTATAATCATTCAGCAGTGAAAGAATCAACTATGGGTGATGTTATAGCCTTGAAAGAAATATAGTTGAGAATTTAATATGAATCCACAGACAGAAAAGGGCAGCATCTCTTCTTTTTTTCTCTCTTTATTGAATAAGGTATTACATATATGTCCTTATCTTCCATTGCCCCCCTACTCCACCACTAATGCAATCACCCCCCCCCCCTCCGTGTCTGTGCACATTGGTTAGGCTTATATACATGCATAAAAGTTCTCTGGTTGATCTCTTCTCCTTACCTCCATCTTCCCCTACCTTTCCTCTGAGGTTTGACCATCTGATTGATGCTTCTCTGTCTCTGGATGTTTTAATTAATCAGTTTAAGTTGTTCATTATATTCCACAAATGAGTGAGATCATGTAATATTTATCTTTCTCTGACTGCTATATTTCCACTTAGCACAGTGGTAGGCAAACCGCGGCTCATGAGCCATATGCGGCTCTTTAGCCCCTTGAGTGTGGCTCTTCCATAAAATATCATGGCTTGGGTGAGTCTATTTTGAAGAAGTTGCATTAGAAGAAGTTTAAGTTTAAAAAATTTGGCTCTCAAAATAAATTTCAATCCTTGTACTGTTGATATTTGGCTCTGTTCATTAATGAGTTTGCCCTCCACTGACTTAGCATAATGCTCTCCAGGTCCATCCATGCTATTATAAATGGTAGGAGGAATTCCTTCCTTTTTACAGCAGCGTAGTAGATGCACCACCATTTTTTAATCCACTAATTTGCTGATGGGCACTTAGGCTATTTCAAAATCTTAGATATGGTAAATTGTGCTGCTATAAACATAGGGTTGCACATATCCTTTCTGATTGGTGTTTATAGTTTCTTAGGATATATTCCTAGAAGTGGGACACTGGGTCAAATGAGAGTTCCATTTTTAGTTTTTTGAGGAAATGCCATACTGCTCTCCACAGTGGCTGCACCAGTCTGCATTCCCACTAGCCGTGTATGAGGGTTCCTTTCTCTTTATAGTAAGTTCATCAAACCTAAACTGAATTTTTGAAGGTCATGACTATTAGCGGGGTAGTGTTTCAAACATTAGCAATATCCATGTATTTACGGATTATGTATCAGTATGTCCCAAGAATGTTAGCAATTTTGAAAAGACAATGTTGTATCTGGATGAAAAACATGAAGAATTTATAGATTCTTGAATCATAGTCTTTTAATTTTGTAAAATGTTAGTTTTCTCTTTAGTGTAAAATATTTCTCTTTTGGTGATCTTCATGAAATGTAAGTGTAGTGGTTATACAAAAGAAACATGTGCTGATTTCAAATTTATAAAAATGATAAAGAATTATCAGTAGTAAAATTAAATTAACATCAAAATTGGATAAAATACTTTAAAATGAGAAACAATGATATATACATGGAACTTTTATCTTTTCCCAAAATTGTCTCTGGAATTGAAGTTTGAGCTCCTTGGGGGCACAACTAAATCTTACTTATCTTTGATTTTCTAGCTCTAACAAAAGTGCCTGAAGCATAGTGGTTGCTTTAAAAAAGTTTTATTGGGTAAGTTGAATATATCAGTGGTAAATGTAGACATTGATAGCCTCAATTTTCTCCTTTACACTTGAGAAATGAGCAATATCCAGGCATGAAGAGCAGACAGTTAACTACCTAACTATTCTGAATTCATTTATTTAAATTAAATTTATAGTTTATTGAAGGAGATATTCAACTTTCGTTAGTGGCACAAAGATGAAGTGAAAATAGAAGCTATTGACTATACATTCTTTAGATGATAGAGAAAATTTGACTCAGAGAAAGACAGAATCCTCACAGAATATATCATTAATATTTATAAATTCAATCTTCTTTTGTATCTTTGATTTAAACAGAATAATTTTTGTTTAAAAAATTAAACCTAATTTTCTTGCAATGTCCCCCAATATTTTCCCTCCCTCACCATTTATTTTCCATATGCTTATGCTTTCATCTCTTTTTTTGTGTGTGCTTTCATGTATTTACATAAAGTTGGTATAATTTATTTTTTTAAAGACAGAGGTCTTTTCTAAATAATTATGCATATATGTTTATAGTATTTAGGTTGTACAAAAGTTTTATGATTTATGAGAAAGTGGAAAATTATTTAGGCTGTGACAATAGGGAGAGTACCCGGATGCTCAAGTGTCTAGAAGGTCAATGTATCAGTATGATGGCTTGCTTTAGACTTTTTACAAGAAGAAGTAGTAAGATATTGATTTTACAATTGATTGTTTTTTTTTAATAAATGGAGGATTTGAGTCAGGAAATGTTTATGTTATGAAAATTAAGAAAGACTACCCAATAAGAACAAGGAAAGGTCTTACCATTGCCATTCAGCTACTCTGACTTGCATTTGTAATATTCACAAAGGACGATATACTAATGCTTTGCTGAGGATAAAAGGGAAGGCTTCATTGTGTCCTGATGGAGGCTGTTGTCCTGGGAATGCTGAGAGCAGGCTGTCTAGAAGTGAGGCCTCCCATGTAATTGGTAGAGGTGCACACTTGGCCTTCACTGGGTGGTCTCAAGTTGGAAGTAAGAGCAGAAATTAGGCTATGAGTGAATGATTGTTACAGGGTTATTGTTTGGCTTGTAGCCAATAGGTTGGCCTCCTAGCTAGTTACTTCAGGTAGCAAATTGGTTTCCTGGGCTCATTGCTGCAGATGGTTAGTCATAGATCCATTTTGTAAGTGGTCTGACTATTGCCTGTTTCATGTATTCACTGAGTCTAGCTAGTTTAGGCAAGGGGTAACAAGCAGTTCAGCAAATCATTTATGAGACAAAAAATGGGGATTTGTAGGATCTGTGTTTAGTCTTTTCATAAGTAAACAAGTGAGTAATACGTGAGTCTCATTTGGGGAAAATATATTTGTTGCAGTAAGCCATTTTCCAGAACACAAAAAGTTAGGAGATCTCATAAAAAAGTGTGTGTGTGTGTGTGTGTGTGTGTGTGGCAGTGGGGAGGGGGGCGGTAGTTAACCACCACTGTTTACTGGAGGCACAGGATTCAGGTAGAATTTATCATTATTAAGGGCAAATTGTTTTTAGACAAAGAAGATGAAAGACATTTAAGAACTGTCATAGGACAAATAAGTTTAATCACTTTTGATTATATTTGACAAAGGATATCTTTGAAATTGGAAAGAATAACAAAAAAGTCATGTTTGGTTGTGAGAATGGAAGATAGAATTTTAGCAGCTCTTTGCCTAAGGGCTCTTCCTGTTCCATCAAGTACATAAAGGAAGATGTGAAAATATACATTTAGATGCATACTAACAAACCTCAGAAACATGATTTCCAAGGGGAGGCTTGACAATGCCTGAGGACCAGACCAGTCATCAAAAGAAGTTAGAGAGTTAAACCTCAGAAAGATGTTCTAAGCAAACTTCCCGAAGTAATCACTAAAAAAGTAATTTATTCTAAATATTTTTTTTTATCTTCAGATCACATTTGACTGTAAATCTCTAACATTTCTTGCCATGAAATTTCACTTTTTACCTATTGGATTCAATATACTTAGAAAATATGCCAATGTAACATCAGCCCCCAGAAAGAGTTAATATAAGAATCCAGTGGCTAATACATAAGAATCAGCTTGAGTAGTTGTACAAAGTAATGCCAAATAAATATATTTTTGTTATTTTGTCATGAATTTCTCAGCAGTGGAGGGAGAAAATGTGCTTCTAGGGAAAACCATATTTTTCAGACCATAGGCCTCCAGCAGTTATCTAATTCTGATCCTGTGGGGGCTCTGCTCTTTCATTACCTTTGAGACATCTTAGAAGTCTGTAAATTGTAAATGACTGATAGCATTGCAATAATTATTGTCTATAAATATTCAAATAAGTTCTGTCAGTTGGTGGTTCAGATTACTTCCCTCACCCACTGTGGAAGAAGCCAGATTTTTTAAAATTATTTTAAAATTCATTTAAATATTTCTGATATATAAATGTATATGTTCTTTGGATTTTGCTTGGAAATGGTTTTAATATCCTTCTGATCTCTCATTAATAATGGCTTAAATAAAAATTATAACATGTTCATTTTATATCTGTCTGAGTACATTGATTTTAATTTCTTTTCTTTCTTTATTTTTTTAATCCTCACCTAAAGATATTTTTCCATTGACTTTTAGAGAGAGTGAAAGGAAGGGGGAGAGAAGAGAGAAACAACAATGTAAGAGAGACATGTTAATTGGTTGCCTCCTGCATGCACCCTGACCAGGGATGGTTGGAGCCTGCATCTGAGGTACAAGGCCTGAATTAAACCTGGGACCCTTCAGTCCAAGGGCTGAAATTCTAGCCATTGAATCAAACTGGCTAGGGCTGAAATAGTGGATTTTTTAAAAATATATTAACTAATATGGTTGACATAAATTTTGCAACTTTATTTTTATTTATTTTAGTTTAAAAAAGTAAACTATATTTCCTTGTGTGTTTTTGTTATGGGTGTGTACGCATATATAAGTATGAACACAACCTCAAGGATGTGTCCAAATAACAGAAAAAACAATGACCATTAATGTCCTTGAAGTGTTAAGAGAGGAGAAAGACGATAGAGTTAAGAAAAAAAAAACAAGACAAAGGGCCAGGAATGGTGTGTTCAGTGGTTAGAGCACTGGCTGCAAAGATGTGTTACTGGTTCATTTCCCAGTCAAGGGCATGTACCTGGGTTGCAGGTTTGATTTCCAGCCCAGTTGGTATAGGAGGCAACCAGTCCATGTGCCTTTCTCACATTGATGTTTTTCTCTCTCCCTCCTCCCTGCTCCCACCGTTTTTGGTTGAGAATATGTTTATATACTTTTAGAAAACAACTCTAAGACCATGTGGACTCCTGCAACAAGAGGAATTGACAGGTGTGCTCCAACCACGAAGACAAGAGGAGAAACAGTCCAGAGATGGAAGACGCTGATGATGTCTTGCCATGCTAGCAGTCAGTAGCTATGCATTACTACAGGCTGCCTAGGACCAAACCATAGAGGTGGGACCTGCATTGCCATTTGTCCACCATTCAGATACACATAAGGAACTATTTGACATTGAAACTGAGACTCAGAACTGATGGACATTGAAATTGGGACTCAAACATTTTTTGTTCTTATAGATTTATTTCTAGACTGAAGAGGCAAGATTTTTTAAAGAAAAGAATTGAGGGGGAAAAATAGATACAGAGGCAAAAGAGCATTGACCAGATGGTCAAACTACAGCAGGAAAACAGGGGA
>JAAGEH010000012.1:33983595-34014023 GCA_011751065.1 Lasiurus cinereus | reverse complement strand
TATGCATGTATATAAGCATAACCAATGGATAAAAGACACTGGGGGGGGGGCAGGTGAGGACATGTACTGGGGGGTAGGGGATGTCGGCGGAGATCAATGAGGGGGAAAAAAAGGAGACATATGTACTATTATTTGTAATATTTTAAACAATAAAAAAAATGGAAAAAATACCCTCAGGTGCGGATTAACAAAAGTAATTAAATAAATAAATACTCAAGCTTGGCCAATGTGGCTCAGTGGTTGAGCCTCGACCTATGAACCAGGAAATCATGGTTCAATTCCTGGCCCTGGCACATACCCAGGTTACGGGCTTAATTCTTAGTGTGGAGGGTGCAGGAGGCAGTTGATCAATCATTCTCTCTCATCATTGATGCTTCTCTATCTTTCTCACACTTCCTTCTTCTCTGATATCAATAAAAATATTTTAAATAATTACATACTCAAAGTAATAATAGCTAAAAAATGTTCTTAATTTAATAGAACACAATTGAATACCCCTTATTTATTCAAGGACTTGTGTGATTCCCAAAGAGAACAAACAGAAAGAAATCTATGTCAAGATAAATCATCTATATCATAAAAAGCCTGTGCTCATCACGCCCTAACAGGGTCATGACCAAACAAGCAAGGGCTCTTGTGGCAGGCTGGTAGGGCACAAACTACTCATGGTGAAAAACTACTAGAGGAAGAGAACTATGAGCAGCTGAGACCAGTGGAAGCAAGCTACTCATGCACGATTTCATGCACACTGGATCTCTAGTAGGTAATAAAGTACCAAGAACTAAAGACAAAGAAAAAATTGTGATAAAGTAATAACACCTTACATACAGATAAAAACAATTTGAATGTACACACAAATACCTGGATGAATGTCCAGAGTATTATTATAAGTGAAAAAATGACAACCACCAAAATTTCCATACTGAATTATTTCATTTATATAATTCTTGAAATGACATTGTAGAAATGGACAACAGCTTAGCTATAAAAGTAACAGGAAGGATCCGTTAGGTCAGGGGTAGAGAATCCTTGTTCTGCCAATGGCCATTTGGATTTTTATAACACCATTTATGGGTCAGACAAATTTACCAGCTTATACATCAGCCTGCTATATTTGGTCAAACATTTAACTAAGTCACACCTAAACCTTAGGAGGGCCAGACCAAATTATTTTGTAGGCCTTATGTGGCCTGTAGGCGGGATATTCCCCAGCCCAAATTTAGGTGGTGAAAAACTTTTGCATGTTAACTGTATCCAGTTTAATGTCCTGGTTGTGATATTATACTATAGTTTTTCAATATACAGTGGTACCTCGAGATTAATTCGTTCCATAATGAGTTTAATTTGTTCCTTAACCTTGAGGCATGGGAAACTATGAGACGCTCGAGTCGAGGTAAACTAGTGGGTTGTGTGCAGCCGGCCGATCCACGCGATTATTCATATCTCAACTGTTGCTCGTATTTCAAAGCAAAAATCGCTTGCTTGATGGCTCGTATCTCAAAAACCTCGTATGTTAGGGCACTCGTATCTCGAGGTACCACTGTAGTACCATTGGGGGAAACTGTGTAAAGGGTACCCGGGATCTCACTATACTATTCCTTATAACTACATGTGAATCTAAAACTACTTCAAAATAATAAAGGTTTAATTTAAAATATATAGTGAAAACTTACTTACATGTATTTTATTTAATGTAATGCATTCTCCTCAAAATATCCCTTTTTAACAAAGCTGTTATTCTCAACCTTGGATAAAAATTAGTAGCCCTGAGAAAGTATTAAAAAAGGATATTTGAAATTGATTCCTCACCAGTTAAATCATAATTTCTAATGCTGAAGCTTCTTTGACTGTTTGTTATTTGGTTGGTTGATTTATTTTTTCTTTCATGAGTAATTTAAAATATAAGGTACAAAGAATGTTGAAACCACAAAAATCCCTTGGATTCTTCACTCAAGTTCAAAAGCAATTGACATTTTGCCTATCTTATTTTGTTTATATCCTCTGCAACATCTTCTTTCCTCTATATTATTTCCTTTTATTTTTTCATGTTTTTAAAAGTTGGGGCGAATTATTTTAAATTAGTAGATATTTTTGCATTCAATTTATAAATACTGCAGTACCCTTTCTGACATCTTTTTTAAAGCATCTTTTCATATATATAAAAAAGAAAAAAAAAGAAAACATTTTTTCTTGTGATGACAACTCTTAACGATTTATTGTCTTAACTTTCATATAGTGTATCATACAGCAGTGTTAACTACAGTATCTATGTTGTACATTACATCTCTAATAATTATTTATCTTGCAACTGGAAGCTTGTAACTTTGGACCATGTCTTCTATTCTTCCTCCCACTACTCTTCCCCCAACCTCTAATAACCACAAGTCAAATTCTTTTCTTATGAGTTTTTTGTTTTGTTGTTATTTCCAAATATAATGAAGATATGTAGTATCTGTCTTTTTCTGACATATTTTATTTAACACTAGAGGCCCAGTGCATGAATTAGTGCGCTGGTGGGGTCCTTGGCTCTGGAAAGCAATAGGGGCTGGCCAGGGGGAGGGACTGTGGGAGGTTGGCCGGCCATGGGAAGTTTGGCTGTGGTAGCACACTGACCACCAGGGGGCAGCTCCTGTATTGAGCATCTGCCCCATGGTGGTCAGTGTATGCCATAGCATCTGGTCATTTGTTCTACCAATCATAACGGTCGCTTAGGATTTTACATGTAAAGATTGTGATTTCAAGATCCAACCATTTTGTCAAAAATGGTAGGCTTCCCTTGTTTGGATGGCTGAATAATATTCTATTATGTATATTTGTGTACCGCAATTTCTTTTTCCATGTATCCCTTAGACACAGGTTATTTCAATGTCTGGCTATTATAAGTAATACTGCTGTTAAAAAGGGGTACAGATATTTTTCAAGTTATTGTTTTCATTTTCATCCACTAACTACCCAGAAGTGGAATTGCTGAATCATATGGTAGTTCTATTTTAAAATGTTTTAAGAACCACCATGTTTTCCATTGTAGCTATAACAGTTTGCATTCCCACCAACAGTGCCCAAGGCTCCCTTTTCTCCACATACTTGTCAACATTTGTCATCTCTTGTCTTGTTGATTATTGTCATTCTAATAACCATCATTGTGTATGTGGTTTGCATTTCCCTAATGTCTAGAGATGTTGAATGTCTTTCATGTACCTGTTGCCATTCATATATCTTCTCTGGAGAAATATCTATTGAGATAGTTTGCCCATTTAAAAAAAAAATGGGTTTTGGGGAATTTTTTTTTTGCTATTGATCTGTGTAAATTATTTATATATTTTGGATATTAATACTTGATCATATATATGTATTGAAAATATATTTTCCCATTTCATAGGTTGTCTTTTTAACTTGGTTGATTGTTTATTGTGCTGTGCAGAAGAAGTTTGGGTTAGCTATTTCTCTTGCATGAATATTAAAGTATTTAAGACAAAATTTACTTACTTTTTATGAAAAAGTTTCCATTTAGAAATGAGATACTGAAACAGACTGATGAATTTCAGAGGGAAGGGAGGTGGTGGAAAAAGATTACCCAAAAATGAATATATAAATAAACAAAAAAAATAATAAAAATAGGATATTTGATTTGGTTTTCTTTTTTTTTTTAATGCTGTTATTAAGTTTTAAAGACAGAGGAAGGGAGAAGGACAGAGAGAAACATTGAAAAGAAACACCATTGATCATCTGTCTCTTACAAGGCCCTTACTGGAAATCGAGTCCACAACCCAGGTATGTTCTCTGACTGGGACTGGAACCTGTGACCTCTTGGTTCCTACATCAGGGCTACATTGGTTTTCTTGGGAAATTTATATGCTGTGGAAAACTATGAATTTTTCATGAAATCCTTACTATTAATTTAAATGTGGGATATTTGGAGTTGCCATTAATTAATGGTCTGCACTTTGTTAATAATTTTTAAAAGAATCAATGTTTTCAAGATCTTAGTGGTTTCAATTCTTTTTTTAAAGGAGAAACAGTTGAAGATAAAACTAGTGATATTAAAAACAGGGTGCAGTACTAGAAGAGAGCTTCTTTACTTTTTTCTAGTCATCTATCTGTATACTGACTACACTACTTAGCCATAAGTTAAAATATAAGCAGCCCTGAAGAATCAAAATATTTTAAGCTATAGATTATAGAAAAGGAGAATGGAATACTTTTATCACCTTCCCATCTTGGCAACACTACATTGAAAATAGGAAAAGAATTAATTCAGCATATCACTAGACAGTTTATTTACTAGATGTAATAGAAATTAACTCTCACAGAGGGACAGAAAACCTTGAATATCTAAAAATCTAGAAAATGTGTATGTTATCTAATCAACATGATTTATAACTTACCCAGACTGAAGCCATCGATCAGCAAAGTTGGGCTGTGCAACTACATTAGACTTAAAACCAAAAAGTTAGGTAGTAATACTTAAAATAAGTTATATTTCATAAAGAATATTGTAAGATATAACACCAGAATATATTACAATAATGCTTTACAATACATTATTTAATTTACTGCAAAACCTAATTCTGTCTGGTCTTGATAAATGAGTCTTTATCCAATGAAACATTTATCTACCAAAGACTTTAAAGCATAATATTTTGGAAACTACATATAAATAAATTTCTATATGAGTATATTCATAGTTGTTTTATTCAAAAGGTAAAACAGATAAAAAGTAATTTTATAGGAAAACACAGTCTCACACTAATAAAATATAAGGATTCTATTGATATATTTTTTATTTAGTTAATGTAAAACAATATATAATCTTTCACAAAGACTGCAATGTAGAATAATATAAGATAATGAAACAAAACTAATATATGTATTGTATTACTTATTTGTACATTTTTACTTAGAAACATAAGCTTGAAGTAATTTTTTATTTCCATCTATTTATATATAGACTAGTGGCCCGCCCGATGCACAAAATTCATGCAAGCGGCTTGGCCCTCACAGCTCTGGCTGCCTCAGTCAAGCCTCATAGCCCTTCATAACCCCTCACAGCCTTGGCCAGCCTTTGTAGCTCTTTGCAGCCTCCGCTGGTCCTTACAGCCCTTCACAGTCCTGGCTGGGTCTCGTATCTCTTCATAACCCCTTGCAGCTGTGGCCAGCTCTCTTGTAGCCCCTCAAAGCCTCTCACAGACTCGACAGGCCCTTGTAACCCTGGATTCATCCAGAAGGTGGTCCGGACAGTTGTCTGTAATGTCATCCATATGGTCACGTGGCTGTTTGGTCTAATTAGTGTATTAGCTTTTTATTATATAATATTTTTAGATAGATACACATACATCCTTTAGCTTTTAGATAAATTGATGCTATGGTCTGACTACAGAACATGACCTCAATCAAGAATTTTCACCTCATCCTTCTCTGGAGAAGTATGGATACTGTGAAGTGACACTCTCCCTGAGTTCTGCCTGTTCAGGATCTCAAAGAGATAGAAGTTGACATTTAGCTGAATGTTGAGCAAGAATAGACAGACTGCTATGCTGCTCTTCTGTTCAACAGTCTCATCACAAAGGACAGGTTCAACTTGGGGCAGGGTTTTGTGCTTGTCAGAATAGAAACCTACAAAACAGACCATGTCATCATGAAGGCAGATATAGAACCTGTAACCTTCATAGACAGGGCTTTGGAAATAAGAAATCATAGGTTATTACCTTTTGACATCTCCCTCAAAATTGGCCATGAAAACTGTTTCCATGGTGATTTTATATCAAGCCATGACCTCTAATTCTCTTAGCTTTCCAGATTTATCTTCCCATTTTATATAATCTTTGATATCATGTTATTATGTATAATGTGATATTTGATTGACAGGGTTTTATTATCTCATTTTTTATTATCTAAGTTAAAGAAATGGGGGCTAGAAATAGCTTGGTCAATTTTAGTGTATATTTTTTAAGTAAAGAAATTGACCAATGGTTTCAGTGTTAGCTCATCTAAAATCTTTGTGAGACCTTGAGAATGACAAATCACCTATCTGGAATTAAATTACTATTCCATTAACAATATCCTATATAATAAAAGCCTAATATGCTAAGTGTCCAGTAATCTGGTCATCCATTCAACCAATCAAAGTGTAATATGCTAATGATATGCTAAGGCCACTCAACCACTTGCTATAATGTGCACTGACCAACAGAGGGCCGATGCTCCAACTGGTAGGTTAGCTTGCTGCTAGGGTCTGGCTGATTGGAACTGAGTGAGACAGGCTAGACATGCCTGGCTGGCTAACCTCCCATGTATTTCCCTGGCCCCGATCATGCACCTGTGGGGTCCCTTGGCCTGGCCTGCACCCTCTCACAATCTTGGACCCTTTGGGGGATGTTGGAGAGCTGATTTCAGCCTGATACCTACTGCAGGCCAGGATGAGGGACCCCACTGGTGCACAAATTTGTGTACTGAGCCTCCAGTATTTTTATAAGTCTGTAACATCTGTCACAATTCTTCCAGATCAAAATTGATAAAATGTTATGACTTCATGAATTGTTTTTTAATACTATTTGTTAAGTACATGTTTATTAACTTAAATTCACTTGAATAACAGCAAGTCACATGCTGAAGTATTTGATAATAGTCATCAGACAAAAAGCAATTTTGTTACTTGAATTAGAACAAATAGGCCACATCATGGAAGGATATATTGATTTAAACCCCATCATAATGGGTGTCTGAGAAAGTTGAAAGCTAACGAAATAAAATTTTCAAATGAAAGAATGTTTCTAAAGCCAAAGCTGAAATAATGACACAGAGAATAAAATCATAAAAATGGAAATAAAATAATAACTAGTAAACTGTAAAATAGCACCATAACCCAATCTCAGTACCTTTATTGAACCTAGAATAATAGAGTTCATAAAGTCATTTCATAGGGTTTGGAGAACAGATTTGCATATTATGTTTGAAATTGAAGAATAGAATTAAATTTATGAGTTCATTTACCCCCTTATATTTTCTGATAAAATGTTCCCTTGCAAATCATTTAATACCACTAATTATACATATATTCTGTAGCAAAATCTAAGACCACTACAGAATTTTCACTGCAGTGAAGGGAAAATTTTCAATGTGAGAACACCTTAGATTTTGTTGAGTAAAGGGATGACTCTGGGATCTGAAAATGAAGTATGATAGTGTCTTCTACTTAGCATTAGAATTTATTTTAAAATGTGTCTAGATGTTTTCTGTTTTACTGATGATTTTAACAGAGGAACACCTTACTATTGTCTTCCTTTATTTATTCATTTATTATTTATTTATTTATTTTAAATATATTTTATTCATTTTTCACAGAAAGGAAGGGAAAGGGATAGAAATCCAGAAACATAGATGAGATGGAGACATCAATCAGCTATCTCCTGCACGCCCCCTACTGGGGATGTGCCCGCAACTAAGGTACATGCCCTTGACTGGAATTGAACCTGGGACCTTTCAGTCCCTAGGGCGCTGCTCTATCCACTGAGCCAAACTGGTTTTGGCATCTTCTTTATTTTTTTCTTATTGTGTCACTAGAGGCCTGGCACATGAAATTCATGCACAGATACGGTCCCTAGGCCTGGCCTGCAATCAGGGCCATCTTCCCTGGCTGTTGGCAGCTTTCCTGCCCCCCACCCCACCCCCATTGCTACCTACTCTTGGTTCCCATTTGCCTTTGGGCGATCAGAGAGCCTGCTGGCTCGTGCAAGGGACCAAGAGGTGGTCAGTCTGCCTCGTGGTCACTAGTCAAGCAGTCGTTCTGGTCATTCTGCCTTTAAGATCAATTTGCATATTGCCCTTTTATTTTATAGGATTTCTGTAATTTTTAAGAGTCGGCTTTTCTTTTTTAAATAATGTCAGCTTACAGAAAATGGGAGGTACATTACAAGAACTTCTCACCCTACTATTGCTTTCTATGCCGGGAAATATTTTTATCCCAAAGTGAGGTTCATTATGCACATATATTTATTGAATGTTGCAAGAGACTTTATTTCCCCAGGAGATAGCCATTTCTGAAATGTGGCTGCTGTTACCATAAAATGGAGGTGACATAGTACATGAAGGAAGAAAATCCCCTCTTCTCTGCCTTTTCCTGAGCCTGACATTTAGTGGACTTTAAAATATGCAAATTGGCAATTTTTTTACTCCTTTTTGTCTTCATTTTGCAGATAAAATATAGTTTGGTGCTATTGTAACTTTAAAGTCCACATGGCCTTACCTGTATATCTTGTTCAAGTGCAGATAACTCGGTAGATCTGTGCTGGGGCTCAGGCTTCTGCCTTTCTATCAAATCTCCAGGTGGCACCAAAGCTGCTGACCTGTTGACCACATGTTGCAGGAAGGGCTTAGAAGCAGAAGAGTATTGGGATCATTGCTTTCTGCTTCATTTCCATTCATCTGGGAGAAAGAGAGAGAGAGAGAGAGAGAGAGAGAGAGAGAGAGAGAGAGAGAGAGGAAGGGAGTGGGGGGAGAGGGTGATAGCTACAGAAATGGAGTAGGCAAAATGTATAACTTTTTCAGACCCTTGGTGAAAAACAATCTGTTAGAGATCATTGATGGAAAGAGGCATATTAAATTTTCTACCCTACACAAAGGTGAACATGAATTTCACTTTCATGAAAGTAAAAGCTAAAGATCAGCAGTAAAACAACAGTGAAATAAGATGCAATGTGTGACTAACGGGTAAAGATGATTAGTAAATCAGGATTGTTGGGTTCAGAGCCCTTGTCTGCTGAGCGTGCATGTAGCCTTTCCCACCTAGCAGTTTCCATTTCAGGAGACTGCACAACTAAGCAAACAAACAAGTAAAGGAAACAAATAGGACTCAACAGCGTTGCAGAAACTCATTCTGCCTTTATCTCTCCTAATAAGTGAAATCAGGTTTGCAATACAACAGGTTTTCCCCTGTAGTTCATTTGAGACACCACAGGGAGAATGGAAAGGAAAATGTAAAATGTTTACCAGGTGTAACTGGACATGAAGAGTTTTCCAGGTGTAATCTTCTCTGGCTGACACTGTTGGAGACAAACTTAGGATAATTTCTTAATATCCTTTATCCTTTCCTCTTTGGTCACAACCTTGACCCAGACTAAGCACTATCAAGAATGTATTAGTGTACAGTAATGTGTCCCCAGTAAATCTGTCTGGTTGTGCCCAGGTCCTCAGGCATCCGTCTAACTTTCTAACTTACTCTTTTTGGAAATGGAAAAATGCATGATAAGGCTGCTTTCTATGTTATATCTAATGCATGGTGTTACAGAATTTATCTCTGAATAGTAACATAACCTATGAAATCAGAAGATGTTTTTGAGGATTTGATTTTAGATAAGCTTTTTATGGAGAAGCATTTAATCCTGGCATCTGTGCTTTGCTATCTTCCACACATGCTGTAATTGGCAGAGAGATTACTTTCCCCATGTGGTCAGGGACACACTATATGATTTGCTAAAGCATACTAAGGGATGTTATTTGACACAAACATCAAATAACACCTAATCTCAAACCACCCCAGTGGTTATGAAAGGTCAGGTTCAATGAGTGAATAGTAGCAACATAGAATTTCATATAGACCTCTCAAAAAATCTGAGCACTTAATGTATTTTGTGTTTGTTTTTGTTTTTTTTTTCAAATAAGCTGTTTTGTAGGCATGTATATTACTTTTTAAGAGCTTATGTGCTGTGTAGGAATTAGTTTTTACAATACATTTTCTACAATTCTTTGACATTCATTTCTTTAAACTTTTAGAATTATTGTAAACCTTACCTTTTTCATTTTTGTAATTTTCAGTGTTGGTGTTCCTGTGGTAGTAATTTTTAAAATACAGACCAACAAGTTATAAGAACAAAAATAAATATAACTTCCAGTTAGGTGGCTCTTAAGTGCATTCAACAAGTAATTTTATTTGGTTATAGAAAAATTTACAAACTATTTCATGCATTTCTTTTTACACAGAAACAACAAAAACACATATAGGTGTATATTGTTTTTACAAAAACAGCCTCACATTAAATTTCAGATCATATGTAATACACTACTGCCATCTACTGACTGCATAGGAACAGAAAGCTCTCCAAGGACAAGAAATGAATGTATCATTTTGTACTCACTATTTCAATTTTAAGTGGGATAAAGTAATATTATATTTTTGACCAGTTTTTGGTTCATAATGATAAGAGTATCTTAGCTTCAAAATCTAAGTAGGTATTAGTAGCCCAGTAAAAGGTAATTTAAAGGTCATTTGAGTAGCATGTTTAAATTCTATTGTAATCTCTTTTATAATCATTAGTACAACATCAAATCATCCCTAAAAAAATGTGATCCCAAATAAGAATAAATAATTTAGAATTTCTTATATGATAACCTGCAATGAGAAAACTTTAAGAGATTATAAAATCTTAAATGTATATAAAACCAATACTTACTCCGTAACAAAAAAAAAAATACTGGACAACAAAATGATACATATTGGACAAAATACATATTATTTACATAATGATTATCTTTCTTTTTAAAAAGAATGAGAATGAGGATAATGGAAGAAAAACATAACCTTTTGCATGATGTGATTCTGTTTCTTAAAAGAACATTGCAATATTTTATATAATTAAAATACATATATTATTCATATCTATGTCAATATCCACTTATCTATGTATTTAAACATGCACAGAAAATCATGTGAAACATACACAAATTTCTGATGGTGGCAACCATTAGGATCAAGAAAGGGAGAAACATTTTTATATTAATGCACAATTTAGCAATAAAAACTACACTTAAAAATGTCATATGACCAACCCTGTTATACTTTAATTCCCTTTTTGTTAATTTCAATTTATTGCAGATTTTAGATTTTGTTCTTTTCATCTAGTATCTTATTTCTAAATGTAATTATGAGAAGCAGTTATAGACATAATTATCATTCAGATTTTTAGTTGTTGTCTTAGTTTGTTTTTTAAATGTCAATCTTTGAGATAATATTTTACTAGAAATGCATATGAATGCTAAGATCAAGTAGAACAGAACAATTTTTTTAGAAGTATATTTCAAGATACTCTTTTATATGCAAAAATATACTAACATTAAGAGTTTTCATTTTTATTGTCTTTTTTAATGTTGAAGGTAAATGAGTGATGATTTAAAATGGAAAATTTTATGAATTACAAGACTTATTAATTAGGTGTCAGGGCCCTAAGTTTATAAGAAATATAAGTACAGTCTGTATGTTAAAAAAAGAAAATTTAATTTTACATGTATTCTATACTAGAGGCCCAGTGCATGGAATTCATGCATGGGTAGGGTCCCTAGGTCTGGCAGGTGATCAGGACGCACAGCTGTGGGCCAGAGCCTTCCTTCATTCCACACTGCCCCCTGGTGGTCAGTGCATGTCATAGTGAGCAAACTCGCAGTCTGATCAAACTCCTGAAGGGACACTTTGCATATTAGTCTTTTATATATAGAGAAGACAGTATCACTGTTTATTCAATTTTATATAAACAGACAGATTTCATAATTAATCTTGCAAGTAAGTAATAAATTCAATACTTCAAAATTATACAATTTAATCCAAAATAACAAAAAATAAAATAAATAACAAACACTTAAACTGGAAAAATCAGAAAGATAGTTTTTGTTCTTAGTAATATTCTTAAGTCCTTATTAAAATACCTTTGCCATTCATTGACTTTACATAGAAAGCAAGGAGAACAAGAAGGAGACAGAATAATATGAAGAAGAATATATTGCCACAAACACTATGACAGCCTAAAACTTGTATAACTTTTGTAGTGAACTTAATGCTAAAGAGAAATACATTTGTACCTTGTAGAAATAATTAGCAATTGGTTTAGGGAAGCAATAAATGAAAAGTTTCCATTATGATTCTGAATAGTATTCTTTAAGGGACTAATATGAAATATAATTTAAAAGATCTCACTGAAAACAGCTACCTGAATTATTTTTTTAGATTCCAATTTGAAATTCTTAGTGATAATATAGAGGTCCAGTGCATAAAATTTGTGCGTGAGGTGGGTTTTCTTTAGCCCAGCCTACACCCTCTTCAATCGGGGACCCCTTAGGGCAATGGTTCTCAATCTTCCTAATGCCGCGACCCTTTACGACAGCTCCTCATGTGGTGGTGACCCCCAACCATAAAATTATTTCCGTTGCCACTTCATAACTGTAATTTTGCTACTGCTATGAACTGTAATGTAAATATATGATATGCAGGATGTATTTTCATTGTTACAAATTGAACATAATTATAGCATAGTGATTAATCACAGAAACAATATGTAATTATATATTGTGAAATATTTATTTCTAATTACAAATAAATGAAATTTTGTCTTGAATCGTGGTGTAGCATGGGTAACAGTCTTAATATGACAACAGTAAACTACATTGCTACATTTTGCTACACTGAGGAGCGGTGTGTTGGTTCCTAAGACCATGGGAAATAGGTGTTTTCCAATAGTCTTAGGCGACCCCTGTGAAAGGGTCGTTCGACCCCCAAAGGGGTCGCGACCCACAGGTTGAGAACCACTGCCTTAGAGGATGACATCCCCCTACCAGCCTACTCACCCCTCACAGCCTCCCGCTGGCCTGGTCACCCCATGCAACCTGCTGTTCAGTCATTTGGTCATCCCTCACTAACCCCCTGCTGGCCTGATCATAGGTAGCCAACTTGTGAGGGCTTGAGGGTTAATCTGCATATTACCTCTTTATTATATAGGATGTTAACATAGGAAAATACCTAAGTAAACTAGGACCTAATACTCTGAGTTCACTAAATGCCCTGTGACATGGATTTATAATGCAATTTGTTATAAATACAGATAAGGAGCAGCAGTGGGTAAACTGACAAGTTTAACTGATTACACCACGAAAAAATACAAGAAATACATTTGCTGTGAAAGCAGGTGGGAGTTAAGAATACATTCATTGTATTTTAAATCAAATTACAATAAAAAGTAACAGTGAATAAAGTTCCATGACATAGCAATTCGATGAGTTTAAATTTCATATCAAGTAAGCTCAAGTCAAGAGGTGAAGAATACTTTATTTTTGCAAAGTTTGCATTCTATTACTTACAAATGACAATGTTTTTTAAAGTCTGTTGAACAAAACTAGAAGTAATATATTCTTCACTTTTTTCAAAGTTACTTTGGAGAGTAGGAAATAGATGCCTTCTTGGAGTAAGACAGCTGTCAGAGCTATTTTCAATATGTAAACATTTTTAGCATGTAGGAAAGCATTTTGTGCTGGAAGTTAATTTCAGCAGATCCTAAATGCAAGAAGTTCATCAAAAGGTTGGTGGACCTTTAACCTTCAGCAAGTGCTGAAAATACATATTTTTGTATGTATTTTTATTGCCTACTGGAATGGCTGAAAGCATTTCTCCAACCTGAAAAAGATGCATAAATGATTGCTTGCTATCAGGCAGATGAGGGTATTTTAATCTATATGTTATTGCCTCCTGCTGGCCAAACAGCTGAACAGCTGAAGGCATTTCTCTAACCTGACAATGCCTACTATATACTAAACTTACCTTTGATATGTATATCTACTTTGCTATAGGGAAAAAACGTAGGAATAAAAAGAGCCCTGGGTCCGGAGATAGAGAGAACTTACCTACTACAGCTAAGTTTCCTCTGGCTCCCCCATGGATTACAAATTTATATTTCTAGTCTCTTTATTAATTTTTTAAATATATTTTATTGATTTTTTTCTTTTTTTTAAGAGAGGAAAGGAGAGGGACAGAGAGTTAGAAACATTGATGAGAGAGAAACATCAATCAGCTGTCTCCTGTACACCTCCTACTGGGGATGTGCCTGCAACCAAGGTACGTGCTCTTGACTGGAATCGAACCTTGAATCTTTCAGTCCGCAGGCTATCCACTGAGCCAAACTGGTTTTGGTGTGGTCTCTTTATTAATTTACATGCAGTGCCTTCTCCAGATTCCTGAACTCTTCTAGATCTTGGATAACCCCATGGCATTAATTTTGTGCATATTTGGTATTAATTACAGCAGATGTCAAAATTGGCTGTAGTGATAGTTACTGAGGTAATGTATGTGATGCATAAAGTATGATGCTCAATACATATATTTCCACTCAAAACAGCTTTTCTTTCAGCTTCAAGGGTTAACTTCTAGCAATTAATTAAATTTTTTTTCATTCAATATAAAAGTATGCAGGCAACTCAGGTATCAGAGAAAAATGGTTATGGCTACACAAAAAACACAAATCACTATCATTAATAATCATATTAATATTATTGATAGATTTAAGGGAAAACCAATGAAATTTAAACTTCAGGGCCACTCACTCAGAAGAAATGGGGTCAAATATTTTTGTAAAATGTTCATATAATATTTTAGATTCTTTGTTTAAAATATATAAACAAAATTTGTATATTTTCTGTATAATTATATTAGCTTTATGCTTTACATAAGTAGAACTTGCTTTGGGGAGAAATGTAGACAAAAATCTTATTGAACAACTTATTTTTTTTTCCTTTTCAGATAAAGTCACAGACTCCTGGAATTCAGAGAAGTTGAAAGAATCAAATATGTAAGCCATACTTTATGACTAAATCCCTATAAAATATCTCAATGAGTATAGTATCACTGTTCATTAACTTCTGTTTGACAAAAATTGATTATTTAGTTAGTTATAGATATAGCCTCTATTCTTTTATAGCTGACTGGATAACCAGCTACAAGATGATTACTGAATAATTAACAAAATTATCTGAAAATATCACTCCAGTTATTTCTGCCATTTTAATAATCTGAGAAATACATCAGTTTATAAGAAAATGTTGAAAAATATCATGATTTATTTGGTGGCTTAATACCCTGCATAGGCAGTAGGATTAAATGTAGAATTAATGTTTTTAAAATGTGTTTATTATACACATGCACTGTATTTTATTAACTGATTTTAATAGAGCTAAAATACTGATTAATTAAGTTTACCTATATTCAATGTATTTGTTTATTAATAATTTATTGAATATGTACTTTGTTAGTAACTCTACACTAGAATGTGTGTGTGGGAAAATCCACAAAATTATCCACTTCTAAGTGGCCTGCAGTATACCAGGTGTCGTAAGGATAAAACATGAGTGATTCTATAATTAAAGATAATATATTTTTTCTATTTTCTCAAGAAGCAGACATAGAACCTCCATGGAAATAAGTTGTGTGCTAAATATTCAGAAAGCATTAAAACCTCAGAGCAAGGTAGAGGATAGTTTGATTCTAGTGATAAATGAGTCAAATTTAGGTGTATTTCACAATGTTGTTCTTTCCATTCTATAAATACACAATAAATATTTAAAATTGAAGAAAATTAAAAAAATTCAGACACCTCTTGTTCAATTTTTAAAAGAGAACTGAATGTTTTGGCTCTTTTTTCAGGTGTTTTGGGAAGTGAAAATATATAGAAATGCTATGGAAAGAAATTGATAAACCTAGGTCTAAAAATTAAAGATACCATATGGACCTTCACAAATAACAGCTTAAATAAAAAAGGCATTGATCTTTTAAAATTTAACAGGAATTCTAGAGCTAGATATTTTTAGGTCTCGTGCAACACTCAAAAAATCACCTCCTGGCCCACGAATCCATCGTTCAAACTTTCATCTTCATGCTTGTATCGGCATAGCTATCGGCTGGTTACTGCACTTCTAGCCAGGAAGAAGGAAAAAGGGCCACAATGCCTTTCATTGCAAGTATTTGCCTTTTTATCTATAAAGAAAGCAGGTGAATGCTTACAATTCAAATGGCCAAAATTATTTTTCAAGCTACATCTAGCTGGCTAAAAGAAAAGTGTTCACCTTTTCACAGTCTACAGTAGAGAAAACCAAGGCAGAGCATACTTTGGTTTCAGTGATAAATGAGCCAAATTTGAGTGTACTTTACAATGAATGTTCTTCAAGTGTATTGAAGAGGAATTTATGGGTCTCACTTTTTCCCAAAAGCATTTATAAAGCTCTTCAGTATCTCATCTGAAAAGCAATTTTATGAAAAGGTGGTGTGCTAATATAAGTAGCCTCTTTTCCCATGCTCTATTTTTTAATGACCACTACTTTTATCTGTACCCTTTGATTGCTTTACCCTGTACATTTTTAGAGAGAAATCTCTATGCAAGTCATAATAGCTTTCAAATTGTTTTAGGTGTTTTCTGTTACAAATATTATTTTATAATGGACTAATGTAGATGTGATGGTTAGTGAAAATGGATGTTCAAAATGGCTTTAAGATAGAGAGGGCTTCAGCATGAAAATGATCCAAAATATTCTGAGTACTTACAATCTAACTTGTCCAGCTAAGAAGGAAAACTCCAAATAAATATACTGAAAGATTAGATACCAGCTTAAAATGTTCTTTAATAATGACTTGGGAGCCATTTAAGCATAGAGAAAATTATTTTATCCTGGGTTAGTTTACTTAAAATACCTTAAATAGAAATCAGACCTTAATATATCTTTAAAAATTTAGATCACAATGTTCTTGTTAATTTCCAATCTCCATCATCTTTGGTTCTAGGCTTTTTGATTACTAAATGTATAGCTAGCATTTAAATTGTACAAGTGTGTGCCAGGCATTGTTCCATATACATTATTTCTATAAACTCATTTAATCCTCACAACAATTCTGTGGAGGGGTAATCATTATTTTCCCCATTTTATAAATAAGGAAATAAGGCAAAAGGAAGTCAAGTAGATTTCCCAAAGCCACATAGTAATTGACAGGCAAGGATTTGAGGAAGTCTGCTCTACAATTGATGCCCATGGATATCTACAAGTGTGTCTATCTTTAACATAAAATACAATATATTTTAGAAAATAGAAAATATTTGTATTAGTGTCTTATTAATTGCTTTTATCTTAACTGAATAGATAATAGTTTTATTTAGATATCTTATTTATAGAAGAAAATACTAAAACAATCTGGAATTTGAAAAAATGCTTAGTCAGACTGTCTCCTTAAATATTTACTGGTTACATATAAATCCCATATTTATGATATTCATAATTTATAAATAAGTAAATATAACTTTTTTAACAGGAAACAAGGGTAAGCAAATTGTATGTCTTGCTATTCTATTCTAATCTTTTTGTGAAACTTTAATAAACTGCTGTGGAACCAATATATGGTAAATTTCATACAGTGGGAGAAAATGAAACAACATCTGCCACAAAACTATCTATCACTTGTTCCATATTCTCAATAGCTTCTGCAAGCTGGTAATAAGGAGATACAAATGATTTGACTCTGCCAATTTCTAGTTGTGCAGCCAGTGTAAAATATGGGGATTATAAAATGTTCTTCTGTCATATATTTTGGCGGTGATTGGAGTAGCTAGTGAAATATGGGATTTTATTCTTAGCACTTTAAGTTAATAACAATAACTGTAAAACTAATATTGTTCTTTCCAGTAATTGCCACCATCCATCATACTGCCGAATAATGCAGGAACAAATATGTGCCAGTTTGTTTCACTGCTGGCTCCTGGGTAAAACTATGATATTATTACCGAGTCTTTTCTACTTAAAATATTATTCAAAGAAATAGTAATGAAATCATATATTTAAAGGCAAGTACAAAACTAAGAGTATAATAATGGTTTTATGCTTCACAGCAATCTTACCACCTACGCTCTGACCTGGTATTCTGAGATTATCAAGTTGATATAAATATAGTAGAACTCCTTGCAAAATACTAGGTAATGATAAGGCTTTATTCAAATTATAGTTCTTTAATATATACAATATTTTTCAAAAAAGGAAATAAAAAATTCAGACCATAGAACAGACTGTTTTTGCTCAGCACTCTTGTTCCCAAAACCTACATTTGGAAAATTTTAATACAATTATTTTTCTGCTCTTTTTTAAATGGCCATATAGAATCATGAGTAAAAAGGGAAAATAAAATAAACAAAATCATTCTCTTTTTTTCCTGAGCTAATACTTATATTGACAGTAAGTTGAACTTATTTTATTCATTCTGGCTCCAAGTGCTGATTCTTTCCCATTAGGGCACCACATTAGTAACAGGTGACTTATTATTAATGTGCATTTTAAAAATAGCTCACTAGTCATATTAAATGCCAACTCTAATATTCTTTTGAATTTTTCAAAGTATCTTCGATGTTAAATCTCAGTTCACAATTACTTAAAGGTGAAAGGGCAGTTGCTCTGGGAAAGTCATTAAATGTTCTCAGAAATCACCAGTCGGGTAAATTCAATATAAGGGGAGGGGTCAATGAACTCCGTGGTTACTCAGGACTGGCCTCAGGAGCAATTTAGAGATCCTTTTCTCACTGCCTGTTTTCTCTTCTTCCTTTTGTGCATCTTTTTCCTATTTTGAAAATTGGCTTGAGCCTCCTAGTTCCACATAGTGCAAGATAATTTCTGATAGTGCTCAAGTTCATAGCTAATTCCCCAAAAGAACTTAGCCAATTCTAAATTCTTGCGGAAGAAACTGGTATGTCTACTGTGAGATATGGTCCCACTTCTGGTACAATCAATGCCAGCCAGAGAGTTTTAGTGAGTGCTCTAGTCTGTGTCTCTGAGACCCATGAAGTGTCCATTCAATTGTGAAGGCTGCCAGAATATGCCTTTCCAAAATATGCCATCTTGCATTAAGATATATATTTAAAGGTGTTTGAAAAACAGCAGATGTAAGCAGGGCATTCTAATCTACACCTTCTTCTTGAAAACAGAAGATAAAAACACCAATGTGAAAGATGCCCTTCCTGTACCAGGAAAAATAACTCTTCAGATAGGATGCATAGCTGAGAGAATTCTGTACAAAATAATTGTACAATATTGTCAGTATCCCCTCATGATTTAGTTATGTTTCCATAACTACCTCTCCACTCAATCTACTATAAAAGCATTTAGGTTTGACCACTTCTTTGGGTCTTCATTTCCCTATGAGGGTTTCCATATTACATAATACATATATAAATGGGTATGTTTTTATCTAGTTAAGATGTCTTATATGAATTTAGTTCTCAGGCCCAGCTGAAAACCTAAAGAGGATAGAGGTAAAAATTTGTCTCACTTATAACTGCAAGTGATGACTGCAATTCACTTTAGGCTTCCTGTATTAAGAGACCAACAAGCAAGAAAATAAGTCATGATCCTGGCAGAAGTAATCAAGATGGAACTGTTTTATAATGTAAACAAGAAAGAATGCATCTGGCACTCAAGTAATCTACTCAGACATATCTTGGTACTTCCCTGCTCAATTATGAAAACAAATGCAGCAGCCACAACCAGAGAAGGCATGATGACAAGAGGCCTAGAAGTTACAGGGATGGGTGTTTTGATCTTCCTACCAGTTAAGCTACCTAAACTAATTGAAGTGCTATTGGTGAAAAAAATAAAACATGGGCAGTGGACACTAGATATAATAAAGAACACTGATATCAGCTGTAATAATAGTAATGATAGTTTTTCTCATTAGCCTCCTCCTTGTAAGAATAATGCAGAAGCAAAGGCACCAAAATCCTAGAGGAGCAATTTTCAGATGGGAAGAAACTATATATATATATTTTTTTACTTAAATTTATTTAAATTTATTTATTGATTAAGGTATTACATATGTGTTCTTATATCCCTCCTCCCCCCCCCCAACCACTTCCCATTCATGTCCTCAACTCCCTGTTGTATGTGTCTATTGGTTAGGTGCATGCTGTAAAGGATGAACTATAGGACATTCTGTGGGTGCACCATCCAAATCTTGCCTCTTTTAAGACCAGGACACTGATTCTCCAGTGCTAGGAGCATGGCTTGCTGATGGCTCACAGTTGAGTCCCTCTCTACAAACTGCTCTCAACCTAAGGAGCTGCTTTAGTCAAGGTCATAGTCTCTTCAGAAGGCAGTGTGAGTCAATGATGGGTCTATGTAGAGAGGTACTGGCCCCTTGTGTTCACTTATATATAAAGAGCTTTCTGGGAGAACGACTATTGGAAATAATTTTGGAGCTTAACTTCTCCCTTTGCCTACTCAAGCTTTTCTTACTCTCTCATATTGGGTTCTTTCTGAACACATTCTACATTAACTTATCCTATATAATAAAGAGGTAATATGCAAATTGACCATCAGTCCAACACGCAAGATGGCTGCCTCCATGTGGTCAAAGATGGTCTCCCCCATGTGGACACAAGATGGCCACCACAAGATGTCCAGCAGGGGAGGGCAGTTATGGGTGACCAGGCCTGCAAGAGAGGGCAGTTGAGGGGCACCAGCCTTGTTGGGGAGTGGTTAAGGGGTGATCAGATTGTCAGGAAGAAGCAATTAGGGGAAATCTGGGAGGCAGGCAGGTGAGTGGTTGAGAGCTAGCTGTCCTAAATTGTGATAGGGATGTCCGACATTGGAGAGGGTGCAGGCTGGGATGAGGGACACTCCCTCCCCCATGCATGATATTTGTGCACCAGGCCTCTAGTACATACATATGCTTATCTCATTTTATGTTTTCTAAACCCATACCTATTTGAATAATACTGTGAGAATGAAGCATGTAAAGCATAATATCTAAAGTCTCTATAGGTTGCTGTAGAAAGGTCCTGAACTTATCTGTTCCCACAGACACAACAAATCTACAGATACATGTGGAACAATTTCCCCGGGGGAAAAACCCAACACAGTTGAGTGATTTCTATGCATCAGGCACATGAAGACAAAACCTACATCGATACAAGTAAGAGAGGCTGACACACACTCTCACCACAAACCCCACGCCTGACACAGTGGCCCACAAAATAAGAAGGGACCTAAAAATTTACAGATTCTTTCTAAGTAGTAACAGGTTTAAACTCTATATCAGGCCCATCAAATTTTAAGTCCTACATCTGAGAGGCAAAGCCCTAAAATATGGCTTTGAAATCCAACAGAACTCACATCTACAAAACCCCACAAAAAGGCTATAGTGAACTGCAAAACTGTTCTTAAAGAGTTTATACATGCATTCTTACCCACTGAAAGGCTTAGTGCAGTGGTCGGCAAACTCATTAGTCAACAGAGTCAAATATCCACAGTACAATGATTGAAATTTCTTTGAGAGCCAAATTTTTAAAACTTAAACTTATTCTAATGCCATTTCTTTAAAATAGATTCACCCAGGCCGTGGTATTTTGTGGAAGAGCCACACTCAAGGGATCAAAGAGCCGCACGTGGCTCAAGAGTAGATATGTATACATGTAACACATTAATAAAAACAAAACAAAACAAAACAAAGCAAAAACACCTTTTAAAATAAAAAAATAAAATATAAAAGAGTTGAGCTTTGCCAACCACTTGTCTAGTGCAAAGTAAGTGGATTGAAAACTGCACAGAAGTTCTATGAAAGAGGCTCACCTTAAAGCTTTTGGGAAGATAACTAATGTAAGACACATCTAGGGACCTATTGAAACACTGTGCGGGACGGAGGCTGACAGACATCATCCATGTGCCCTCCCCTGCCTTGCTCCTATGGGCTGGTGCCATATTTTCACTCCGGCCACACTGTAGAGCAACAGTATAGCCCACAGGGGAGCTTTGGCCTATGCCTGGTACCCTTCTTTACAGCTACCACTGAAGGAGCACCTCTTCTCCCCCTAGTTCTCTTGACATGTGGAGCTGTGCCTTCCTGGATCCCAAGGATTGTAATAATATGAGAGACAGTTTTGGTCAGGCTCCCACCCCTAGGGCACCATGCAGACCACAGACTGAAGCTCAGCCCCATCTTTCTCTGAAAGAGACCTATTGCTGTTTCCTGGAGTTTCGTCCTGAGAAGCACACTTCTGGTTGGGTTCACAGCTAGGAGCCTACTAAGTTGCTCTCGGAACAGGAATAGAAGCTGGTGGACATCACTTTGCTGTTCTCTCTCTATCTTGCTCCAGGTGGCTGGTATCTCCCAGAAAAGAGCTTATACCTTCATATTGTGCCTCAATTTGAGGGGTGCCACTAGGGTTCCCACTAGATTGCCTGGCTCTGGTGGCTAGCAGAGCCTACATTCCTGGGTACCATGGGACTGGAGCACAGGAGATGGTTCTTAGCTGGCTACCTCTCCCAGGGCACAAAAAATGGGCCACACAGACTGAGGTGTCCAGTATTTCTCTGAAAAAAGCCTAGGGACAACTTCTATTTACACACACATATAAAGGCCCAACTTAATCCTCTCTAGAGACCTCAGAAGTCCTGTATAATATCTGTGTCTTCCTTCTACTGCAACCCAGAGCCCCTCTATCTCCTGGACATGTATCTGGTACCATAGTTTATGTGTCTTTTTTAGGAAATGTCCCCCATTCACATGGCTCTCATACCAGCGGGGATTGAGTTTCTGTATCCAATAGAACTGTACCAAACAAGGAGACAGTTCTTGGCTGGCTACAGCCCCCAGGGTATAACACAGACAGCAGACTAAAGCACACCCAGTATTTCTATGAAAGTGGAACCTAGGCTATTGGTCCCAGAGGATTGCACACAATTACGTACTTTAGAGCTGCTGACAGAGGGTCTGGCTTCCAATTAGCCTGAATCTAGATGCTTACTGAAATCCTCCCCTAGGGAACACTGGCAAGTCTTGGCACACCCTTAACTACTGGAAACCACCAAAAATAAAATAGAGTCTGGCCTATGTGGCACAGTAGTTGAGTATCAACCCATGAACCAAGAGGTTTTATTCCTGGTCAGGGGCATGTAGGAGGCAGCCAATCAATGATGATGCTTCTCCCTCTTCCTCTAAAAATCAAAAACATATTTTTAAAATATATTTTATTGATATTTTACAGAGAGGAAGGGAGAGGGATAGAGAGTTAGAAACATCAATGAGACAGAAATATCTCTCAGCTACCTCCTGCCTACCCCCCACTGGGGATATGCCCATAACTAAGGTATATGCCCTTGACCAGAATCGCGGAATCAAACATGAAACCCTTCAGTCCACAGGCCAATGCTCTATCCACTGAGCCAAACCAATTTTGGAAAATATATATATATATATATATATATATATATATATATATATATGAGAGAGAGAGAGAGAACGCCAAGAGTAAGCTAGTAAAGGGTTGAACAATAAGGTTCATCTCTATAATAGGTCATCCTCAACATGGGAGAGGTGGTTGTTTTATCAATGCATAAAAACCAATACAAAGAGACAGGAAGATGAAGAAATAAATGAATGTGTTCCAAACAAAAGAGTAAGATGAAAGCCTCAGAAAATGTCTAATTTTAAATGGTATTAAAAAGCTATACTAATCAAAACAGTATGGTATCAGCTTAGATCAATAGAGAGGCCAGAAATAAACCCACAAGTATATGTTCAATTAATTTACAACAAAGCAGCTAAGAATATACAACAAGGGAAGGTCAATCCCTTCAGTAAATGATAATGCAGAATAATTAAACTGGGCTAGTCTCTCAGACCACACACAAAAAATAACTAAAAACTTTAATCAGAGACCCCAAATCATAAAACTGCTAGAACAGTGGTTCTCAACCTTTCTAATGCCACGACCCTTTAATACAGTTCCTCATGTTGTGGTGACCCCCAACCACAAAATTATTTTTGTTGCTACTTCATAACTATAATTTTGCTACTGTTAATGAATTGTAATGTAAATATCTGTGTTTTCCGATCGTCTTAGGCTCTACAGCAGCAGTTCTCAACCTGTGGGTCGTGACCCACAGGTTAAGAACCACTAGCAGGGACACCTAAGACCATCAGAAAACAAAGATATTTACACTACAAAATCATAACAGTAGCAAAATTGCAGTTATGAAGTAGCAACAAAAATAACTTTATGGCTGGAGGTCACAACAACATGAGGGACTGTATTAAAGGGTAAGCGGCATTAGAAAGGTTGAGAACTACTGTTCTAGAAGAAAACAAAAGGGGTAAGCTCCTTGACATTAGTCTTGGTGGTGATTTTCAGTTAAAGTTAAGGCTTCAACATATGAATGTAGGGGATATAAAATAAGTCCATAGCTAGCAGAAACCACCTAAAGCATTAAAGAAGCTTTAAAAGGGGGAAAAACAAAAACAAAACAAAACAAACAAACAAACAAACAAACAAATCAGCTTTCAAAACTGAAGTATGAAACATCAAGTTATTTATTAAATACACTAGAGACCTGGTACACAGATTTGTGCATGGGTTGGGTCCCTAGGCCTGGCCAACCATCAGGGCCTATTGGGACGGATTGGGGCCATCTTGCTCAGTCCTGATCAGGGCCGGGCCAATCGGTGCCTGCTGGCCAGGAGGAGGGAAATGGAGAGGGACTGCAGGAGGTTAGCCGGCCAGCCCTGATTGGGGTGAGTCAGGGCTGGCTGGCCAGGGTTAGGGTCAGGTAGAGGGAGGGATCATGGGAGGTTGGCTCGCTAGGGGGAAGGACTGGGGGAGGTTGGCCAGCCACCGGAAGTTGGATATGGGAGCACACTGACCACCAGGGAGCATCTCCTGTGTAGAGTGTCTGCTCCCTGGTGGTCAGTGCACATCATAGTGACCAGTCATTCTACTATTTAGTCAATTTGCATATTAGCATTTTATTACCTTACATTATAATAAAGAAACATGTAAATTGACCATACCTCCACTATGCCCACAGCCAATCAGAGTGAGTATACAAATTAACCCAACAAAGATGGTGGTTAATTTGCACACATACCTGGATCCCAGGAAACTTCTCAGCCCCCAAGTCACTCCTAACCAGCCACTGGGCAGCGGCTTTAGGCTTGGGAAGGGGCCATGCCTGAAATTAGAGGTGCTGGGGATCCCCCTTCCCAAGCCTAAAGCCTGGGTAGGGGTCGAGCCTGGGATCAGAGGAAAGGGGAAAAAAATCAATGGAAACATCCTCAGGTGAGGATAAAAAGAAAAATAAAGAAATGTCATATCCTATGAAAGACACATCTTGGAAATGCTTAAAGAGTTGTCATTTTTTCATGGTGAAGGTTCTGGAGTCCATATTGATGGAAAATACCTTGGTGGCTGTGGTGACTGGTAGTGGCTGCAGCAGCAGGGTGATTTAGCTGGTGCCTCCCTGATTGCCCAGTTGCCTCCCGCAAAGGGAGGTCAGACTGCCACTTAGGTCCACTCCCAAAGGGGAGCAGGTCTAAGCCATCAGTAGGACATCCCCTTAAGGCTCCTAGTATGTGAGAGGGGGAAGACTGGGCTGAGGGACCCCTCCTCAGTGCACAGATGTCATGCCCCAGGCCCCTAGTATAGGATAATAAAAAATGGAGTCACAGCTTTGAAATCCAAATTTAATTAATTAGCCTATTTATTGTTAACTTGATATTCATGAGCATGTAATCAGGGACATTATAAAAGGTAGTTTGATCCAGCTAACTTGCCCATCTCATGAGAGTAGAGTGTTCATCTTTTTCCAAGACTGTTTTAGAGAGTTTAGGTTGAAAGCCTTAAGTCAGCCAAGTAGTTTAAATGACATAAAAAATTTAGAAAGAGCCACAAAACAAGACTCTCCTGGCATAGCCCTGTTTGAAAAATATGAAATTGAAAACTCTAAGAACAGGCATTTTTTAAGAGAACAGTAAACAATGTTTATTTTATAAAAAAGAGAATGACAGTCTGTTGATCTAATGGAAGTAATTAGAGACTTATGCTTTTTACTGAAGTGAATTCTTTATGTTAGGACAAACTTCACAATAGATGACATTCTTAAGAGGTCAACACCCCAGCATTCGAACTTTAGTAATAAAATTGTTCAATGCCAAGCTCAACCCATAGAAAGCATGTCAAACTGCTAATCAGAATGTACTATAAGACTATTTATTTATCCAAAATTTAATCAAATAGGGTCACATGCTTTGCGTTATATATTTTATATATAAACTTGAAAGGGTCTCTTCTTTCCTTAAAGTACTTAGAGTCTAGTGCTAAAACAGACATTATATAAGCAAATAAATCAATATGAATCAAAAAATGTAGAAAAGTGCTATTAAGGTCATGAAAATGTGCCATAGTAGAAAATGACCAGGGCAGATCTAACTAGAACAGATGTTTGGAGAAGACATCTTCACGCTTTGTGAAGATCCACAGAAAATGCACTCCTGGCTGATAGAATAACAGGAAAGGACACTTAGTAGGATGACTCTTAGTTTGTTTTATGAACTGAAAGGAGGATACTTTGTGAGAGCAAAGGTTGTAACTCAATGCCTATTGGGTCCAGTTAGTTAAATTAGTGGAATACAAGCCTGTTTTAGTTTATCCAGATACAATTTATTTGCATATTAATATAGTTTTAATTATAGTCTTCCCCAAAGGACACTTTTTCATTGCATATTAAACATAGGAAGATTTTTCATTAATGCAAAAATATATCCTAATTTTGTGAAACACTAGTCTTCTGGGTCCATCTTCTGTTTCCTCCAACTTTGCTATACCGAGAGTAACAGCACTAGCTCAATGATAAATGGCAAGTGACAGTGGATCTTAGTACCAATATAACAATAAGAGGGGGTGATCTCTGGTGAATTGAAAGTGCATGCCACTCATAAAGATGAGAGTTACATACAACTTGACTGGTTTTGTCATGAATGAAGGAGAGGCCAGGGTTTGTTAGACGTTCTGATTTTCCAAGAAAAGCTTGATCAAGATTTTTACATGAAATGTTCATATTTTGCAATATTGGCAAATAAGTCAAGTTAATAAAAAACAAATAGCATAGTAATTATTATCAAGACTAAATAAAAACTAAAAAAGACATCCATGTTTTTGCAAATGGTAGAAATTCCTTTATATATACATACATAGCAGGGTAGTATTACCTAGAGAGCATTATGCTAAGCGAAATAAGACAGTTGGAGAAAAATAAATATCACATGATCTCACATATATGTAAGATATAATGAACAACATAAACTGATGAACAAAAATAGATCCAGATACTAAGAAACAATGATCAAACCATCGGATAGAGTAACACTAAAGGGCACTAAGTAGGATGACTCTTGGTTTGTTTTATGAACTGAAAGGAGGACACTTTGGAGAAAGCAAAGGTTGTAACTCAATGCCTGTTGGGACCAGTTAGATAAATGAGAGAAGGGAGGGGAGGGGTAATAAGAGAGCAACCAAAGGACTTGTATGTATGCATATTAGCATAACCAATGGACACAGACACTGGGGTGGTGGGGGCTTATCCTGCAGGGTGGGAGTGGCAGGGGGGTGCTCAATCAGGGAGAAAGGAGACATGTGTAATACTTTAAATAATAAAAATTAAAATAAGGAAGACTGGAGGAGGGCTTAGATTTTATCGTAATTGCAATCTAACAATTAGCCTTTGACAGTTTCAGCAATGCTGCCAGATGTGAGACTCCTTTGTCAGTACAAAGGATAGTTTATTGCTCACATAACAGTAATCGGGTTATTATTATCTGTGTTGATCAGTGCAAGGGGCTAGCTGATCCAGCATATATCTGTCATTTTGTTATGGGAGTAGATGTCATCTTTCTCTTCCAAAGCTTCAAGCAAACGCTTTGCTCTGAAGGGAGGCTATCTCTATATTCCAAGGCTGTTCATGATATGAACATGGTATGAAAATATTGTCTAGAACAATGAATAGTCAGTGCCTCTACTTGTAAGATGTGTGAAATCATTAGAAACATACAGAGTATTGTCTCTCAACATCCATAGACCTCCAATTTTCAGTCTTCACTAAGCATAATAAGTAAAGGGGAGAGTCATTTCTAATAATGTTTCTAGAGATAGGCCAGATACAGATTGTGTAGGGGCTTATAGACCACATATAGAGGGTGTAATTTATATTAAGTTTAATAAGAATACATTGGTGAATATGGAAAATAAGACTGGAACGTGTCACTTAATGTTTTTAAAAGAGCACTTTTATAGTTAAAGAATGCACTTGACAGGGATCAGATTGACACAGATGGACCATTAAGGAAAGACATCTCAAGATGTCTAGACATGATATGATAACCTCACCAGAGTAGTGTAAGTGCAGATGGAGAAAAGTAAATTGATTTTTTTATATCATCTAGAGGTTGGATCTATATTCTTGATTGATGAATGAAGATGATGGAAATAAATTAAAAGTCTCACAGTTCTAGGTTTTAAAATCCAAAGTAAAATTTGACATTATATTTATTTGAAAGGAAAAGTCAGGGAAGCAAAATAGGGCACCAACAACAGTTAAGTTTTAGATACATTATTATTCAGAAGCTTATTAAACATTCATAGTCAAAGGCAAAATAGATAATTAAATATATTATTTGGATACTTGAATTTTTCTAGTATACATGTAATGTTGGGAGTGGATGGAATATATATTGCATTAAATGATTAATGTACATTGAATCATATCAGGAAAGAATAACAAAATAAGAAGGGATTGATTTCTGAAAAATCAAATCCACATTTTCAGAAAATTTTAATAAAAAATGTAGAGTCAGGAGGAAAAAGCAGAGCATAGATGAGATAAAATAGAGACTAAATGAATATTTGTAAGAGAAAGGTGTCAATACATGACACTTTGAAAATAATGAGATGAGGACAGAGATGTGTCCATTGAATGTGCAAACAGATTAGGAGGAAAAGAATACAAGAGTGATATGGGTTGAAAAGAAATTAATGCTGGGAAATTAGGCACAAGACAAAATGTTTTCTATAAAGAAAAGAAAATGCAGAACTTCAGTGGGTTGAAGAGTCAAGAAAAGATTCTCCTATAAAATGAACTATTTTTAAATGGTAATTCACTCTCAATGGGAATGATCCTATTGAGAAAAAGAGAGATAACTTAGGGGAAATAAGTAGAGGACAAGTTTTGTAAATATGACACACAGCCTCTCTGGAGAGACCATCATTTTGTTGTAGTTATTGTTTTTTTACTTTTATTTTATGTGTATTTTTTCATATTTTTTATTAATGTTTTGCATGTGTACATATCTTCCCATTGCCCCCCTCAATTCCCATGCATGTCCTCTCCTTCCTTCCCCCAGTTTCTTAATTGCTATATTCGTTTTTTTATTGTGTTACATGTATACATATCTCCCCATTGCCCCCCCTCCCTCCCAGGCATACCCCAACCCTATTCCATTGGTTATGCTTATATGCATAGATACAAGTTATTTGATTGATCTCTTATCTACCCCACCTCTCCTTAAACTTCCTGCTATAATTTCAGTCTGTTTGATGCTTCACTGTCTCTGTATCTATCCTTTTGTTCATCAGTTTACAATGTTCTTTAATATCCACAAATGAGTGAGATCATGTGGTGCTTCTCCTTCCTTGACTGGCTTATTTCACTAAGCATAAGACTCTCCAGTTCCATCCAGGTTGCTGCAAATGGTAAGAGTTTCTTCTTTTTAATGGCAGCGTAGAGTTCCATTGTGTAGATGTACCACAGTTTTTTGATCCACTCATCTGCTAACGGGCACCTAGACTCTATCCAAATTGTAGCTATTGTGAATTGTGCTGCTATGAACATAGGGGTGCATAAATCCTTTCTAATTGGTGTTTGTAATTTCTTAGGATAAATTCCTAAGAGTGGGATTTCTGAGTCAAATGGGAGATCCATTTTTAGTTTTTTAAGAAAACTCCATACTGTTCTCAACAGTGGCTGCACCAGTCTGCATTCCCACCAACAGTGCACAAGGGTCCCTTTTTCTTCACATCCTCCCCAACACTTGTTGTTTGTTGATTTGTTGATGATTGCCATTCTGACAGGTGTAAGATGGTATTGCATTATTGTTTTGATTTGCATCTCTCTGATAAGTAGTGATTTTGAACATAATTTCATGTGTCTCTTGGCCTTCCTTCTGTCGTATTTCAAAAAGGTTCTGTTTAGATTTGTTGTCCATTTTTTATTGGATCATTTATATTCTTTTTATTAAGTTGTATAAGTTGGCTGTAGATGTTGGAGATTAAACCTTTATCAGTGATAATATTTGCAAATATGTTCTCCAATACAGTGGTCGTTCTTGTTGTTTTGTTGATGGTTTCTTTTGCTGTGCGAAAGTTTTTTATTTTGATGTAGTCCCATTTGTTTATTTTTTCTTTAGCTTCCATTGCCTTTGGAGCAGTGTCAGTGAAGAAGTTCTTTCGGCATATGTCTGAGATTGTGCTGCCTGTGGATTCCTCTAATAGTTTTATGGTTTCCCTTCTAATGTTTAAGTCCTGTATCCATTTTGAGTTTATTTTTGTATTTGGTGTAAGTTGGTGGTCCAGTTTCATTTTTTTGCATGTATCTGTCCAATTTTCCCAACACCATTTATTGAAGAGGCTATCTTGGCTCCATTGTATGTTCATGCCTCCTCTGTCAAATATTAGTTGAGCATAGTGGTTTGGGTGGATATCTGGATTCTCTATTCTTTTCCATTGGTCTATATGTCTGTTCTTGTGCCAGTACCAGGTTGTTTTGAGAACAGT
>JAAGEH010000012.1:33955602-33983585 GCA_011751065.1 Lasiurus cinereus | reverse complement strand
GTTTTAGTTTTTGCCCATTGAGTATGATGTTAGCTGTGGGTTTATCACATATCGCTTTTATGATGTTGAGGTATGATCCTTCTATTCCCACTTTGCTGAGAGTTTTTATCAAGAAAGGGTGTTGGATTTTGTCAAATGCTTTTTCTGCATCAATTGATATGACTATGTGATTTTTCTTTCTCAATTTGTTTATGTGATGTATCACATTTATTAATTTGTGGATATTGTACCATCCCTGCATTCCTGGCATGAATCCTGCTTGGTCATGGTGTATGATCTTTCTGATGTACTGCCGGATCCGGTTTGCTAGAATTTTGTAGAGGATTTTGGCATCCAAGTTCATGAGAGATATTGGCCTATAATTCTCTTTCATTTTGTTGTCTTTACCTGGTTTTGATATTAGGGTGATGCTGGCTTCATAGCAGGTGTTTGGAAGTGTTCCTTCTTCTTGAAAATTTTTGAATAGTCTAAGGAGGATAGGTTTTAATTCTTCCTTGAATGTTTCATAAAACTCTCCTGTGTAGTCATCTGGACCTGGGCTTTTATTTGCTGGAAGCTTTTTGATGACTGCTTCAATTTCTTCCATAGTTATTGCACTATGGAGATGTTTGGTTTCCTCCTCATTGAGTTTTGGGAGGTTATATATTTCTAGGAAAATGTCCATTTCTTGCAGGTTGTCCAATTTATTGGAATAGAGTTGTTCATAATATTTTTTAACAATCCTTTGTATTTCCACAGGGTTTGTTGTTATTTCTCCTCTTTCATATCTGATTTTGTTTATTTGGGTCTTCTCTCTTTGCTTCTTGGTGAGCCAGGCTAGGGGTCCATCAATGTTGTTTATCCTTTCAAAGAACCAGCTCTTTGTTTTGTTGATCTTTTGAATTGTTTCTTTGGTCTCCAAGTTGTTTATCTCCGTCCTGATCTTCACTATTTCCTTCCTTCTGAGTACACTGGGCTTTTCTTTTTGCTCTCGTTCTAGCTCTTTGAGTTGTAGGTTTAGGTAATTTATTACCATTGTTTCCTGTTTTTTGCAGTAGGATTGTAGGGCTATGAGCTTCCCTCTCAAGACTGCTTTCACTGCGTCCCATAAATTTTGTATTGTGTTGTCATTGTCATTTGTTGCTCTGTTGTTTTTTATTTCTTCCTTGATCTCTCTGTTTACCCAGTCGTTCTTTAATAGCATGCTGTTTAGTCTCCGTGTGTTTGATTTCTTTCTATTGTTTTTATTATAGTTGATTTCCAGTTTTATGCCACTGTGGTCTGAGAAAATGCTTGATATGATTTCTATCTTCTTGAATTTGAAGAGACTTTTCTTATGACCCAACATATGATCTATCTTTGAAAATGACCCATGTGCACTGGAGAAGAATGTATATTCTGTGGCTTGGGTGTGAAATGTTCTGAAGATGTCAATTAATTCCATCTGTTCTAGTGAGTCATTTAGGATTGATGTTTCTTTGCTGATTTTTTGTTCAGAGGATTTGTCCAATGGTGACAGTGGGGTATTAAAGTCTCCTACTATGATTGTATTGCTGTCAATCTCTCCCTTAATATCCTCCAAGAGTTTTTTTATGTAGTTAGATGTTCCTATATTGGGTGCATATATGTTTACCAGAGTTATTTCTTCTTGTTGGATTGTTCCCTTTAGTATTATGAAGTGTCCTTCTTTATCTCTTGTTATGTCCTTCACTTTGAGATCTAATTTGTCAGATATAAGTATTGCAACCGCAGCTTTTTTTCATTTCCATTTGCCTGAAATACCATCTTCCATCCCTTCACCCTCAATCTGTGTGCATCTCTTTTCCTAAGGTGGGTTTCTTGAAGACAGCACATATATGGATCATGTTTTCTTATCCAATCAGTTACCCTATCTTTTCATTGGAGCATTTAATCCATTTACATTTAAAGTTATTATTGATAAGTACTTATCTGTTGCCATTTTTATTCCTTACCCCTGAGTTCCTTCTTTGCTTCTTCTTTCTTTTTTTTACTGCAGACTTTTTAACATTTCTTGCATTGCTGGTTTAGTGGTAATATATTCCCTTAGTCCTTTTTTGTCTGTGAAGCTTTTGATTTCACCTTCAATTTTGATTGAGAGTCTTGCAGGGTACAGTATTCTTGGATTCAGGCCCTTCCTTTGCATGACTTTGTATATTTCAGCCCATTCCCTTCTGGCCTGACGAGTTTCTGTTGAGAAGTCAGTAGCTAGTCTTATGGGGGTTCCTTTGTAGGTAACTTTCTGTTTCTCTCTGGCTGCTTTTAAGATTCTTACTTTGTCATCGGTGTTTGCCAATTTAATTATAACGTGCCTCGGTGTCGGTTTGTTGGGGTTCATTTTGCTTCGGAGTCTGTGAGCTTCTTGGATTTGTGTGGGTTTTTTCTTCTCTATATTGGGGAAATTTTCTTTCATTATTTCTTCAAACACATTCTCTAATCCTTGTTCAGTTTCCACTCTTTCTGGAACCCCAATTATGCGGATATTGTTTTGTTTCATGTTATCCCAAAGTTTCCTTATACTCTCCTCTTGCTTATTAACTTTTTTTTCTAGAAGCTGCTGTACTTGGGTATTTTTTTCTACTGTGTCTTCTAGCTCACTGATGCGGTCCTCTGCTTCTTCTAGTCTGCTTTTGATGCTTTCTATTGAATTCTTTATAGCAGTGATGTCATTTTTCATTTCTTCTTGTTTATTCTGCACCCTCTCTAGGTTCTTCTTCATTTCCTGTTGGCTCTTACTCATATTGTCAAATTTGTCTTCCATTGTTTTCAACCACATTATGATCATTTCTCTGAACTCTTTCTCTGGTAGGCTTATTTCTGGTCTATTTGGTTTACTTCCTTTTCTGGTGAAACCTGCCTTTCTGTCTTATGTGGGCTGTTTCTTTTTCTGCCCATGGTCTTTCTTCTCCGGGTGTCTGGTTATGTAGTTCTCTCTCCTACGTTGATTGAAAGGCACAAACTAGAACACAACCAGGTACAGCACACAAGGCACTGAGTAGAAATGTATTCCAGATGTTAATAATCACAAATAAGGTGACCACCAATGAAGGACAAATTAGGGGTAAATAGAGAAAGAAGAAGAGGAAAATGAGGAAAAAAGGAAAAAAAAGAAATGCCAAAATCAAATTGGGAGAGTGAGAAAGAAAAAAAAAGATAAATAAATGAACAATAAAATAAAATAAGAAAATAAAAAGGAGAAGGAGTAGGAAAGAGGAAGAGAAAAAAGTCAGAGAGAAAGGAAAGTGTATAAGAGAGAAAAGAGGAACAAAATATAGATGTCAGGAGACAACTCCAATAGATCAGTCACTAATCCCAATAAAGGCCAGCAACCAGTACCTAGAGATTAAGGCAAATTGCAAATAGCAACTGGTATCGAGGGAGGTGAGGGAAAAGAGAGGTAGAGAACAAAGCAAGCAAAAACCAAAATAAAACAAGTAGAATAAAGTGAAACAATCTCACAAAAAAAATGTCAAAAAATCAATATAATCACTTTTCAGGCAAATAGCAACAAAAGGACATAGAGAAAAACAACTTTTTGGCTAGTGAAGACAAGAAGAGAGAGGTTTGTGTGGACTTGTGGTAGGGGATTTGAAATTAGATATACTAGTTTAAAACAAAGGTGTAATAATTATAAAGGTAAAATCAATTGAGATGGAAAGAAAAAAATATTCTTTTAATTAAAATATGTGAAAATGAAAAATAAAAAAATAAAAATTAAAAAAAAAAGAAAAAAAGGAAAAAGGAAAAATAAAAAAAAGGAGAAAAATAGAACGGTCCTTCACTTGCACTATTATTCTACTTGGCACTCCTGTTTCCCAGCAGGGAAGGCACTGCAGCTCCCTGTGTTCCCCTCTTGGTGTTTTAATCTCTTTATTCTTTTTTGGTTATGCGAGAGTCAATTTGTGTGTCATCCACTGGGTGGCAGTGTTTTGGAATTGATCTCAGAGACAAAGCACAGGACCTCTCCAGGCTGTGCTCAGATCCTGCTACTCTGTGGTTCTCAAAGCCAGTTTGTGGGGGTTTTGCAGTTGAGACACTGTAGTAACTCCCAGGCTGTCCCTCTGCCCCAGAAAAAAACAAAAACAAAAACAAAAACGAGTCGTTTTCCAGAGCTCCCCTCTGTCAACAGCTCAGAGGGTTTGCCTTCACACTCAGGGATCGCACCCTAACCACCTCTGCGGACCTCTCCAGAGGCAGCTTTCCTGCAGCCCGGCTCCCACAGTGTGCGCGTCTCTGTTGTGTGGGTGTAGGAGACCTCACCCTGACCCAGGTGAAATCTGACCCTTCCGCCCACCGCGTGGATCTCCAAATCTGCTGCCTGTGCTTCTGTGCTGCCTGGGAAGCCACGCTCTGGGTTCCCGGCTGTTCTGTGGGTGCCTCCGTCAGCCGAAGCTTTCAGACCTCGGCAGACATCTACCTCCCCCTTATCTCAGGCGCAATCTGACCTGTCCGTGTGCTCTGTGGATCTCTGGTTCCGCCGCGTGTCTGCGCCGATTGGAGAGCAGAGTTCTGGGTCCCCGGGTCCCTGGCTGCTTGATGGGTGCCCAGCCGAAGGCTTCAGACCGTCGCAGACATCCACCTCCCACTGCAAGATGGCTCGGGCTCTGCGTTCGCGCTGGTGGCTCTGGCCGGCAAAAGCCCTGCGGCAGTGGGGCTGCCTGGCTGGGAGAGCCCCTTCCAGCAGTTCTCCGCCTTCTCCTCAGCTTTTTGCAGCTCCTCTGGGTCTCTGTGAGTCCCTCTCTTTCCCTCTAGTTATAGAACTTCCACTCAGCCAGCTTTCCTGTGGTTCTGGATGATGTCCGTTCTGTCTTTTAGTTGTAGTTTTGAAATTGTTGTGCGAGGCAGCAGGGTAGGTGTTTACCTATGCCGCCATCTTGGATTCCCTCTCATAACTCACAAATTTTGTGTACCAGACCTCTAGTCTACCTAATAAAAGAGTAACTTGCTAATTGACCATACCTTCACCACAACCACCAGCCAATCAGGAGTGAGTGTGCAAATTAACCCAACAAAGATGGCAGATTTATTTGCATATGCAGGCACTGAGCAGCTGGGGATAGGGTGGGATGCAAGCATTCCACACTACCCAAGCTGCTCTGGGCCTCTGGGAAGCATGGAAAGGCAGAGAGGTAGCTCTGGACCAAGCAGAAAGGCTGCTCCAACCACAGGGAAGGTGGTGTTGACAGCCAGGGGATTGAAGGCCCATTCTTGAATGAATTTTCATTCATGCATCAGGCCACTAGTGTGTATATATATATATAATATGGAAGAAAATTAAATATTTATTCACCAGAAGACACCCTGAGAATATTAGAGTACATAAAATGTTAAAATATACTTAATTACATGGATAACTTATCATTTCAATAAATATTTAAATTATGAGAATATTTATTGTAATGGTAAGTTATTTCAATTCTAAATGAGAATTACTCAATCCTAAATGAGAATTACACAAAACATGTGTAATGGGCAAAAATAAGTCATTAACAAATCTTCTAATTACAACACTTAGAATGCTTTAAAAAAAGTAAAAAGCATTTTCATTAACCTCAAACTAATCCATGCCTTTTGGGAACTTCATTCACTTTTTGTTTTACTCATATGTTAGTGAAATTCATAGAATGTAAACTTTTAGATATGTAAGTATGACAACATTTTCAATTATTTACTTTGATATCTATTATTGTTTTAGGTATCTAACACAAATAGAGATGAGCATCTTTCTAAATATAGCTCTACCCTTTCACACACAAAATTATTTTCTGCCTTTTATCCTTCCAAAGTTTATAATTATAATAGTAGAGTCATTTCCCACCAATTTAATTTATGGATTTCCCTTTCATCTTTATCTCCAAGATTTACATAGGGAGACTGTGATATATAATGCAATAGATGACTGTAAGAAAAGGTATATTCATATTACTAGTTAAAAGTAATACTATATAAGCAATGAAAAGTCTAAAAATTTTTATATAATTTAAAATGTTTTGAATATATTCAAAAGCAAGTGACACTTTGTAAAAGAAATTAACATGGTTTCCCTAATGTAAAATGAAAATAAATAAATAAATAAAATAAAACTTCAGATGGTTTCCAAATGCTGCAATTAGCTATATCAGAATAATCTGGGAAATTTTTTAAAAGTGCAATTCTTAGTTTGTACTTCTGATTTAGTATACTGAAATAGACCAGAATTTTTTAAAGTTTTAAATATACTTAATTGTTCTGATTCTAAATCAGCTTTACTAATTATTGTACTACTAGGTGCCCCGTGCATGGAATTCATGCACTGGGAGTGGAGTCCGTCAACCCAGCCTGCCCCCTCTCACATACTGGAAGCCCGCAGGGGAAGTCCTACTGAGGTGACTGGGCTGATCAGGAGAAGGTACTAGCCCCATCATTCTGTTGCAGCAGCCACTGCCACTCACTGCAGTCACCAGGGTGTTTTCATCAACAAGGACTTCAGGCCCTTCACCTTGAAAAAAATGACAACTTTCTTTAGGCATTTTCAAGGTGCACCTTTCATAGGATATGACATTTCTTTTTTTTATCCTCACCTGAGGATATGTTTCCATTGTTTTTTAGAGAATGTGGAAGAGAGAGGGAAAGATAGAGAAAAACATCAAAGTGAGAGGAACACTTTGATTGGTTGCCTCCTGAATGAACCCTGAATAGGCCCCAGCCAGGGAAGAGCCTGCCCTTGATCAAAATTGAACTGGAACTTGTGATTCACAAACCTAGGCATTATCCACTGAGCCAAACTTTCTAGAGCAGGATATGATATTTCTTAGCCCTCCAGCAGCAGACCTTCCTTTTTTCCTCCAGGAGTGTGATGAAAAAGCCTTAGATCACTTTCTGGGTTCTTATACCCAAGTTACTAAGAATATTACCAGTGGCAAACAGGGAGCTTAGCCAATGAGTAGTCAGAAAAAGGTATTTCCTCTGTAGTTCACACCAATCGCCTCTGATCTCTGGCTCTGCCCCTGCCAAGGCCTAAACCCTCTCAATCTGGGCAGGGGACTCTTAGCTCCCTCCCATTGCCAGCTCCACCCCTGCAAAGCCTAAAGCCTGGGGGACTGGAAAGGGTCCCCCAGCCCCCTGCAATTACTAGAGCCACCCCTGCCAAGGCCTAAAGCATTGGGCCTGGGCAGGGGCGGAGACTGGAGATTGGAGGGAGCTCAGGGTTCCCTATCCAGGCCTCAAGCCTCTGGGGCTTGGGACTTAGATAGGTGACCCCCAGCTCCCTCTAATCGCTGGATTGCCCAGTTCAGCCCCTGCCCAGTTCCCAAGCTTCTGGCTGAGGCTTTGGCTTTGGGCAGGGGACTCCCAGCTCCCTCCAATCGCTTGCTCTGTTCCTTCCCAGGCCCTAAGCCACTGGCTCAGGGTTGGGGCCTGGATAGGCGACACCCACCTCCCTCCAATTGCCCTGATCATCCCTGCCCAGGACCCAAGCCTCTGGTCCAGTCTTGGGTCCTGGGAAGGGAACTCCCAGCTCCTTGTGATCATCCAATCACCCAGCTCCACCCCTGCCCAGAAGCCCCCTGTCTCAGTCCCTTCACAGGTTGCTCAAGACCCATGGGGGCCTACCTGGTATGACCCAGGTTGCTGGATGGTAAGTATGCAAATGAATCTCTATCTTTGTTAGGTTAATTTGCATACTCTGATTGGCTGTGGGCAAAGCAGAGCTAGGTCAATTTACATGTTTATCTATTATTAAGTATGATTTATTTTTATTCATTATTTCTTTCAAACTAAAATACTATATTTTGTTAAATTTCTTCAAATTTGGTTTTGTGCACTTTTGTTACTGTCATTGATAATCTTATTTTAATCAAAGATATGCATGTGGTTATAACATATTTTTTAATCAACACAGATTTAAACAAATATTCTTATAAAGTGTGAGGTCCTCACTCTCATGTATGTGGGAATAATAATGCCTCTCTTCTGAAATAGTATACACTGGATGACTCACATGAGATCCTACTCACCTCCTGTGAAAATCTTTCAGTGCTAAGAATCACTCTGTTTAGTAAATATTAAACAAATAAAGATATTACTGATGCATATTTTTTACATATACACAACTGGGTTTAAATATGTTTTCTATCTGGAAAAATAAAATATTGTTAAAGAGATAAGGGGAGTGCTGCTGGATTCAGTTAAATATATTGTCTTGATGTCATCATCTTACCTAACTTTTAAAGAAAATTAATTAAGAAGTTAAATTATTTTCTCTTTAGCTTCCATTGCCTTTGGTGCAGCATCAGTGAACAAGTTCTTTTGACATATGTATGGGATTGTGCTGCCTGTGGATTCCTCAAATATTTTTTATGGTTTCCCGTCTTATGTTTAAGTCCTGAATCCATTTGGATTTTATTTTTGTGTATGGTGGTGGGCTAGTTTCATTTTTTTTTTGCATGTATCTGTCCAATTTTCCCAACACAATTTATTGAAGAGGCTATCTTGACTCCATTGTATGTTCATGCCTCCTTTGTCAAATATTAATTGAGCATAGTGGTTGGGGTGGATATCTGGATTCTCTATTCTATTCCATTGGTCCATGTGTCTGTTCTTGTGCCAGTACCAGGCTGTTTTGAGAACAGTTGCTTTGTAATATGGCTTAAAATCTGGTATTGAGATGTCACCTACTTTATTCTTCTTTCTCAGTATTGCTGTGGCTATTCGGGGTCTTTTTTATTCCAGATGAATTTTTCAAGAGTTCTTTATAGATCTGTGAAATATGTTGTTGGTATTTTAATGGGAGTGCATTCAATTTGTAGATTGCTTTGGGTAGTATGGACATTTTAATGATATTGATTCTTCCAATCCATGAGCATAGTATGCTCTTCCATCTGTTTACATCTTCCCCTATCTCTTTTGTCAGTGTCCTGTAGTTGTCTGCATATAGGTCTTTTACCTCCTTAGTTAGGTTTATTCCTAAGTATCTTAGTTTTTTTGTTGTGATGGTAAATGGGATTGCTTTTTTAGTCTCTCTTTCTGTAATTTCACTATTAGTGTATAGAAATGCCATAGATTTCTTGGCATTAATTTTGTATTCTGCTACATTGCCAAATTCATTTATTAAGTCCATTAGTTTTTGGATGAAGTCCTTCTGGTTTTTTTATGCACAATATCATGTCATCTGCAAACAAGGACAGCTTTACTTCTTCTTTTCCAATTTGGATGCCTTTTATTTCTTCTTCTTGTCTAATTGCAATGGCTAATACTTCCATTACATCAAAATAAAAAGCTTTTTGCACAGCAAAAGAAACCATCAATAAAATAAGAAACCCACTGTTTGGGAGAACATATTTGCAAATGTTATCACTGATAAAGGTTTAATCTCCAACATCTACAGCCAACTTATACAACTTAATAAAAGGAAGATAAACAATCCAATAAAAAAATGGGCAATGGACCTAAATAGAATCTTTTCGAAAGATGACAGAAGGAAGGCCAAGAGACACATGAAAACATGTTCAAAGTCACTAATTATCCGTGAGATGCAAATCAAAACGACAATTCGATACCATCTCACACCTGTCAGAATGGCAATCATCAACAAATCAACAAATGACAAGTGTTGGCGAGGACACGGAGAAAAAGGAACCTTTGTGCACTGTTGGTGGGAATGCAGACTGGTGCAGCCACTGTGGAGAACAGTATGAAGTTTCCTCAAAAATTAAAAATGGATCTTCCATTTGACCCAGCAATCCCACTCTTAGAAATATATACTAAGTAACTAGCAACACCAATCAGAAAGAATTTATGCACCCCAATGTTCATAGCAGCACAATTTACAATAGCTACAATTTGGAAACAGCCTAGGTGCCTGTCACAGATGAGTGGATTAGAAAACTATGGTATATCTACACAATGGAATTCTATGCTGCAATAAAAAAGAATGAATTCTTACCATTTGTAGCAACCTGGATGGAACTGGAGAGTCTTATGCTAAGTGAAATAAGCCAGTTAATGAAGGAGAAGCCCCACATAATCTCACTCATTTGTGGATAATAAAGAGCATTATAAACTGATGAACAAAAAGATAGATATGGAGGCAATAAAGGATCAAACAGACTGTCAAATTACAGCAGGAAGGTTAGGGAGTGGTAGGTTAAATAAGAGATCAACCAAACGACTTGTATGCATGCATATTAGCATAACCAATGAACACAAGACACTGGAGGGTTAGGGTATGCCTGGGAGGGGCGGGGCGGCAATGGGATGATATGTATACTTGTAATACATTAATAAAAAATTGAAAAAAAAGAAGTTAAATTATTGATTCATAAAATATTTTATATAAGGTAATGTTTCGGGATAAATGGGTGTTAGAGGGAAAGAGGCATCACTGTTATAATTATTTTGGTCATATAGTTCAATAAGGAAAATGGGGAAAGGGGTTAGAAATAAGCAATCTGCTTTTGTGAACTTGGGAAAATTATGTAATCTTTTTAAATCTAGTCTTCTATAACGTTTTGATGTAGAATATAGAATTTAATAACTACATTAAGGAATTAAGTGATGAATACATGAGAAAACAAATCCTGAATGGGTCCCAGTATTTCACCATCATTATCATCACATCATAGAAGAAAGCTTCTGTTTCATCTGTATAGATGACAAAAACTACAAAAGTACCTAAGAAGGGTTCAATATTACCATTACTTCTATTATGTCTTTGTTTACTGCACATCATCAATGTCAATATTTTTATTAGAACATGCTTTAACATTTTGTGACTATTGTTACCTCATCAGGTAGAATACAGTTTTTTTTAGATACATTTTACTGATTTTTTACAGAGAGGAAGGGAGTTGGATAGAAAGTAAGAAACACATGAGAGAGAAACACTTATCAGCTGCCTCCTGCACTTCCCCAATGGGGATGTGCCCACAACCAATGTACATGCCCTTGACCAGAATCGAACCCGGGACCCCACAGTCCACAGACTGACGCTCTCTTCATTGAGCCAAACCGGTTTCAGCAAGAGAATATAGTGTTATATTTACATATCTTTATTAAGTATTGCCAAGCAGAAATATTTGTTTAATGAATACTTAATATTTAATACTGGTGGCAAAATGTAGCATTTTACTTTTCATCTTATGCAAAGATAGTTTTAAATAAAGATCTTTTAAATTATATTACATTTAATAATAGCTATTTAGAGTTTAAGATTTTTCCTTCTTTGAGAAAGCCAGATTGCTGTGTATTTTGACATTTGATTGTGACACATTTATTTTAGATTTTAACTTAATATGGTTCAAATATTTGTTAAAATAAATCTAACTAAAGTCTATTTTGTATATTATTTACAAGAAATATTTTAAAACTTTTGATTAATATTAGAACTGATTTGATCACAATATTCCACAATTAGGAAAAGTTAATTATTATTTAAGGGATTATAAATCAGGTTGGAATCAAATATGAGTTTTGACTCATTCTCTATCTAAAAAGAAAAACAAAACAAAATTCTTTACTAGTCCTTTTCTGTAACTAATTGGGTACAAGTGAAATATTCAACTTTGTGTATTATGATAAAAAACTCAAATTAATTTTTAGGTCATTGACATTGAAAATATATTAAAATGTGAAATAAAGGTTATTACTGTGACAAAGAGGATCTCTGAACATTGATAGTCATTTAGGTTTAATATTGTTAAATGAGGCCATATTACTGCTATAACAGTTTTTCTGTCTAATAAGCTGGGATATCTCATCAGGAATATTATAACAGGATGAGCTTTGAAGAGTCTGTTGTAAAACAATAGCTTTTTATAGTTCATTTAAGGTTCAGTATGATTGCCCTCATTTGCCTCCTATATATTGTTTTTCTGCAAGGGTAACACTGAAGCTTAGCATCATGCCCTTATCAGTATTTGGCACCTGGGCTTTTGATTAGTGCTGAAAGAAAGTATGTTTTATTGAAATATATTGCAATTATCAACAAAAAGAAAAAAGGAACTTGGGAGAAATTGCTTAAATACAGAAGAGAAATATAAAACCTATTAATTTGGGCTTTGGGTCAAGGGGGTGACATAGGTAAATGCGGTACTTGCTTCCTCCCACAACCACATCAAAATTACAAATAAGCTACAGAACCACCATCATTCAGAACTGCCTGAAATCTGACTGAAGTCTAAAACTACTGATTTAAAGAAGCCTCACTGAGAGTGGAAGGAGGAGCAGAGATGAGGAATGGACTGGTCCCCCACTACATGTAGTGGATAAAAATCAGGAGAGATATGTTGACTATAGAGGTACCCCCTAAAAAATGGCAGCCCCAGTTCCACATCAGGCCTTCCAGCCCAAGGTTCCAATTCCAGGAAGAGAAATCTCTATAACTTCTGGCTGTAAAACTAGCAGGAATTATAACTGAGTGAGACTCAGGGCTGCTCAAGTCCAAGGCAATAATATTCTGATTTACCAGGATGTTCACTGAGTCTCCAACATCCTGGCTAACACTGTTCACACTTCCCTGGTGATTCCCTAAGACCCTACCTCCATGAGCCCACCCAAGTTGTTTCCATACAACCAAGATGGCTGTGGCCACGGAGAGAGCAGGCCACCCCATGCCCCAAGGAAACCCCCACCCTGGAGCAACCTTCAGGGCAAACCAGCTGGCCCCCATCCATGCACCAGGCCTCTATCTTATCTAATAAAAGAGTAATTTGCAGATTGACCATCATTCTAACACAAGATGTCTACCTCCATGTGGTCAAAGATCCTGACCCCATGTGGACAGAAGATGGCCTGCAAGGGAGGAAAGTTATCGGTGATAAGGCCAGCAGGGGAGGGCAGTTGTGAGGGACCAGGCTTGCAAGGGAGGGCAGTTGGAGGCAATCAGGACTGCAGGGGAGAGCAGTTAGGGATGACCAGGCCAGCAGACAAGGCTTGCAGGGGAGCAGTTAGGCATCAATCAGGCTGGTATAGGAGTGGTTAGGGGATGATCAGGAAGGCAGGCAGGTGAGCAGTTGGTAGCCGGCAGTCCTGGATTGTGAGAAGGATGTCCGACTGCCTGTTTAGGCCAGATTCCCAGTAGGATCGGGCCTAAACAGGTAGTCAGACATCCTCACGGGGTCCCAGATTGGAGAGGGTATAGGCTGGGTTGAAGGACACAGTGCTGCCCCCCATGCATGAATTTTATGCACCGGGCCACTAGCGGAATACATAAGAAAGGATGAAATAGTGCCATTTGCAACACCATGGATGGACTTTGAGAATATTATGCTAAGTGGAATAAGTCAGTTAAGCTAAGGACCGTATGACTTCACTCATATGGGGGATATAAAACTAAAATTTATAGACATGAACAGGAGTGTGGTGGTTGCCAGAGGGAGGGGAGGTGAAAGGGGGATCTAAAATGAGGTGACAGAAGAAGATTTGACTCTGAGTGGTGGGCATATGGTGCTATATACTGATTTTATAACTTAGAAATCCCCATATGAAACATATATGTTCATGTTAACCAATGTCACCTTAATAAAATTTAATAAAAATAACAAGTTAATGGGACAATTGTGTAGGGAGATTGATGGAATAGGTAAGAAAGAAAATTGATTGGTAAAGGTAAAATTTTCAGGAAGAAGGTCAAGAACAGAATCCAAAGAACAGCTGAGGGCATGACTTTAGACAGGGATAGCATAGAGTCCTTTCTCACAGCAGCATGAATGGGAACCTGGTGAATTCGTTTCTATAGTCTTTCCTGACAGTGGGCACCAAGCCTAATACCTTGCGGTCCTGGCTAACTAGTCCTGAGGTGACATCAGGTTACTCTGTGAAATCACCACTCAGTTGGGCTGGGGGTTGGTAAACAAGATTTCTGTTTTATGACTTTGTTTGAATATTTTCTATAGAGATAAATGCTTTCATCCCTATAAATGATAACACTCTCCAATCACTAATTATGTCTGGCATTTATGAAGTGACATTTCCAAGGGGTTAAGAATTTATAAGATGCTACAATAAGACCCTCAGCATTCAAAAAGAAAGTACCATTCTCACTTGAATTAAAATTTTTAATCACATCTTTTCTTTCTACCAGAAGTTATTAAATATCTGAGGTAATGACCAGAGCTGCTTCTGTGGCAGTTTTGATTTATGTTAAGGTACTAAAAATTATGTTCCTTCAGATAATATCATTGAAATGTAGCACTGTTTGAAGTGTTTATGTAAAAATAGATATAATTGTATATAATTTTGCTTAAAAGTTAAGGTGTAATTGGAGATTAGAATTAAGAGTGGCAAACATTAATAGGAACAGCTTAAGTTACTAGGACAGCAACTGTTTTAATAACATTTGCAAAGTTTCAGTAATTGTGGATATTTACAATATCAATCATTTTGAAACTTATTCTCTAATATAATGTGTTTTCCAATGAAATAAAAATACTTTAATTCTAAATTAATGCTATATAAAAATGTTATTTTCCATCTGGCTGGTGTGGCTCAGTGGTTGAGCATTACCGCACTAGCTAGGAAGTCCAGGTTTGATTTCTGGTCAGGGCACATGCCCAGGTTGAAGGCTCAACTCTTAGTAGGTGGTGTGCAGGAAGCAGCCAATCAATTCTCATTATTCTCTCTCTTTTCTTCTTCCTTCCTGTCTCTGAAATCAATAAAAACATATAAAAATGTTATTTTCTATGTCAAACTTTGTCAATACACACAGGAATTATTTAATTTCTTTATTATATGAGCAATATAACCTGCCAGCTTTTTTACAGATGCTAGAAATGTAATTTTAATACATTTTTATGATATATTTTTAAAACTTTTATCAGGAAAATCAAATTTTATGCCATTTTAAAATAAAACTCTAATTCTTACCATGATATGTAATTGGGATATGTAGTTAATCCAGTTAAATATTATATTTAAGCTGACATTTTAAAATATCATTTACATTACATTGTTTTGCCATTCCCTCCCAAATTAATTGATCTCTTGAAATCTGTCCTCTCAAAAGATTTTACTCCTGTAATACTCTACTGAAACAAGTTCTTGCCTAATACTTAGCCAATTTATTGTAGTTAACTAAAGACTGGGATTCCAGGTCCTTGATCATATCATGGAGGGGCTGCTGCACCCCCAACAATGATTGCTGATTTGAATTTTGGCTGGCTTACTGTATCTTATAGCTGCCCCAAAGTGTTTGTTCCTTCAGTCTTCCATCATGCTGAAGAGAGGCTGGGTCTACTTCTAATCACAGAAACTCAGTTGGCAGTGGATTTTAGTGTGGTACACCAACTTGCCATTATACCAAGGTAGGTGCAAGGTATTCACTAGAAATGTAGCCCAAAGCCTCCTCCACTCCTGGGGTCTGATGTCCAGCCATTTTACATTTTCATTGAGCCACCCAGAGTGGAATAGCTAGTGGTAATGGGATATATTAAGTGCTACTCATTCTCCAATACCATTAAGTGGTACTCGAGCAGGTATTCTATATGTGCCTCCACTCCATATGCCTCATATGATCAATAGTCCCCATCCATCACTTCTTAATTAATCATATTTAATATGCTCTATCATGCATAATCTATTTGAGAAGATAAAGAGGGTTAAAATAGTGCAATTATGCTGAAAGGTGAAAGATGCTTCTTATTAAAAAAGTAAGTTTTCTGAGTGGAAGAAAACCACCATCATATTGATAGGGAGAAGCATGGCTTTAGTAGAGACCTAAAATTTTTATCAAGGATAACTATCTCTATCTCTCTCTCTCTCTCTCTCTCTCTCTCTCTCTCTGTCTCCGTCTCCGTCTCCGTCTCCGTCTCCGTCTCCGTCTCCGTCTCCATCTCCATCTCCATCTCCATCTCCATCTCTATCTCTATCTCTATCTCTATCTCTATTCTATATCTATATACTTAAGACCCAGTGCATGAAATTCATGCACTGGAGGGAGGCTTGTGCCCTCTCCCAATCCAAGACCCCTCGCTCCTTACTGCCCACCTGCTAGCTGCTCCTTACCACTGGGCTCACTGCTCCTTAGCACTGCTGTAGAGGTCCGAAAGGCTGCTGCCACTGTTGCTTGCGCTTGCTAGCCTTGAGCCCACTTCTGGCTGAGCATCACTTCCCCTATTGGAGTGCACTGACCACCAGGAGGCAGCTCCTGTGTTGAGCGTCTGCCCCTTGGTGGTTAGTGTGCATCATAGCGACTGGTCATTCTGGTCATTAGCTGTAAGGGTCACTTAGGCTTTTATTATGTAGATGTTTTCAGTAAAAGGACATATGGTCCTATGAAAAAAGTACACAATGTCTAAGATGCTTAAATGGTATTCTTGTCTTCTTCCTGCTTATATAAACCAGATGATTCTATAAATAGGTATAAAACAGAAAATATGATTTGAATGCATTCAATCATACAATGATGAATAAAACACAATCCATAAAACACAATCCATTTTGCTCCTTTCTCTTCCTTGCCTATCTTTTATTTTGAGGCTTGGAAATCCAAATCCTTTTTTTTTCCTTTTTTTCTTTTTCTAAACACCATTATATATATAATAGCTAATTGTGACCTGAGAAACAATTATGGTCAATGAGGAACTTCAGAAATATGATGACCCTGTGTAAAATTTCACTTTCTCCATTAAAAGACCAGATACAATGTCTCCATGTTTACCACTTTATTCTGATTCTTAAGATGAATGTGTATTCTGCAGCTTGAAATGATCATATCATGAAAGAAAGATAAAATGAGGCATTGATTCTGACTTCTTGGAACTATAGAGCTAACTCAACATTTACATTTTCTTAAATATCTTGCAGGAGGGTGGATATTACTCCCATATTTTTAAGTCACTGTTGGTTGTGTTTTCCATCTCTTGTTGCTAAATTGTGCCTCATTGACACAATAAGTATTAAATTTTGTACTTTTAAAATTTACCTTTCAACTTGATGGAAGGGTTAATATTTGTTCTCGACAGATTCTTTTGTGCCACATAACTTACTGTTGAATAATTAGGATGTCCTTTAAAATATTTAAAGTTCAATTCTATTTTTTTACAGGCACACTTCACTTTATTGTACTGCACAGATATTGCATTTTTTTTTTACAAATTGAAAGTAAGATCCTCCTACATGATGAAATGTATATACACTACATAGTTTAAAATATATGAACACACACAAATATACATGTTGAGATGTGTGTAATTTTAATTTGAACCTTAACTAAAACCAAAATGTCAAAGATAAAATTTAGATACTTAATCAAAAGTAAGAGTGCAAAACAAAATCGTTTGTATGTTAACAGAGGTCAAGAATCTAATGGAAATTGCTTTGCAATTGCTAATAACGGTTTTCATTATATTATCCCAATTATATGGAGCAGTTATATCAGCTGGCTTTTCCTTAGTGTCCTTTGAGACATTAACTCATTAAAATGTAATCCACCAGACTATCTCAGGCAATTGTTATTTTAAAAGTAGTATATTTCCCATATTCTATGTATGAGTTCATAAGAAATTGATGTGTCAGCATTTTTGTTGGCTTTAAATTTTGGCTCTGCTCAGCAGAGATTTGTAGTGCTAATTTGAGTTGTTGTCATATGAATGGTAAGGCATTTGGTATTTCTACAATAAACATATCTTGAAAAATATAAGTATGAAGTCATGTTTTCCCATTTGTGTAGAAGCAAACAGAAATCTTATTAATAAGGTTATTCAAAACATAATTATGTGCTAGATTTTTCTTAAGGACTGAAATTACAATAGCTTCCAAAGTCTAATTTCTGTGTGAGAAAATATAATTCTAACCCAAACTCTTTATTGATTCTACAAATAATTTACTGAGCACCAGTAATGGATCAAATACTATGTCTCCTTTCAAAACTTCTATGGTCTGTTGGAGGATATGGAAAAGAAAATAAGCCATTGCGTATTCCCTAGCAGGATAGATGATGCTTTGGGGACACATAAGAGTGTCACCGAATCCAGGTGGGAAATAGAGACTAGAAGTACAAGTTAGGTGGATTAAAAAAATAGTGTAAGAGATGAATAGACATTGGAGTGAAGAAACAAAAAGGTCTAACACATTCTAGCAAGTGCATACTATTTAAATGAATATATGACCTAGGCCAAGGAAAGATGGTGATAGATGAAGAAAGGTTCAAGAACAATTAGTAAAAGGCTTTGTACATTATGCTGAGTTTGGATTGTTCTGTAGGGCAATGGAGGATTATTAAAAAGTTTTAAAAGAGAAAATAATAGGATCACGTTTATATTTTTCAATAGCACTCTGGTCACAGTACAAACTTTGGATTTTAGATGGGGTAGAATTGGAAGAGAATAGACAAGGGGCAGGGGCATAGACTGTTACATCAATTCTGGTTGTATGTTGTGGTCACCTAAATTCAATAAATGTCAAAATAAAGATTTGTGAGTAGATTTATAAACTAAAGAGGAAGCAATACCTGAAGACGTTTTTCTCAGAAGTTAAAGATGATTGAAAATAATAGACTAGAAAGCAGACTGAAAAGTAGAAGTGTGAGAGAATGAAAGATAGCTGAGCAGTCTGAAGTGTTCTGATTGCTGTCATAAAATTTGATTTTTCAGATAGGACTCTGAAGTACCTCTGCAGTACCTTTCCCACTAAATAGTAGTTTAAAATGACATTTTTGTTTTGTTTTAAACCTATTAATTTGGATATCTACCTAATTTCAGGCATTTAGCCTTTCATGTATATTTTTTCATTTTATTCCCTTAAAAATTTTATGTTTTAATAGTTATTTTTCCATTAAAGGAGAACAAAATCTTGTCTAAATCTGCATATTTAGCAAGTGTCAGAGAAGAAACATTTTTCAAAATCTTTTGTGTTTTAAAAAATGTTCTAGTTACCAAAATACAAGTTCCTTCTTGTTTTTGAATACACCAAGATCCATGATAAGATATAATAAAGAAATGCAGATTATATAGGTTACATTTACACTTCATTCGGGAAAACTATAATTTTCATGCTTATCAATATCTTTTATAGGATAACATGTCAAATATTCTTTTTCATTAAGTGAGAAATCTATATGTGAACCTCTAAAACACATAAATAAGACAAATATATCTGTGGTATGTCAGATAGCAGAATATGGTTTATAATTTTTTAAGTGAATTATAGTAAACCAACATTGTTGCAACTCTATTCAGGTACTGGTTGGGTGCTATATCTTTAATTTTTAAATATGTAATCAAAACAATCAATTATGGTTTAAAATTACCAGAAAGGGAATTACAAGACAGCCTTTTTTTTGTGCTTCTGTAAAATAATCACTACTTTACTTAACATTCACTCTTTAATTCAACAGGTGCTGAATTTGGTAGTCCTATGCAACTGGAGCCTCCCTCTTTCTTTCTTCCTATAGACAAACTCAGCAGCAATGTCACACATGCTGCAACTAACTCCTAGCCTAGGTGCTTGTGTCAGGGAGCTGGGAGATTTTATTATTAGTGTTCAGGCATTAGGAAATTAAAAAAACAAAACTGAGGCAATAGGTGCTTTCCTCATTAGTATCATTTTGATCAATCCAGGTTGATTATACTAATGACTAGGACCATTAGCAGTAATTCACAATCTGACTTACCCAGCAGCACGTAACTTCAATTTTGACTCTTGTCCTATTACTGTAGTAGAATGTTAGAAAGGAAGCAAGTGGTAAGAAACAATAACAAAAGGCAAATCACTGTCTTGATAAAATAAGGGTTCATAATCCTAAATCCAGGAAACCACTCTTGGATGGTATTGAAAATCTTTCCACTCTTTCTTTCTATTTGATAGTATTTGTAGTTAAGATAAAGATTTTAGGATACTGCCTTCCCACTGGCCTAATCCTAACCCTAACTCTAACCCTAACCTTAACCCTCTCAAACTTCATAATTTTCTTAGAAAAGAAATTTCTTGAGATTTAAATTTGGGTTCTAGAGTAGATAAATAGCCATTAGATCTGGTGAGGGCTGTTGTTAAACAAATATGAAGTTAGTATGCAAACTCTAACATGGCAAAATTTTAGGCCATTGGACCAAAGGCACTTTTCCTACTGGCTTCCAAGCTTATGTGGTATTTATAAAACTAATTGTTGAAGTATCTATGTATCTTGCAACCAAATCACCAGTTTTGCACAGTCTTAGTGTTACTGTTGTAATTAACAAGTTATTAATATGAATAATAGGCCAAGACCGGTTCGGCTCAGTGGATAGAGTGTCAGCTTGCGGACTGAAAGGTCCCAGGTTTGATTCCGGTCAAGGGCATGTACCTTGGTTGCGGGCACATCTCCAGTAGGGGGCATGCAGGAGGCAGCTGATCGATGTCTCTCTCTCATCGATGTTTCTGACTTTCTATCCCTCTCCCTTCCTCTCTGTAAAAAATCAATAAAGTATATTTAAAAAAATAAGTCACAGACTTTCTTTAAAAAATAATTAATAATAAGAAGAAAACAAAGAGGAGGACAGACATTATAAGCATGGTCACCTGGGCAGCTCACCAGGAAGCTGCAACTTCACACTCCCCAGGGAGCATCCCATCCATTCCCTGCAGATCACTGGGGAAGGCGTCCAACCAGGGGTAAGATGGAAGCATGCGCACAGGTACAGTAAAGGGTGACAAAGAAAATACTTGCCTATCAGTCTAACCTGGGGAAAAGATAGTTGACCACAAGGGTGGAGCCATTGCAAGTGCACAAAATCATAGAAGGATAAAATCCACAAACAAAGGGATTCTGTCTTGTGTTCCTCTCACTTTGCTCCTGCTTCCTTACACTCACTCATGCTCCCTTCATGGCCATGTGGGCTCTATACTCAATGGACTGCAGCTGGGAATACAAGCTAACCTAACCAAATGTGGACCAGACTGGACTGAGCAAATATGAAGCAGAAATTCTGGGAACTAACTTTGCTTTTTGCCCTGCTGAAGACATGATGGGACTTCTTCCTTGGCAGGTCAGAAGGAGATGGACCTTGGAAACTCAGGGGTTTAATGACACATAAATGAAACTTTCTGTGATACCTCCCCTGGGGGCCTCAGAAAATTATTTTCCCTGTGGCATCCTACTAGTAAGAGCCCATTTCCATTAATAACCGGTGAGGACAGACACAGAGGACACCCCACTGATATCACTAGCATTAGTGGAAACATAGAATTCATATAGTACAATAGTGGAATCCCATTTCAGTGTAGATGGCCTATTCATAAAATTCCTTAACTATATTCTCCTAGTGCCTCAACTGCTCTAGCCAATGGAAAGACTATCATAAAAGGTATTGTTTTTTTTAATTATGAGATATTCCTAATAATTAGAAAACAATCATTGTACAGAGCAAATGTTTTTCTCTCTAGTTTCCCCAAAATATATCTTTTTAAAAATTAAAACCTTCCAAAATTATGGCTGATAGAGACATGAAATATTTCCCCTTAATCCATGCAAGTCAGGAAAAGAAAAAAAAATCAACTTTAAAAGTGGAGATTGCACTGAAAAAGATACACTAATTATATCCATGAGTCCAAATTTGTTCATGTAAGATTTTGGTATCTGATTCAATTTGTAATACTGTATAAGAACTTGTCCTTGAGAGTCATATAACTATTTCCATATATTAGTTTTATCCTTTCTACTGTGACCTTGGAAATAAATTCCTGCTTCCATAATCTCTTTATTTGAAAACAACACTAATGCCTACTTCAGAAGGCAATTGATGTATTAATGTATATAACTTGTTAGCAATTTTATTCTAATTTAAAATTAAAATCTCAAAATATGAATAAAACATAAGATATATAATGCAAAATGACAAACACATATTCACATATTGAACATAGCTCATTGGAGAATGAAGTCCAATGCCAAAAATATTCCATATTCATTAGACCACTGTAAATATGAACTTTTTGGCTACTAGTCAAAAGTGATCATTACCCCAAGTTGATAAAAGTCTGGATTAAACATAAAAACCTGTACTGTGAAGTGGAAAGTCAGAATCCTTTAAAAATACACTCACTTGTCAATTTCTTTAACAGTTTGTGAATACTTAATGTTTTAGAAATAAAAAAAAGATGAGAATATAAATTTTTATGCATAACAATGATCAATATTCATTAAAATATTTGCATATTGGTGAAATGCTAAATCCTTACATTTTTCCCTCCAAAATACCATTATCCAATATGGATGCATAGAAGTTTTCCATTTCAAAAACTGTGTCTTATGAGATGCATTTTAAAGTGTTGCAATTTATATCACTTTAAGAAAATTTGATATATATTCATTAAGAATTTTCCTTAAATGCTTCTGTATATTGCTTTATCTGGCATTGTAGACAGTTATAAAAGACAGAACTTGCCTTTGAAAAATTTAATTTAGTATCAAAGATTTATGAAAAGGAAATTGACAATCTTATCTAATAAAAGAATAATATGCAAATTGACTGTATCTCTTTACACTCACAAGCTATGCCCACCTGCCATGCCCACCAGCCCATCAGAGTGAGTATGCAATTAACCCAACCAAGATGGCTATGGCCACAGAGAGAGCAAGAGAGAGGCTTGGGTTGATTTTGGCAATGAAAGAAGCCAAGCTTTCCACAAAGCTTGGCCAGGGGTGGTCTCTGCTTAAGGCAACAGTTCCAATGGCTGCTGCTACTGAGCTAGACTTGGGTTGCCCCTGGCAATGGAGGAAGCCAAGCTTTCCACACACCCTTGCTGGTGCTTAAGGCAACAAAATTTCATTGGTTGTGTGAGCAGAAGACTTGGCTCTGCTCCAGGCTACAGTTTCACTTGTAGAAGATAAATAAATCCGAGATACCAGGACCTCCACTTAGGTGGCTTGGGGGTATGGTCAACCTGCAAACCACCACAGGACCCTCGCCCAGGTCACCCCACACCCCAAGGGAACACCCACCCTGATGCAGTATACCCTTCAAGGGCAAACCAGCTGGACCCCACCCATGCACCAGGCCTCTGTCCTAGCTAATAAAAGAGTAATATGCAGATTGACCATCACTCCAACACTCAAGATAACTGCCCCCATGTGGACAAAAGATGGCTACCACAAGATGGCCAGCAGGGGAGGGCAGTTGGCAGGGAGCAGGGCTGTAAGGAGGGCAATTGGGGGTGATTAAGCCTGCAGAGGAGGAAAGTTGGGAGTGACTGGGCCTGCAGGAAAGGGCAATTGGGGGTGACCAGGTCGACAGGGTAGGCAGTTAGGGCAAACAGGCTATCAAGAAGCAGTTAGACCGAGACCAGTTTGGCTCAGTGGATAGAGCGTTGGCCTGCAGACTGGGAGGTTCCGGGTTCGATTCCAGTCGGGGGCATGTACCTTGCTTGTGGGCACATCTCCAGTAGGGGGCGTGCAGGAGGCAGCTGATTGATGTCTCTCTCTCATCGATGTTTCTGACTTTCTATCCCTCTCCCTTCCTCTCCATGAAAAAATCAATTAAAAATATATATATATATTAAAGAAAAAAAGAAGCAGTTAGGCATCAATCAGGGTGGCAGGAGAGTGGTTAGGGGTGATCAGGAAGGCAGGCAGGTGAGCAGTTGGGAGCTAGCAGTCCTGGATTGTGAGAGGGATGTCTGACTGCCTGTTTAGGCCCAATCCTACAGGGCCTAAACAGGCAGTAGGACATCCCTTGAGGGGTGCCAGATTGGAGAGGGAGCAGGCTGGGTTGAAGGACACCCCTCTCCCTCTGTTCACCAATTTCAGGCACCGAGCCTCTAGTTATTATATATTTACGTAAAAAAGTTAAAATCTGACTATTTACATAGGAAGTGATAGACAATTGGAAAACTTGATAAATATTTCTATAATTATTCCTCCACAACTTAGATGAGAGCCATATTATTATTTTATAGACAAAAACTAAGAAGCAGAAAAATTAAATAACTTGCCCAAGATCACTCAGAAAGAACATAATAGAATGAGACCTTGAACTCGAGGTAAAGAATTCTGAGCCTATTTTCTTAACACTATGCTTGGAGTGAGAAAGGTAATTCGTATAAAGTAAACATTTTAAAATATAGCTATTCTGGTTTAGTTATAAAATAAATGAGAAACTAGAAAAATTAGATGTGTCTAATTTTATTTCTATAAAATTATCTAATTTCAATTATTGAAAAACATTTTTCCATAGCTTTAGGATACTGCAATATGATCAACTGCTTATGTTAGGGTCATTGATAAAATATATTGAATTAAATGCAAAATTTGGGAGCAAATATTTAATTTTAGTTAATTCAGTACACATATTCATAGTATACGCATACAACTTCAGACCAAAGAAAATACGGCAATTCTTATTTTTTTTGTTTTGTTTTATTTCTTACCCTCATTCTTTAGACTGTTTCCATAGCTTCACAAGCTAAATCAATATGCTTTAAAATTACAGTATTGATTTTCTGATTTCTGTAACATTCTTTTATCTTTTCAACACACAAGGTTACTTGATTTTTTAAGTCTTCCACTCTGTCTTTTTCCTCCACTCTTTCTTGTTCTGTTTGACTTTATTCTATGAAGCTATTTGTCTCTTGTTTAACTGATGAACTAGCTGCAGAATCTGAGTATTTTCACATTTATACATGAATAGAAGAATGTGTGCATTCCACAATACACAAGAATGTCATATATCTGCTTAAAATGAGAATAATATGGCACAGTTTCCTTAATGAAAATATTTATATATAAAATTTATAAATTCCTAACAATATACAGTATATTAAAAATGTACATATACTTTAATACCTGATAGCTCAATTTTGAAAATGAAATGCATTTTAGTAAACATTACCTTTATCTTATTCAAAGTGTGTGTACATTACCTTTATATTATTCAAAGTATGTACATTTTTGGGGGGAACTATATATTTTAAATTAATTTTAAGTTATCATTTTTGAATTTGTAAGCTATTTTGTGAAAGGTACTATGAGATTTATCTTATTGAAATAGTAATTAAAATCAGAGTGGATCAATATAATTAGATGACCTGAACCAAAGTGGTGGAAAAATTAAAAAGAATTTTAACACAATAGGATGAAGGAACAATAAAAACAACAAATATGTGAATACATAGAATATACTATATTTTTCCTCATGAGTTTATAAATTATATTAGATAATTGAAACAAAATTACAGCATCATCTGATACTCAAGATGATATTATTTAAATGTGAGAAATACATAAAATCAAAATGGGACTAAGGTTTCTACACATTATCAAAGTGATAAAATTTACAATGTATTTGTAATACCCAAAACAACTACTAAGAAAACTATATAGAAATACTGTATACTCAAAATCACAAATAAAGACAGAATCCTGAAGAAAAATGCTCAAGCAACTCTCATGAAAACAAGATAGTTATGAGAGTCAGAGGAAACTAATAGAAAACAAATTTTAATATGGCAGATTTAAGTGTAACATATCAACAGATATTTTAAATGTAAATGGTCTAAATATACAAATCAAGAGACAGAGAATAGCAGAGTAGATTAAAAAAAATACCAGCCAGCTATATGTTATTTATAAGTATCTCACTTTGAATTAAATGGCATAGGCACCTTAAAAGGATATAAAAATATATAGCACACAGATATTAGTCATAAATAGCAAGACTGACTATATCAATATCTAATAAAATAGATTCAGGACAGAGAAAATTACTACAAAGATGGATATTACATAATATAAAAAAATCAACCCATCAGAAAATCAAAGCAACACTAAATGTGTATATATCAAGAAACAGATGCCCCAAACACATGAAGCAAAAGTTGGTATAATTGAAATCTACAATTACCCCTGGGGACTTCAACAACACATTGTTAATAACTAATAGAACTATTAGACAGAAAATCAGTAGGCATATAGAAGAGTTGAATAACATAATCAACAAACAGGTTCTAATTGACATAGTAGAACACCCAACTCAATAGCATCATAATACACTTTTTTTAATTGCTAATGTGTTACTTATAAATTAAATTGTGTCCTTTCAAAAAAATAGATGCTGAAATCTTAACTTCCAATACTTCAGAATATAGTCTAATTAGGTAATATGGTAATTTCTCATATTACCCAATTAGATCTCATCAATTAGTTAAGATGAGATCATAATGGAGTAGAATGGATGCTAATTCAATATGACTTATGTCCTTATAACAGGAAACAAAACACAGACAGGAAAACAGAGAACACTGTGGGGAGATGAAGGATTAGAGAAATGTATATAAGCCAAGGAAAACCAAAGATTGCCAACAAAACAGCAGGAGCTAGGGAGAAGGAAGAAATGATACTTCTATGGGTTTCAGATAGAGTATGGCCCTGCAAAAATTATTTGGAATTCCAGACTCTAGAACTGTGAGATGATCACACATTTCTGCTGTTTTAATCTGCTCAGTTCGTGGGACTTGGTCATGGCAGCCCTAGGAAACTGAACCACCATGGAATATTCAACCAGATACACCATATCCTCAGGCATAAAACAAAGGTAAATGACTTTTAAATCATATGTAGTGTGTTTTCTGACCATAATGAAACCAAACCAGAAATTAAGAAAAAGACAAGAGGAATTAAAATTTTTTAAACACAGGAATTAAAAACATACTTTTTGATAATCCATTGTTATCAGACACAATAATGCAGTGAAGCCTTAGGGGTGAGGGCATGTGGGATTGAAGGGATCAAAGGGGAAAAGAGCAGGGCATCTGCAATACTTTCAATAATAAATATTAAAAAAGTAATACTAAGCCATGAGTATCTTAAAGAAAATAAAATAATATGAGCACATGAGAAATTAATATAAAACAGTGTTGACAGAAATTTATATCACTAAATGCCACAATAGGATTGAGAAGAGTTCTCAAATCAGTAACTTAATTTCCTACTCTAAAAATACAACACACAAAACAACAGAAAAATAACATAATAAACCCAAACTAGGCAAAAGAAGGGAGAAGATAAATGACAGGGTAGAAGAAAAATTAAAAAAAAATACAAAAAAGAGCACAAATCACCAATATTAGGCATGAAACAAACATAACACTATAAAGTCTGTAGCTATTAAGAAAGATAAGGAGATATTTTAAGTGGCTTTGTATACATAAATTTGAAATTTTGAAGAAATACACCAAGTCCTCTAAGATCATCCTAATATATAGAAAGCCAGGGGCCATCCATCATAAGTGAAACAACCAGATGGATGACTGAACAGCAGACGGTGTGGGGTAACCAGGCCAGCATGAGGGGAGGGGGGGCAGCACAGTTGGGGACAATCAGGCTGGCAGGGGGTACAGTTTGAGTTGACCAGGCCAGCAAGGTGGGCAGTGAAGGGCAAGCAGGTTTGGAGGTTGAAATGAAGGGCAAAAGGCTGGCAAAGGAGGGCAATAGAGGGTGACTAAGATGGTAAGGGTCAGTTAGGGACAATCAGGCAGGCAGGCAGGTGAGCAGTTAGAAGCCAACAGTCCCAGATTGTGAGAGGGACATCCAATTGCTGGTTTAGGCCCGATCCTGCATCCCCCTGAAAGGTCTCAGATTGGGGAGGGTGCAGGCTGGGCTGAGGGGACCACCACCTCCCCATGCATGAATTTCATGCACTGGGCCTCTAGTAGGGTAATAAAACTTAATCAAGATACAAGAGATAATATGACTAGCCTTATAACCAGTCTGAAAATATATTAGTAACTTAAAACTTTTCCATTAAAAAAAATATATAGGCTAAGATGGTTTCACTGGAGAATGATTTTGCACAATTTCTTTGAGAATATATAATAGGAGGGACCATAATTCTTTATTAAGTCAGTATAACTATCATGCCAAAACTAGATGAAAAGTACAAAATACAAAATTGAGAACTAATGATTCTCATAAATTAGACATAAAAATCCTTAACAAAATATCAGCAGACTAACCCAACAATGTATAAAAAGTAGTATACACTATACCAAATTGCAATATATATATATATATATATATATATATATATATATATATATATATA
>JAAGEH010000012.1:33786471-33955592 GCA_011751065.1 Lasiurus cinereus | reverse complement strand
ATATATATATATATATATATATATATATATATATATATATATATATAAATGTATATGTATTTGGGTATGTTTTAAAATATGAAAACTCATCAATGTAATCCACCATATTAACATTTTAGTAAGAAAATTTGTTCAATTACATTAATTAATTTAGGAAGTTATCTGACAAGGACTAATACCCATTCATGAACAAACTCTCAGAAAATGAGGAATAGGGGGAAATTATGTCTACCTGATAAAGAGCATCTAAAAAGACCTTCAAGTAAAATAATACTTCATGGTGAAAGACAATATTTGCCCTCTAAGATTGAGACAAGGCAAGGATACCAACCTCACCACAATTTTTTTTTCATGTTCTTGCCAAACAGTCTAACCACTTTAATATGGTAAATGGGGAGAAGGCATATAGATTAAAAGGAAAAGCATTGAACTATATTTATTTGTAAATGACAGAGCTGTAATGGCATTACAAATGTACAAAAAAGAAGTCAGAGAGCTAATAAGTGCCTTTAGAAAGTTCCCAGGCTATAAGATGTCACAAGAACCAATAACATTACTGTATATTAATTTGTGTATATTTGTGTGTGTAAACATATAGTTATATGTAATTATTATAATACTATATATCACAGCAACCATGCCAAATTTGAAAATATAAACATTATACTATCTATACTCTCTTCAAAATAATTTTTAATTTTTAGATTTACAAAACATGTACAGATTTGATACCCTGAAAAGTATAACATAATAGGTTAAAGAAAAAAAGTACCTAAATAAATGAAAAGACATATTATGCTCATGGATTGATAGACTCAACATAGTAAAAATGTTATTTTTCTACAAATTAACCTATATATTAATGTAAAATTTATAAAAATATAGGCAAGAAAATTTTATAGTCACTGAGAAGATTCTGAAAAAAAAATCTATATGGAAAGGAATAAGTCCTAGAATAGCCTAAAGATTTTAACAGAGAAGAACAAAGTGGAAAGAAACACTCTACCTGATAATAGGGTTTGTTATATGATTACACTAACCAAGACAGTGTAATATTAGCAAAAGGAGAAACATATAGATTGATGGGATAGAGCAGCTAAAAATAGGTCTACACAAATATGTTCAACTGATTTTTTGACAAAGTTGAAGTAGAAATTCAATAGAGAAAAGACAGTCTTTTCAATAAATCATGCTAGAGCAATTGAATAATCAGAGGGGTGAAAGACTGAATTTGACCTAAACTTCCTATCTTACACACACACACACACACACACACACACACACACAATTCAAAATGGATCACAGACTTCTATGTACAACTACATAAATATTACAAAAAATATCGGGGTAATATCTTAAGGATTTATGGCTAGGAAAAGTGTTCTTATACTAGACACCAAAAGTGTGATTCATAAGAGGAAAAAAAAATTGATAAAGTGAACCTCATCAAAAAAAAATTTGTTTTATGAAAACCAGTGTGAAGAGAATGAAAAGGGTAAGTTATAGAGGTAGATAAATTATCTGCAAATCACATAACTAAGGACTAGTTCAAGAATATATATTTAGAAAATCTCCAAACTCAACAATACAAAAAAATCCACTAGAAAATGTTCAAATGATTAAAGAGTCATTTAAGGTGACATAAAACCAGCCAACATGCCCTAGGTTAGGGGTTGAATGAACCAGGAAGTAAGGGTTTGATTCCCAGGCAGGGCACATGTCCTGATTTTAGGCTGGATCCCCAGTGTAGGGCATGAAGAAGGCAGCCAATCAATAATTCTCTCTCATCATTGATGTTTCTATCTCTCTCTCTCCCTCCCCCTCCCTCTTTCTGAAATAAAATTTAAAAAAATAAAATAAAAAACGAAATACAAGTGGCAAATAAGCCAAGGGAAAGATATGCAGATTTATTAACCTTCAAGAAACACAAACCAAAAACAAAATGAAGTATCACTATGCACCTATTAGGATGACTAACATAAAAAAAAATAAAGAAAGAAAGTGACAATACCAAGTGCTTGTGAGGATGAGAAGAAACTGGATTATTGGTACATTGTTAGTAGAGCTCTGGAAAACAGTTTATCAGATTCTTATAAAACTAAAAATGTAATTACCATGTAACCCAGCAAATGAACTCCTCAAAATTCACCCCAAAGACATGAAAACTTACGTTTATGTAGGTACACACAGCCCTGGCCAGTGTTAAAGCATTTCCCAGCCTACCTAAGGGTCATGGGTTTGATTCCTAGTCAAAACATGTACCTGAGTTGCAGGTTGATGCCTGCCCTTTTTGGGTCATGCACAGGAGGCAACCAGTCAATGTTTCTCACATTGATGTTTCTTTTTCTCTCCTCCCCCCCTCCCTCCTTTCCATTCCCTCTAAAATCAATAGAAAAAATGTCCTCAGATGAGGATTAACAAAAACAAGCAAACACAGAAACAAATAAAAACCTACAACAAAAGTTTATAGTACCTTTATTTGTAATAGCCTAAATGTGAGGGGGAGTTAGGTTCTTCAACAGGTGAATGGTTAAAGGAACTAGTAAAATACATCCATGTTAGAATACTGTTTAGCAATAAAGAAGAACAACCCTGTATACACAATTATTCTAACTCTAGGTAATTAGGCTGACTGAAAAAGTGAATCTCTGAATCTCGAACTGACAGAATTATAAAACTGGCAAACATACTAATAATTATTAGGGGTTAGGGACAGAGAACAGAGGATGGCAAGGGGTGGAAGTGATACAGGTGTGGTTATACAAGCTTAACAAATGAATCCTGTGGTAACTGCAGGAGTGTGACTTTTATGGTTGAGTCAGAATCCTACAGAGATGACAAATACATATGGAACAGAGTACATATACACCATGTATGTAAAACACATGAGAAGAAGTAGAATTGAAAATAAATGAGTAAGATTATTGAATTGTGTCAATCTCAATAGTCTCTTGTATTACCTAATAATAGACAAACATGTAAATTGACCATACCTCCACTATGCCTATAGCCAATCAGAGTGAGTATGCAAATTAACCCAATAAATATGGTAATTAATTTGCATACATAGATACCCAACACCTGGGTCTCCAGAAAATCTTGGTTACCCAGGTCACTGAGGAAGGCCTCATGTGGGTCCTGAGTAGCCTGTGAAGGGTCTGATCCTGGGGGCTCCTGGGCAGGGCCAAACCTGTGATCAGAGCCAAAGGGCCAGGGGCAAAACTGGCGATTGGAGGGAGCTAAGGGTCCCCTGTTCAGGCCTAAAGCATTGGCCAGAGGCTTTAGGCCTAGGCAGGGGCAGAGCCAGTGATCTGAGGCTATTGGCAATTGGTGTGAACTACAGAGGAAACACCTTTTCTGACCGCTCATTGGCTAAGCTTCCTGTATGCCCCTGGTAATATTCTTAGTAATTTGGATAATAAGAATCCAAAAAGATGGTCTAGGGTTTTTCCACCACACTTCTGGAGAAAAAAATGAAGGTCCACTCCTGGAGGGTTAAGAAATATCTTATCCTGTCCTAGCTGGTTTTGCTCAGTGGATAATGCCTCAGCCTTCCAACCACAGGATCTGGGTTCAATTCTGATCAAGGGCATGGACCTAAGTTGCAGGATCCTCCCTGGCTGGGGCCCAGGTCAGGGCTCATGCAGGAGGCAACCAACCAAAGTGTTCCTCTAACTTTGATGTTTCTGTCTTTCCCTTTCTCTTCCACATTCTCTAAAAGTCAATGGAAACATATCCTCAGGTGAGGATAAAAAAAAAGAATAAAAATAAAGAAATGTCATATCCTATGAAAAACACATCTGGAAAATGCCTAAAGAAAGTTGTCATTTTTTCATGGTGAAGGGATTGGAGTCCATGTTGATAAAAACACCTTGATGACTCTGGTGACTGGCAGTGGCTGCAGCAGCAGGGTGATAGGGCTGGTGCTTTCTCTTGATCAGCCCCATCACCTCCCACAAAAGGAGGCTAGACTGCTGCTTAGGTCTGTTCCCCAGGAGGAGTGGGCCTAAGCTGTCAGTAGGACATCCCCTTAGGGTTCCCAGTATGTGAGAGGGGGCAGGTTGGGCTGAAGGACCTCCCACTCTCAGTGCATAAATTTCATGCACCGGGCCCCTAATAATATTATAACAATAGTTTTGCAAAATATTACTTGTGGGAAAACTGGAAAATGTGTACAATGGATCTCTGTATGATTCCTTGCATGTGAATCTACAATTGTTGCAATAATTTTTGAAGTTTCTTAGATTATGACCTCAGATAGGCTAAAAAAAAATGGAAGCAGTCTGGCAAGATCCTTGTAAATATACAAGATCCTACAGAAGAAGATGGGATATAATATATTAGTACTTTAGGCAAATTCTATTAGCTCAAATTAAGCAAAGAATAAATATAATTCATTTTGTATGATTGGTTTAAATGAAATTAATATTTTTTTTAAATTTAGGCATTTTTCTTATATATAATTTGCTTTTTATAGCTTGACCATACAATAAAATAATCATTTTCATTACCTGAAAATTGACCAATATAGATTATATATATGTTGAATAAATCTTGAATGAACTGTGATTAAATATATAGTAAATGATATTTGTAATAGCAGTTATTAATAAGTCCAGTATTTTCTACCAAAATAATAGATCATTCTATTCTTTATTGAAAATGAAATGTTTGTTCCATCTTTAATTTACCCTATGTAATCCTGAATGTTTCTCATCTGCAAATATCAATAGGTCAGGAAACCACAAAATTTAAAAATTGTGTAATGAATACAAAATAATTTTGGCAAAGAATAGTTTTTGAAATCATACTGTGAATTTACCTGAAAATATGAACAGTAAATTGAAATATTTTTTAAAATATATTTTGATGAAATGTTTTATTGAAATAGAGGCTACTTTTATGGTATACTATTTAGTGAAAACAGCAAATTGTACTCAGCATAATTACACAAACTTTTGTTAAGAAAGAAGGAGAAATAAGAAAACATAATGGAGCCCTCTCATCTTTACAGTAAGAAACTCAGGAATGATAAAACAGAAAGCAATGAAATTATTTATTAACAAAGGATGGATAAACGGAGTGGATGGAACACAGAGATGAGTGACATTTCACTGATTCTAGCTTTTGATTTTTATCACTTCATGCCAAAAATTAAGGGAGTTTCTAAAAACAAAAATAAAATTGGCAAATATCTAAAGAACTTTGGACCTAGCTAGCGGAATCTTCCATGAGCCAGATCTAGGAAATATGTAAATATCACAATGATTTTGAACAGTAATAACTAGAAATTATTAAAAATAAGAATTCATGACTTAAAATTAATGATAGACACACATATAGGTTATAAATAAATAATTAATGAAAAGTGTGAAATTATAGGAATGTGAATGATGGCTAATAAAAGTAGTGAAAATACTTCAATTGGAAAATTATGTTTTTATAATATCAAAGTATATAGTGGTACAGGCAAGAATTGTTGGTAATTGCTAAGTCCAGATAGTGAAAGGAGCTGCAGGATATTTATCTAATCTGAAAGTGTCCTTGCACAGAGTATGCTAGTTGTAAGAGAAAATGCTATCCGATATATAACAACGAGATAATATATGATCAAAATAAACTTCACCAATGAGGGTCACATGGATATTGTATGCTTTCTTTAATGCCCTTGATTCTTCCAATTATCCAAACTGCAGTGAACATGATTATTAAAACAGTTATTTGACAGCATCATATTCCTTTGGTGATCTTTGGTACATACATTCTTTATGTCTTACAAGTTACTTCAAAACAAAATATTTCTGGATTGCTTCAAATCAATTTTCTGCATTGGGTGTCTTGTAATTATTCCTGACTTATTTTAGTTTTTAGAATGTATCATGTTCTTTCTATTCTATATTTACTTATATATTATTCCCCTTGCCATTAAAAATTGTCCCCATATCTTGTTGGGACTCACCCTGAGTCTAGAATTTCTCTTTATTCCATTTCCATTTATATCTTCCCTGTAATGAAATCATACATACTTTTCCTTATGTATGTTTCAATCGCCTCCTCTTGACCGCATTAATGAGAGGGGGATTCCCAACATAGGATTATGTGGATGTTTGAACACCCAACATCCAACACTAGGCAGATGAGGCAGACAGAAGTTGAAGTTCATTGATTACATATTCTCACAGGTCAGGGGTGCAGGACACTGAACAGAGTGGAGAGCCACACAAGGGCTGTGCTCAAGAATAAACAACCAGGAGCTGCATAAAGATGTCTTGTAGTATCAAGAGGTGACAGTGACCCTTGATTTTCATGGGAAAATGTGATTGTCTTGTTTGAATAACTCTGTAGGCTGTCAGCAAACTGAAACCTGCTTCTGATGAATAAGCAGGAACTGCACTTGGCCCATGTGGTAATGAGTGCTGTTTGACTCAGAGACCTTAGCCATGGAGCAGAGTGGGGGTTGGGAGAAGAGAGGAGTTGTGGTCATGCCATTCAAGGTCCTCCCAATATTACCAGATGTAAAGGCACCATAGCATGCTACCTACCAGTTCTCAATCAAAATTTGTAAAATTTATTTTTCCTGCCTCCCCAGACTATGACTAGTCTACTCCTAAGTAACTCACCCATCCTCTGGTTTCCTAAAGCACTTTTCTCTCAAAGTATGCTTTATAAAAATGATGCTTTGATTTTCTTAAAACACAAAGTCAAAATTTATATTGAATTTAGTGTTACTTTAAAATCAGCTTTTAATTCACTTACAGGATGTTTTCCAATACATTTTCATGAGTTATTATTTAACACTGGCTGCCTATAGTGTTTGATATATGTATGTAAGATGCAAGAGTACTATAACCATCTAGATTTTCATTTGCTAAAGCTTTCTAATGATATTCATGTGTCTAGAGAGTGAAGAAAGTAAAAATTAATGACATCTAAATATCTCAAAACATTAACAATGACAAAAATAGCAGTAAAAACAGTTAAAAAAAACATACACCTGAAAAGGAACAGAATTCATTTAAGGGATTCACAGGTACAAACTCAGAATTATATTATAGCATATGCATTAAAATATTACATACAAAAAATCCTGATAAAAATAATACATAGAAAATATAATATACTTTATTTGTGTACAATTAGTCTTATTGAAATAATAGTGCAAAAAAAGAAATAATAGTGCAATGGTGACTATAGGAATAAACATAAATAAATATAAAGCCATATTGAGTCAGGCATTTATAAAGGATAAAAAAATTGGTTCTATTATGGGCAATATTTTCCTTTGCTATGTCTATAAATTATTTAATTACATATGAATCCTTAGAAATAGCATTTCACAATTCTTATTAAATGCTATAATGTCACAGTATTTTTATTGCAACAGGTATATAACTCATACATCAAAAGTTTATTACAGTCCTGTGAACAATTAACCGAGTGCTATGTGTTTTTTTTTTCCAAGAAAGAGTCTAACATTTTGATTTACCATCATTTGAAATATACAACTGTACAGAAGTTCTGTGTTTAGGTCAAAACTAATTACAATGCTACATTTGATCTGTGTATTATTTTGGTTTCTGAAACCTCTGAAGTGACATGTATGGTTTCTCGCTTTATAATCACTTTTTAATAAATACATGGAAACACTTGATTTGTGCTTTGAGTAAAAATAATTGAAATGCATTTTTATATGAGTTTACCGACATTTCAAAGATGACATCTTAGAAAAGACTTTTCCTTTCAAGTACTTTTTAAAATGACATAGTTATATCTTTCACATGAATGTTTCTTAGAAATTATCTCAAAATTTATTGAAATTAGGCTAAGACTGTGATCATAACCTAACCATTTGGTGCCTTAAAAAATACCCCAAACTCTCTGCCTCACTAATTCACTAACATTTTGTTAAATAATTTTTAAAATGTTTCTTATTTGAAGATAGTATTCTGTTAAAAGTTGAGAATAGTCTCTCAAATAACGTGTGTATGGCTAATTTCCTAACAAATTAAAAACTGTGGAAGATATTAAAGAAAAATTGCTTAAGATCCTAATCTGCTTTGAAAAATGTATTTTACATGGAGAACTCATACTGTTAAATGAAAGAAAGCATCTATAATAATAAAATCATAATATGCTAATTAGACTGAACAGCTGAATGACCTTCCAACGTCCTACTGGCTGAAGCTGGAGCTCTGAGGGCTGAGCCCCTTGCACGAATTTCATGATTGGGCCTCTAGCAGTAGCTATAAAAAAGCCAATATCTATGAGTCAGACATGGATACATTTAAATAATCACAGATTAAGGAAGAGATCTTACATAAATATCCAATTTTATTATTTGTACTATGGCTATTAATTTATGTTCTTTAAGGTAAATCTATAATAATGAAAGGCTAATATGCTAAATACAGGATGTTCTTTCCAACGAAGCTGGGCCTGAGCAAAGCTTCCTGGGTCCTGGGTTTCTGCTGGGTCCCAGTGCCAGAGGGAAGCCAGTGCCAGCAGCTGGGGGAAGGAAGGCCTACTCTTGCACAAATTTTCATGCATTGGGCCTCTAGTAATATCATAAAATAATTTAACGTGGGGTAGATAATTTTATATAAGTAGCATCATGTAATATTTTACTGGAAACACTTTAGAATAAGTAGAACTCACCAAACTTCAAATAAATTTTAGTTCCTCATACTGTTATTATGATGGAGATTCTGTCCTAAATTTTTTCATGGTATTATAATATTAAGGTAAGACTATAGTTGCTCTCATCAGCAAATTACAAGAAATTTCAAGAAATATGCAGTATTTTAAATTTCCCTAGTGAAGTCAGTCAGCAGAAAACATACTGAAAAGCAAGCAACAAAAACTAAACAGTAACCAATAAAACAAAAAACACATTAATAGATGTCTTTAAAATATAATACATAAGAAAATGAGCAGCCTATTTTTAAAAAAATACTATTTATTTCTAGGCTTCTAACTTGTGGAAATTACTCTGTTCTGGGGAAACAGAGAAGGAATAATTGGTAGATCACAGAAAAAGGATCCAGTCAACCAGCCTTTCAGGGAATACTAAAAGATGATTGTCTGAATTTAATCACATAATTATTTTCACACAATTAAATAGTGATATTTCAGTTTTGCTTAAAGTTTCTTTTTGTTGTTTTTACAGTGGCCCAATTCAATAAAAAATGAATTCAGAACACAAAGAAAGTAACTGAAAAGTGCAAATTCACAGGGCTGCAATAATATTTTGGCAGGTTAAATTTTACTCCCATGGTGACCTGAATAAAATGTTCCCAAAGAAATAGGGTGCAAAGCAACTCCAAACAAATTTTGTGAGTGCATTACTCAAACAAAATAAATGCAAGATGATATTGACAAATTCAATGTGGACCTATCCCCTAAGTATATTGGAAAGTTGTACTGGTATTTGTGAGTTAGATTTATGTGCCTGATGAGATAGGAATTCCATCTATTTCTCTATATTTTCCATTCTATGAAATATTTTAAGGCAATTCCACAAATGCCACAGATCTATATTGTCTTTTTTTCAATGTATGAATCTTACTATTATTTTATCTACTCTCAAATATGCTTATGATACCATTGCTCTGGAGAAGCTCACATAGTTCTTTTACAAAATAGCTTTTAACAAGTCTTAAAAGAATGATACCCAATTAAGATATTTTTATAACATGTAAAAAGAAATGAAAGTGTGGCTTTCAGAAATACCCGCTCTTTCACATACCATATGTAGTTCTCATTCTCATCCCTATTCTGGATCTTCTCATTAGAGAAGATACCCATCACAATATCTGAAAATATACCTCCTTCTATCTTTCTCATAAATCCCTGTGCAATGCAGTATGGTTAGGAAGTTACCCCCACATGAAAAACATGAACAATGAGACTGGGCTGGAGGATGGACATTTCTCTACAGTGCAGAGCCAACCAACGCCTTCCTCCTCTGGGTTTGTCAGAAACAAATGAAAAAATGAGGGTTCTGTCCTAAATAATAATAAAGAAACAATGACACCAATTAAGTGACAATTGCTCTACACAATACATGCTGTGACCCTAGAAAGTGTGGTTCAAATGGCCTATCACTCATATTGCCCTGAAGAAGCTCCCACCTGTGCTAGTATTTATCCAATTAGTACCATGCTTTTAAGTCCCTTTAAAAAATCCTGGCACTGAGGAATGTGTGGCAATTTCTAAGAAAAGATGTGACAATCACCAAAAGACAAAGAGCAATTCTAAATAACAAGGTCTCCAAAGCCTCAGATCCACACAAAGCCCCTCTTTCCATAGTCGGGAACCAATTAATAAGCCAAGAAGAGACCATCTCCCCGCCAAGAAGTTATCCTAGAGGCATCTGTTGCTGCTACTGCATCCTGCTCAAAGAGGCAATCTACACTAACAAAAGAGAAACATGCAAATTGATCGTACCTCCCCTACACCTACCAGCCAACCAGTTGAGGGCAAATTAACCCAACAGATATGGTGGTGGCCACGGAGCTGGAGTGAAGAGGAGGCTTGGGTTGCCCTAGCGATGGAGGAAGCCAAGCTTCCTGCCTTCCTGGATGGCATTGGCCGGCCTTGGCCTCTGCTCAAGGTTACAAAGTTTCATTTATATAAGATAAATGAATTTCAGATACCTACTTCCAGCTGGCCCTGGCCTCCCCTCAAGAAGGCACTGAAAAAAAAAACAATAAAGAAAAACTGGAAGGGCTGGGAGCTTGGGTTGCCAGAGATTGTGGCCAGCCTGCAAATATCCATCAGCCCCTCACCCAGGTTGGCCACGCCCCTAGCAGGGACCCTCACCCTATGTGGGCTGGATCTGCCTGAAAACCACCACAGGCCCTTGCCCAGGTCACTCCATGCCCCACGCCCCAAGGGAACTCCCACCCTTATCCAGGACACCCTTCAAGGCAAACCAGCAAGCCCCCACCTGTTCACCAGGCATCTATCTATACTAGTAAAAGGGTAATAGGCTAATTAGAGAGGGAGATCTTCCAGGAGACCTTCCCAAGGTTCTTTTGGACAAAGCCATGGTGGCAGGGCCAAGGTAGAGGTGGTTAGAGGCCAAAGGGGGGGGACAGTTGTGGGTGATCAGGCCGGTAGGGGACAGGACCATTGGGGGTAAGCAGATCAGCAGGGGGTCCAGTTGGGGGCAAGCAATACATCAGTGGGAGTCAGTTGAAGGTGATCAGGATAGCAGGAGGGCAGTTGGGGTGAGCACACTGTCACAGGGGGCTTTTGGCGGGTGATCAGGCTGCAGGGGGGATTTGGGGGTGAGCAGGTCAGCAGCAGGGGGAAGTTAGGGGTGAGTAGGCTGCCAGGAAGAGTGATTAGGGGCAATCAGGCAGGCAAGCAGGTGAGTGGTTAGGACACTGCAGTCTAGGATTCCGAGAGAGATGTCCAGTTGCTGATTTAGGCCTGATCCCTGTAAACTAGCATTAGGGCATCCTTCGAGGGGTCCCAGATTGTAGAGGGTATAGGGTGGGCTGAGGGACAACCCCTCCCATGTTTGAATTTTGTGCATTGGGCCACTAGTTGTTTTATAATACTTAAACTCTCTTTTGATGATGGGCTTCAAAATACTGGTACCCTGGATAAAGGAAGACAGAACTCTGTTACAATTCTAGAAGAAGGCCATCAGGGAGGGCCACACAGGGATTTCCACCATCAAACAGACAATCAGCAAGCTGCTGTGGAGATGATATAGCGTTGCATGGCAAGTCAGGGAGCTTTAGCTAAGTTTTTCCAGCTATGTGGTTGTCTTTAGTTTCCACTTAGCTCTGGGACGATTAGGGTTGATGCAAAGTGACCCTGGGGTTTGAGGACTCTATAAGGAAAACAGATGGGTATGAATTTACCAGTTGAAGAAAGGAAAGTGAGTCTCTTGCTAGGGCCTTAAAACATTTCATCTTTTTTTTCTTTCAGAGAAAGCCTAATTGCAAGGAGGGAAGGGATATTGGGAAATATAAAGAACAAGCTCAGGTGTCTCAGGATAAGAAATACCTGGGTGCTTTGCAGCAGATCCTTTCTCCCAAGCTTCTTTAGGAGTCTGATTCACATCATCTGTCAGACAAACACAATGTTCATGAACACCTTGCCCCACTTCCACCCTGCCCTGCCCTCCTGCCCCATTTAGGGAGGTGCCTACCCATAGGACGCAGCCAAGTGCAAGGGACCCAACTCTGCAACAAAGGTTGCAAAGAGGAGCTGCCTGAGGCCAAACCTGGGGAGTAAGATGCACATTCTGGGGCCACAATTCCATAGTCTTCCAGAAGCCAGAATGGAATGTATACTTGCAATGATTTTAGTCTTTTCTCAAGGGATCTTAGTCTCCTCTAAAGCAATGAGTTTAAAAGTTGGCCGAGACCTGGAAACTAAGAACTGATTGGGCAGAGAAAATCTCTGTGAGCTTGGAGAGGACCTGGGGTGGAATGTGGAATGACACAGTCAGGTGTTTAAATCAGGTGACAACCTGCCAACTTTAAGATAAATCTATCTTTAGTAGTTCTGTTTCCTACAGGTGTAGCTACAATCATAGTTGAAGATGTGATGAGAGCACTATAAGGCCTTTGCCACAAAGCCTTTCTTAGATGCATTTGAATATGGGACAAAAATCATGAAAATATTGCATGGACTGGTAAATAACTGAACTTTATAAAATACTAGAGGCCCAGTGCATGAAATTAATGCACAAGGGGTAGGGGGTGTCCCTCAGCCCAATCTGCACCCTCTCCAATATGGGACCCAGGATTGCTGACTTCCAACTTCTCACTGCCTGCCTTCCTGATTGCCCCTAACTGATTCTGCCTGCCAGCCTGATCACTCACTAACCACTCCCCTGCTAGCCTGATTAATGCCTAACTGCTCCCCTGCCAGCCTGTTTGCTCCTAACTACCCTCCCCTGCAGGCTTGATTGACCCAACTGCCATCCCTTGTAGGCCTGGTCCCTCCCAAATGCTCTCCCCTCTTGTCTGATCACCCACAACTTCCCTCCTTTGCAGGCTATCTTGTGGTGACAATCTTGTGTCCACATGGGAGCAGGATCTTTGACCACATGGGGGCAGCCATCTTGCGTGTTGGAACAATGGTTAATCTGCATATTACTCTTTTATTATATAGGATAGAGACTTGGTGCATGGGTGGTGGCCAGTTGGTGTCCCAGATCAGGGAGGGATTTTCTTAGGGCATGGGGCAGCCTGGGTGAGTGGGCTGTAGAGGTTTGCAGGTGGGCAATGCCCCAGGTGACCCAAACAGAGGCCCTGGTATCTGGGATTTATTTACCTTTTACAATTGAAACTTTGTAGCCTGGAGCAGAGCCAAGCCTCCTGTTTGCTGATGGTGGCAGCCATTTCTGTTGGGATTTATTTAACTTCTATAATTAAAACTTTGTAGCCTTAAGCAGAGGCCAAGGCAGGCCAGGGCTGCAGAAAGCTTGGCTTCCTCCATCACCAGGGCAACCCAATCCTACCTCCTCCTCTCTCTGTGGCCATAGCCATCTTGGTTTGGTTAATTTGCATACTCGCTCCTGATTATCTTGTGGGGGTGGCCAGTGGTCAAGGCTTGTGGGTATGGTCAATTTGCATATTACTCTTTTATTAGATAGGATTTTTACTGTTGAATGTGTTTATGGGTTTCCTCTCCTGTGCATAAGGTAATGGGATGGAGGGTTGTTGGGTAGCCTTTTTTAAATCTTAAAATATTTGTTTAAAACTCTCTTAGCACTGCTAATCCATCTCCTTCATTCATTCACAGGTTTCAATTGTTTTTATTACGTTATTCAGAAAAGAGTTTGGGAGGTCTCCCTATTAAATGTTATAGGTATTAGTGGGCAAGAAACCAGGGGATTGGCATATTGTTACAAAGTGTGTATAAACTCTCCTCAGCCCTTGAGGAGATAATAAGCTGTGTTCATTTATTAAAAAAATATTTAATGAAAATTTAATTTCCTCAAAGTTTATAATGACCCTAGATTTTCTTACAATACCTAACATGAAAGATGCTCAAGAAGTGTACACTGGATAAGTAAATGAACAAAATCCAGCATATCAAAGCTTACCTTTCAACATTCCATTCTCAGTATCTCTGCAAACCACACTATCAACGCTTTACTCAGAAGGAGCTCTGTATCTGTTGATGTTTTATTTTTTGTTTGATGAGATTCTTTTGGAGAATCTGTAGAGTACTTATAAAAGGAAAATGATAATAGGTTTAGAGAGACACTTTATAAATGTAAAAATGTAATTTATTTCAATATGGCAACAATTTTCAATCATTATGCCAAGGCATCCTGCTGTGCTGCAAAAGATTTTAAAACATGCAATAACTGACCTCTTTTCCCTTAGATCAGCAGTTCTCAACCTGTGGGTCGCGACCCCTTTATGGGTCGAATGACCTTTTCACAGGGGTCACCTAAGACCATCAGAAAATGCAGATATTTACATCATAACATAATTTTGCATAACAGTAGCAAAATTTCATGGTTGGGGGTCACCACCACATGAGGAACTGTATGCAAGGGTCGCAGCCTTAGGAAGGTTGAGAACCACTGCCTTAGATTGTAAAATAAAATGATGACTAGAACCAACAAACAATAGCCATCCAGTGTGAATGAACCCAAATTATACCTACTTATTTGTCAAATTGGCAAAAAATATGTATTGTTTGGTGTGCTTAGTAATTATCTTATGTGTGCTAGGAAATGAAAAAGGTTGAAAAGCACTGAAATATGATAAGCAAGCTGCTATGTCACAAACTAATTGCTAAATACTTGTGATGCAATAGTGACTGAAACATACACACTCATTGTTCCTATGAAACATACTCTAATGAAATAGACATAGAGGTTGCAGGGGTTCTTTTCCCAGCCTTACAAGGGGCTGTGCATAGATGATTAAAGAGTCTGGAAAAGAAAGATAATTTTGAAAGTCATTGGGGGTCAGAGGACCTCCAGCTAAAGGGAGCTAAAGACTCTCCTCCTTCACTCAGTACCCTGGTTTTATTCACACAATTTGTCCCAAGGTATGGTGGAAATATATACTTCAAAGGGTAAGATATCAAAGGGTACAATACAGAAGCATTATCAGTTTGGGGAATATCTATATCTGTTCAGGTGTTTGGCTAACAGGAGGAAATAAAATGTCCTGAGCTGTCTGCCAGTTAATAATCTTATTCAGGTTTGGGGTAAGTGCCCTTTAGCCTTTCCAACAGGAAAACTATATATATGGCTCACCCTTGTTGAGCGGCCCAAGCTTCACCAACCTTTTGATGAAACTATTGTAATTATTACATGCTGGAATTGGTTCTCCACAATATGAAATATGTAATTATGCAATAAAGAGACACCACTAAATTCTATAAAAGAAAAATGCAAGACATTAGGCAAATTTATAAAGAGGACAAATAAAGGTTCTGCTTATTAAGAGGTATTTAAATTAATGCCAGAAAACTGAATGAAAATTGTTGTGGCTATTTGAGTGAATTATAACCATTAGAAATCGGTTCCTCATATTCTGGAGTCAGGGAATAAAAGATCAAGGTTATAGATGTTTTGGTATCTATTGAAGATTGGCTTCCTAGCAGACAGCTGTCCTTATTGTAATTACACAGTGGAGGAGCAAAGAAGCAGTCTAGGGCATCAAACCCATCATGTGACCTCTATTCTCATGACCTAATCACCTCCCAAAGGCTACCTCCTCATATGGGATATTCAGATCATAGATAGCAATTACCAAGCAAAGGATTTTTCCTTGGAGGTTTTGTCTTGTGTGGCACAATGGTGATTGAGCATGTTACTAGAATAGTTGGGGAAATGGAGCTTAACTCTTTGGAGTAAAAGATATAAGAAACTTTAGCTGGCTGGTGCATCTTGAGTGGGTAAGTTCCATTATTAAGGTATCTTGTACAATACTACAGATATTTCACATTCTATGGTGATTCTCTATAAACATTATGTTTAGCACATTAGTACTAATATAAAATTAGAAGAAAATGTCTAAAATTGAAAAATAATTGAGCCTGTATCAAATTTGATGAAATATTATGTTGCTGTTAATATTGTTTATAAAATATTGCATAGCATGAGAAAGCACTTAAGTCCAGTTGAAAAGAACACTAACTCAGTAGGGTATATACTATGTAAACTTAACTACATACAGTCATATGTATAGAAAAATATGCACAGAAAAAAAGGAAGCACGAGAAACAGTAAACACTGAATATTTTTCAACTCTGATTTCATGTTTTATTTTCTGGAAACATTTTATGTCTTTCAAGTTCAGAAATAAAAATAATATATTTATCCCTTAATTTTTGAGAAAAACTTCAACATGTTTGTTACTATTATAATCCAAGTTTATTTCTTAAATAAAGATATCACAATGAACTCATGACTAAGATGCATCAAATAATTTCAAGAGGACATGTAGAAGGAACATGAGAGTAAAGTTTAGTAAAAATACACTCAGTAAACAATATAGAGAATATTAAAGTAGCAAAGAGCCTCAGAGGTAGACTAAATACACACATATTTCAAACAAGAAAACTATGAGCTAGAATGGTTAATTTATTTTTAGCAATCATAGTATGAGTGATTAATAAAATCAAATCCAGAATCTTTAGGACTTTATTTTACTTAAGGACCATAATATTACTTCATTAATTTGCCAGAACTAGAATTAGATTGCATGTGTGGAATTTAATAAATTCTCTGACCAATTATCTCATTTTCTCTTTCAGGTTATGCTTAGTCTAATAATATTAGTAAAACACATTTCTTATTTTCTACATTTCTTATTTTATTTAACTCCAGTACACTTACACCAACAAAATCATATTTTCTCACAAAAATAATCTTATAAAAGCATATGCTGCCCTAGCCTGATAGAGCATCGGCCAGGGGACTGAAGGATCCCGAGTTCGATTCTGGTCAAGGGCATGTACCTTGGTTGAGGGCACATCTTCAGTGGGGGGTGTGCAGGAGGCAATTGATCGATGTTTCTCTCTCATCTATGTTTCTATCTATCTTTCTCCCTTCCTTTCTGTAATCAATCAATATATATATATATATATATATATATATATATATATATATATATATAAATGCTGCCTGCCACTTTATCTAAATCCGATCATTTTAGGAACACAAATTATCAGAACACAAGTTCCATCTGCATATGAAGTAGATTGCAGCAAAAGCATGAATTCCTTTAACTGTGTTCCTTATTGATAACTGTTACTGGGACTGAATCATTCTTGAGAAAATCTATGTCAATCGTTGGCAGCTTAAATGAGCAGATCAGTCATGCTGTGGAACATACTTACTTTGCATATGTGATCATGGCACTACACTAAATCTGTTAACCTTTCAAAACCTAATAAATATGTATTTTCTTTTCAATGTCAATTTTCTTTATAAAGTGACAATAAAATGTATAGTGTAAGATTCCCATGGGAAACACAATAGAATATTTACATTTTTGCTAAGTTCAAGATCACTTACAATCCTGAAGGATATGATTTACTGAAAGAAATGGAAAAACAGGTATGAAAGGACAAAAATATTTAGGTGATGCATCCACAGAGGCCACAGATCAGATTTTATCTAGGAATGCCTACAGCTGCTCCACAGGGCTAGAGAGTGGTGTTTTGGGTTTACGTCAGCACACAAGGATTTTACTTAGCTAGGTAAGAATGTGAGAAACAGAAAGCTTGATGGATGTGAGGCTGCAAAGTGATCCCAGGAGCACATGTGCCCCAATAAAGCAGTTGGGGCCATGTGGGAAGGAACAGATCAGCATGCTCCTTAGAAACTGCACTGATCTGTGAGGTTTTAGAGGAGAGGGTTTTTTTTTCAGGCCATATCTGTTCTTGTACTCCTCTCCGCTTGCTCATTACAAATGAATGGAATGGAGCATCAAACATCAGGATCAATCAGGTATAATCATAAAATCAATTTAAGTTTTGGTCATAGAATGTCTCTTTTAATTTATAAGTGAAAATGAAAATAATCTTTCCCCTTCCTCTGTATGAATTTGGGTCAGGTCCCATAACTTTCCTGGTCTGTTTTAGTTTGCCAAAATTCCTGTGGTCACTTTAAATCACAATGCACATAATCAATTTAGTCATTAAAACTCTGGTCCAATATACTTAATCAGCACTTTACTCTTCAATCAATTAGCAGTTTCTTTCCCAGCCCCAGCAGGCTTATTGTAAGCGAGAGCAGAAAATGTGAAGCTGATTCTACATTAGCACTCACTTCTTTCTTCATTTGCTAACTGTTGCCTCCGATGCTTCTGGGTGCAATGGAGAGGAGAGAAAGAGCAGAGGTAGGGTATTGGGGAATGTGTACTGGACTGGATCTCTGGGCTAGTCAAATGCCTAGGACTGAATCTTTCTCCTAAGTGATTTTGTGGGTTCTCTGAGACAGCCACTCTGTGATCCTATGATAGTACATTCTTGTTGAAGGCTCTGCCTCTGCTTCAGAGCACTGGTGCCCCTGAGTCCCACATTTCCAGTGTTTATCTCCACAAAGGCATTTCTGCTGTGGTGCATTGTTCAGGAATAATTATATCTTAATATTTGCAGAAGTTTCACTGGTAAAAATCACATAACACTAATATGTTCTTACACACACATGGATGCATTATTAATAAAAAGGATGATTAATAAAATGAGTAATTCCCATAATGTAAGATCTGTTCTGAGAATACAGTTACAGAAATTTATGATAATCCTAATAAAGATTAATATGCAAATTAACCATCACTTTGCTACACCCACAAGCTACGCTCACCAGCCAATCAGGAGTGAGTATGCAAATTAAACCAATCAAAATGACTGTGGCCACAGAGTGAGCAGGAGGCTTAGATTTCCCTGGCAATGGAGGAAGCCAAGCTTTCCCCACACCCTGGCCAGCCCAGGCTTCCACTGAAGGCTACAAAGTTTCAATTACAGCAGATAAATAAATCCCAACAAAAATGGCTACAGCAACATAGCTGGGGAGAGCAGGAGGCTTGAGTTGCCCCAGGAGATGGAGGAAGCCAAGCTTTCCTCATACCCTGGCAGGTCCAGGCCTCCACTCAAGGCTACAAAGTTTCAATTGTAGAAGATAAATAACTCCCAGATACCAGGGCCTCCACTTGGGTCACCAGAGGGTGTGGCCAGCCTGCAAACCACCACAGGCCCCTCATCTAAGAAACTCCATGTCCCAAAGAAACCTCCCACCCTGATCCGGGACACCCTTCAGGGCAAACCAGCTGGCCCCCACCCATGCACCAGGCCTCTACCCTATCTAATAAAAGAGTAATATGCAAATTGACCATCACTCCAACACACAAGATGGCTGCCCCCATGTGGACAAAGATGGCTGCCACAAGATGGCTATCAGAGGAGGATAGTTTGGAGCGACCAGGCCAGCAGAGGAGAGAAGTTGATGGGCCTGCAGGGAAGGCCTGGAAAGGAGAGCAGTTGGGTGGCATCAGACCTACAGGGGATGGCAGTTAGGGGTGACCAAGCCTATAGGGGAGGACAAGTTAGGGGCAAACAGGATGGCAGGGGAGCAGTTAGGCATCAATCAGGCTGGTAGAGGAGTGGTTAGGGGGTGATCAGGCTGACAGGCAGAAGCAGTTAGGGGTAATCAGGGAGTCAGGCAGGTGAGTAGTTGGGAGCCAGCAGTCCTAGATTGTGAGAGGGATGTCTGACTGCCCGTTTAGGCCCGATCCAGGACAGTTGGACATCCCTCAAGGGGTCTCACATTGGAGAGGGTGAAGGCTGGACTGAAGGAAACCCACCCAATGCATGAATTTTGTGTACCAGGCCTCTAGTCATATGTAATAAAAGGCTAATATGCAGTTCACTATGACACGTACTGACCACCAGGGGGCAGATGCTCAATGCTGGAGCTGTGCCCTGGTGGTCAGGGTAATACTACAGGGGGAGCATCACTTGACATAAGCCAAGCTGGCGAGCCCAGCTACAGTGGTAGGAGCCTCTCTCACCTCCAGTAGGACATCCCCTGAGGGCTCCCAGACTGCAAGATGGTGGAGTCCAGGCAGAGGAACCCTAGCCCAGTGCACAAATCTCATGCACCAGGCCTCTAGTAAAAAGCATAATATGCAAATTGACTGAATGTCCAAACCAAGGAACAACTGTCTAATGACATTACAGGCAAACCAGGGCTGCTAGGGCTGAGGCAGCCAGGGCTGCAAAGGCCTACTCTTGCACAACTTTTGTACATCAGACCTCTAGTAATTTCTTATATGTGAAATTCTGCCTGACTAGGCTCTCTGTTGCATAGACCACTGTTAAATCCTGCCCCTTATATTTAACTTGTTCAATTTGTGTTCAATTCCTAATTGCACCCTCAACTCTTAAAAGGACTGCAACCTCCCAATTTTTTCCAGTTGCTTTGTTATTCCATCTCCTCCTCTCCTTGAATCTAGTCAGTGGTTCTTAATGTTCACTACACATAAGAATCCCCTGAGAGATTTTTAAGACTACTATGGCTCAGGATGTCTTTACTCCATACGTTATAACTTACTGTGCTATAATGTGCCCTAGGCATAAAGATATTTGTAGAAGCTCTATGTGATTCCAACATGTATCCAAGGTAAGAACTATGATTTTGGTCAGTCCCTCTGGTTCTTGGTTTTATTCTCACATAGCTTTTATTTTTTTTTCTGCTTCATTGTAAGCAGCACTTACTTTGACATATCTCAAAAATTTCAGATAAGTAGAAATATTATAAGTCTATAATTCAATCTACCTTTTGAGAGAGACAATTTTGTGTTTATAATAATAACAATTTTAAAAAGTATCTAAATTCAAACCATTGCCCCATCTTCCCTCCCATTTTTCTTTCATTTAAGTATTTTTAAAATTAATTCCTGAGCTAAATTGTATTGTCCCTCCCCCTTTCACATACAACCCAATTCTTATGTTGAATTGCTAATGTCAATTCCTCAGAACGTGACTGTATTTGGAGAGAAGGTCTTTAAACAGGAAGTTAAGATTCAGTGAGGTAATTATATGGGCCTTAATACAATATGGTAAATTAGGTATCCTTGTGAGAAGAGGGTATTAAGACATTGAAATGCACAGGGGAGCACCATATGATGACACCAGAAAGCCATCTGCAAACCAAGGAGAGGTACTTCACAGTGAAACCTCCTCCAACATTTGATCTTAGACTTCTACTCTCTAGAACTCTGAGAAAATAAATGTTCATTGTTCAAGTCACCTAATCCTCAGTGCTTTGTTAAGGAAGTCCTAGCAATCAATATATCACACATTTCAAATATTATTGACCTAATTCAGGCCTTAATAATATCAAATGGGACTATTGCATTTATCTCCTAATTAAACTAGTAGCACAAATACTTCCTATCTATCCATTCTCCAAAATGAAGTCAGAGTGACTTACCTAAAGTACAACTTTATCCCATTCTTGTTAGACTTCTTAATTGGCCTATCACCCACTCCATATATTGCTATCTTGACTTCAAAATTTAATTTCTTATACCAAAATATTTCTATTTCTATATGCCAAGCATTTTTCTTTCCTTCACTCAATTTATTCTAAACCCTCTATGTATATATATCCCTCTCTGTTCTTTTAAAAAATTTAAACTAACTTAAGATTCATTTCAGGAAACTTAATAGAATACCTCTATTCACTCTATAATGACCCTAGTTAAGTCAATATATTCACCACTGTACTAAAATTGTTATATGTATTTCATTATTTTAAAATGATATATTTGTATGTCTCTTTGACTTAAAAATTATAATATTTTAATGGATCAACTATTTCATATTCCTCTTTGTAGTTCCCAGGCCTAAAGTACTATTTACAGTAAAATCACTTGATATTTTTTTTAAAAAGTCATACTCACCTGTATGGGTCTATATTCAATAAATAATTACACAGATCAGCCTTAACCAGTTTGGCTTAGTGGCTAGAGCATTGGGCCACACCCTGAAGGGTCCCAAGTTCAATTTTAGTTAAGGGCATGTACCTTGATTGTGGGCACATCCCCAGTAGGGGGTGTGTAGGAGGCATCTGATTGATGTTTCTCTCTCATTGATTTATCTGACTCTCTATCCATTTCCCTTCCTCTCTGTAAAAAATCAATAAAATATATTTTAAAAAACTTAAAAAATAATAATTATACAGATCACCTGAATCTCTGAGCCTTGACTAAAATGCAACCCCATGATGACTGACTAAAATGCAATCCCATTAAATTTTACTTTGAGATCAGATGTCCATTACAGATAGTTGTTTCAAAGTGCAATTTAATCTTTCATTATATCTTGAGTTTACCAAGTAAAGGATCATGGATGTATGGTGCATGGTATGTAAAATCTCTGACTGTGTGAAAAGTTTACCATGCAAGGCACTTGAATATGTCCTTTTAGTGAGAAGTAGGTTCATAGATTTCATCCAGTCTTCAGATTTCTTGGCCTCAAAAATTTTACCAACTGTAAATTTTATATGTATAGCTCTATATTTACATGAAGCCAGGCCAATGATAACTAATAATATAAACCACATTATCATGAATCTTCCTAGAATACTTTGAGTTTTAATCCTTCCCTTTCACTAAGGATTATTGTCTTCAAAGAAAACAAACAACATCACAAAACCACAATAGCACAATCCTTTTGAAAGCATTTTTGATGAGGAAGTTTTAGTGAGACCACTAGTCATTACATCAGTGTTCTTGTGATTCTTGCCATATGCAAAATGCCTTGACACAATGCACTATTCAGCAAACACTATTTTCTAGAGATCAGGCACTTTGTTTTACACTACGAATGTGTTTGTAAATAATACAAAGTTCTTTCTCTTTTGAATCAAAATTCTAGAGAAAGAAGATGTGAAAAGTAACATATAAGAGGTAAAATAGATATATTAAAAGAAGAGACCGTGACTAGACAATACTTTCCATAGGTTATCAAAGACAGTATTTCTAGGTAGATGACATTTAAACTGAGACCTGAACAGCCTGTAGGAGGTACACATAGAAAGGTTAGAGAAAAATCATTGTAGGCGAATGTGTGCACAAGTGAAAAGTCACTAAAATGGAAAGGAGTTTGACATATGCCAGAACCTGACAGAAGACCAGCATGTCTGGAATTCAGTAAAAAGAGGGGAAAAGGGCAAAAAACAAAATCTTAGAGGTTGACTGAGACATTACAGACCTCGGTAAAGAGTTTGGAGGTTATTCTGAGATAAGAAATCAACAACAGATTTTCAGCAGGAGGTATGACAGGACTGGGTTTTCATCTTTAACGGAACTTACTGGCTTTTCTGTGAATACAGTTTTTATACAGGCAAGTGTATAAAAGAACATGAGGAAGCTATTAAAGCATATTAGGTTAAAAGTGATAGTGACTTAAGATAGAATAGAAAAAGTTGAAATATAAGCACTTTGATTCGGGAAATATTTTATAAGTAGCACTGATTGAACTTGCAGGTGAGTAGGTTATTTGATATGGGGAGAAGAGAGGAATCCAGGAAGACTCCTAGGTTTTGCCTGGGTATGTGGATGGGAGACTGATGGTGCCATTTAATCAGATGTGAAAGATTAGGCAAGGAGTAAGTCTAATTGATGTGTAGGCATCCAAGTAAAAATGTAAAGCAGCCATTTGCACATATGGGCCTTGAACTTGGTAGAGATGTTAAATGATATAAAAAAACAAAAACCTGATCCTATTAGTTAGAAAAACACATACAGAATGAGAAAGTGATCACCCTTGTTAGACCAATAAAAATAAGCCACTATAAACTTTAGAAACATAGGGTCATGTGTCTCCATCCCTATAAGATGTCATATTTTTTCTCAGATCTGAGGGAAAACATAGAAAAGTACTCTTGTGATTGAGAGGAAGAAATTCCCTTGTATGTTGTAAAATTATTTACTAAGAGCTTCAAAAAATAATGAAGTTAGTGCTAGTGAACCAAGGATACAACTTGCTAAATATATTAATCAGAATAAAAAGCTTACTTTCTACCATAAAGGATATATTCCCTGTTTGGTTATTCTCTCATTCATTTGAAAATTAACTTTAATGTTTTATGATTAGGACTCTATATAAGCATTGCATATTTTTAACTTCTAAGCTTATATTTATTTTTTAACTAATAAACATTATTTTAGAGCAGTTTTAGCTTCACAGCAAAATTTGGTAGTAGGTACAGAAAGTTTCCTTATATATGCTCTCCCCAGCAGACGCACAAACTCCCATCCACTATCAACATCCCCCACTACAGTAGTATATATGTCAGCATCAACGATATACAATTATTACTCTAAATCCATAGTTTATGTTAGTATTCACCTGTTGTTCTACATTCTATGAGTATTCAAAAATATATAATGACATGTATCCATCATTGTAGTATCATTAAAATAGTTTTACTGCTCTAAGAATCTTCTGTGTCCTGACTATTCATTTATCCATTGCCCCATAACCACTGGCAACCGCTGATCTTTTTATTGTCTCCATAATTTTTTCTTTCACAGAATGTCATATAATTAGAATTATACAGTATGCAGCCTTTTCAGATTGGCTCTTTCACTTATTACTATGCATTTAAATTTCTTCCATGTCTTTTTGTTGCTTGACAGCTCATTTTCTTGAGTGCTGAATCATATAACATTGTCTGGATGTACTGCCATTTATTCATTCCCTTATTAAAGGTCATCTTGGTTGCTTTTAAGTTTGGCAATTATAAATAAAGCTGATATAAACATCACATGTAGGTTATTGTGTAGACACGTTTTCAGTTCATTTGGGTAAATACCAAGAACCATGATTACTGGCACTTATTTATTAAATAATGACTATTTGAGAGAATTCTATAGGATTATTTGTGTTTTGCCTACTACTAGCAAATATTTTGTGTTCACAAAAATACAATTTTTCATTTCAGTTATTAATGCCATTACTAATATATCTTTTCCTTTCCTTTTTTTTCTCAAAAGTGCTATAAAATGTAAAGCTGGTTTTATTTTATCCCATGATTACTGTAATTAACTATATCAATTTTTGCAGAAATTGAAAATATTGAATCAAAATAAGGATCCTTTTGACACTGTCAAAATCTAAAACCAAAGGAGGCTTATAACTTTACCTATCACTTTGGCAAAAATATTCTTGGGAAAATGGTGAGAATGGAATCCCAGTTGGGAAGGTAGAGAGGGATCTGAGAAAGTATTATTCTTAGTTAACCCAAGAAGATTTATTCTAAAAAGAAAAAGGATTATACTAAATTCTTTCTGGAAGGATACTAAAAAACAATATTTACTTTTGTAGCTACATGTCAGGAAGAACCCCTGTGTGTATGTGTGTTCATACTCACCCAAAAAGGAGATTTTTTGTTTGTTTGTTGTTTTTTTGTTTTTAGACAGAGAGGAAGGAAGAGAGAGAGAGGGAGAGAGATACATTGATGTGAGAGATATTTATCTATCAGTTGCCTCCTATATGTGCCTAGACTGGGACCAAACCCACAACCTAGGTAATTGTCTTGAATAGGAATCAAACCACACTCCAACCAAATGAGCCACACTGCCAAGGCATAACTTTTCATTTTATTTTTGAGAGCTGTTACAAACTTCTTAATTAGCAATGAGCAGTATGTAAAAAGGCTTTTATTTTTCATTTTGACAACCAGAAAAATCAAAAGTTAATTTATACCTCATTTGTAACAACTGTATGTAATATTATTTCCCCCATAATTGTGAAAAAACTTCTAAATCAGGGACTCATCTATCTAACAATAGAGGAATATGAAAATTTTCTAGACACTGTCAGAGTAACAGTAATGATTAGCAGGCTGCCTGGAGTGACAAGACTGGCAGGAGAGTTAATGAGGGATGACCAAATGACTCAACAGTAGGCTACATTGGGTGACTAGGCTGGCAGGGGTCAGTTAGGGGTGACAGGCCAGCATTGGGGGGCGGGGGGTTGAGGGCAACCAGGCCAGTGGGGAGGAGGGCAGTTGAGGGTGACCAGGCCATGGGGTGGCAGTTATGGGTGATCAGGCTGGCAGGGGGGCAGTAAGGGTTGATAAGGCAGACAGGTAGGTGAGAAGTTAGGAGCCAGTGGTCCCAGATTGTGAGAGGGATATTCCCAAAACAGAATATATATTGGATTGGACTACTAAAATAGATACTTGGTTGGACTACTAACTTTTGCCCTTAAGATCTCAGCCAAGTCTTTTTTTTAAAACAGAAGACTTTTTTTAGCCTCACCTGAGGATATGTTTACAGATTTTAGGGAGATGGGAAAGAATGGGAGAGAGAGAGATATCACTGGAAGATAGAAACATATCAGTTGCTTCCTGAATGCACTCCCACCAGAGATGAAACCCACAACCTATGTATGTGCCCTGACTGGGAATCAAACCTGAAACTTTTTGACAACACTCAAACCATCTGAGCCACCTGGCCAGGGCAGGAAGACTTCTTTCAAGATATCTCCCCATGACTCCTTACTTCTAATCTGAATTGGGTACAGAACATTTATATTACAATATTTATTGCACTATATTTTAAATCTATATTTTACATCAAAATATTTTATGTGCATTATATTTTGAGGGACAAAACACCATTTGGTATACCTTTGAATCTCAACATATATAACAATGAGAAAAATAAATATTAAATGGCTTAATGAAAATGTATTGAGCTCAACATATATAACAATGAGAAAAATAAATATTAAATGGCTTAATGAAAATGTATTAATATCCTTGAATTAAATACATGTGCATAACAGAGAAGAATAAACTTAGTGATCCATTCCAGATAAGAGAGGAGAATAAATTTAGTGATCCATTCCATTGGTTTAAAAATGTATATTTTGGGAAATAGTTCTTTCTGACCAATATCTTCTCTTTCCCACACTCCTTTAACAGTCCTATAGAATGATTAGGCTGAGTATCATTCATTGCCTATTTCCAATTACTCTATTCCTAATTAGCAAGCTTAAAACTGCTCAGTATCAGGATAAATACTGAAATCTATAGTAATTTCAAGAGGAAATATTAGAAAACACTCCTACTGATGTGATTCAAACATTTAAAGACATTAAATATAAAAGAAGTATATAAATTTTTTGTTGGCATATTTTCCTACTTAATAAAATACAGACAGGGATGTGTTTTTTCTTAGCACAAAATAAAGCTTGCCCCCACCACAAAAATAACCTTTGCAAAAATTGACCAAACCTAAAACATATTTATTTATTCTAAAATAACATTCATGAAAAAAATAATTGTCACCAAGTTTGTAATAAATCAGTGAAATTTGCCACAGTGCAATTTTAATGAGCATGAGTAAGCATGAGAAGGATGAAAAGTAACCAAAGAACATTTTAGGGAAGATAATACTGTAGTAAGAAGATAACTTTCTGATCCTCCAAGGGCAAACTGAGAAGCTAGAGGAGGACAAAGTGTTGGCATGCTCCTAGTACTTGCCTCATGTATTTCAGAAAGTTATATAAGGTCAGCCCTGCCTGATAATCCTCAATTTCTACTATATGAAAGCCACTGAAAAGTGAAAGCCACTAAAAAATAGAACATTCATGTACCAAATTCAGAGGCCCCAGTGTAAATAACGTCTTCTGGACATAAGCTCAAATAACTCCAATAATGTTGAATCATCTAATCTGGCTTAAGTAACATATAACTAGTACTTAGTCTGTCCATTTACACAATGGACTAATTAGTTGAAATATAATTATATTTCTGTCAAAGGAAATGAACAGAAATCAACTTTTCCTTTCTTAATATTTTAATTCAAATGTTCTTTCTACTTCCTGATTTGTGAACTATTCATGGCTAGTGAGTTTTAAAAAGAAAAGTCCTATAATGAATTTGGCCTTTTGACCTTCAATCAGGCTGCTTTATTTTCAGATAACTGTGCTGAAAATATCAGAATTGCTCTGAACAAGAATTTTGATTGAATATTTTGTAATGTATCAACAGTTCCTATATTAGGGTATAATTCTAACTCCTTTTTGAACTTGTATAGTTTCCCACATGTGGGTAGGAACTTTAGATTCTCAAAACTAAATGCCCTGTGATGAACAAGACAATGGACAAAATTTCTTAGTGATGGTATGCTATTAAAAATGTGTAAGTCAGCTTCAGGGCATCATTGAGAACTGCAAGACTTCTTAATGCTATAGATATAAAGTTGTCAAAATACACTGCTTCCAGCTAAGGCCGGTTTGGCTCATGGACAGAGCGTCGGCCTGGGGACTGAAGGGTCCCAGGTTCGATTCTGGTCAAGGGCATGTACATTGGTTGTGGGCACATCCCCAGTAGGGGGCATGCAGGAGGCGGCTGATCGATGTCTCTCTGTCCTTTTCCCTTCCTCTCTGTGAAAAACCAATAAAATATATTTAAAAAAATACAGTGCTTCCAATTGTTTTCCTCCCATTCTCACTGATTAAACTCAAACAAGACTTTTATCTCCACCACTCCAGTAAAATCGCTCTGTCAATGATGCAAGTGACCATCTGTCATATCTTTATCTTTAATTCAATTGAATGGGCACTCACAGTTCAACCAGAATTATAGGCTCAAAAGTTCAAAAGCTTACTCTTATTGACAATTTCCATTGATATTCTAATAATAGTTGTAAATTGAATCTATCGAAAACTTAAATTTTGAATTTCCCTCACCCTGATCTTTTTAACTTGAATATATTTTGCTCAGTTAGATAATGGCAACATTATTCCTCTAATTCTTCAAATGCAAAAGATTATTGGGATCAGTCTTACTTGGCCTTTTTCTCTCTCCTGTCCGAGTCATTCACCAAGAAATTCTATTGGTACTATTTGTTTAAGTTATCTAGAATTTTATCAGTCCTTACCCCCTTCAATGTTATCATCTGGTCCAAACCACCAACATCCCACAATGAAATTATTGTAAGAGCTTTAAAAAGTTATACTACTCTGTCACTGCTAAATTACTGTATGGTTTACTATCTTACTTTCTGTAGTCCTTTTCTCTAAATTTGTCCTATGATGATACCTTTTCTGGTAACTTTATTTAGAATTTCATCAAGGTAATCCATATTAGGCACATGCACACACAGACACACACACACACACACACACACAATCACACATATATCACTTCTATCCATTTTACGTGCATTAATAGTTCCCTGTTGTACTAATTAGCATTGATAAGCAGATAATGAGATGTCACTTGCATATCTGCCAGCAAAGAAGGAGTTGTGACGCTCCAAATTCTATATTAATTATCATGTGTTGTCTGCTAGGAAATGTGTTTGGAATACAGATATCATTAGTTTTTAGGTCGCTGCAAACATAATAGTCCCAAGAGAGCTTTAATCCACATCTCATCCCATTTAAATAATAAAACCTGTACTATGAGACTAAACTTCATACTATCATGGAAAGAGACTATTAGGGTTTGGGGAATAATTGAATGTATTTTACATAAGGGATAATCATAAAGAATTTACTATCTGAAAGTGAACTATGTTCAGTAAATGATGACTAGAAACTCTTTGCCCTTTTTTCATTGAAAGGTGGAGCCTATTTTACCTCCCCCTGAATCAGGCCTTCCCTAATGATTTATTTTGATTAATAAAAGTAGCAGAAATAACAATATTTAAATTATTAGACAGGGCATCCAGAGTTCTCCAGCTTCTGACTTGCCATTTGAAATGTTCCCTATTTAAACACAAACTGATATTGCAAGGGAGTCTAAACACCTATATCCAAAGGCTCATGTGGAGGAAATCTGAGGTTTGGAGCATGCAGGCACACTTAAAGTTCTAGCTGGCAGCCAGTATCAACTAACAGCCAGTGAATGAAGATATTTTGGAAAGTTCTGCCATCCCAGACCTTCAGTTAACATCACATAAAGCAAAATGACTGCCAAGTCACCCCAGAGAAATATGACATATAATAAATTGTTGTTTTAAGCCATTTTGGAGATGAATATGTTATTATGCAATAATATATGACAATAATGATATTTCAGAGACCCAGGCCTCCTTCTATATGTTGCTTGGTTATCTTCTAGACACATGGTATCCTTTCATAAATTCTCTATTGTGGGAACCTCTTTCCACATCCCGCGTGGTTCAGGGTTCCCGGGTCAGGGTTCGGGTTCTGAAGGAGGCCGCACGCAAACGAAATGAGAGACTGAAAGCATAAATTTGGCGATATTGGGGGGCCAGGCGGGAGCCTTCCTCTAGTGGAAAGGACTGCCACTTGCTCTGGCCTTTTTCTCCCTTTTATTAAGGCTTTTGGGACACACCCCTAGCCTTTAGGCAGGAAATAACAAAAACAGAAATTAACAAGAAACAAACATAGAGGTTGCTTCAACCAATAATGTTTCAACTAAACAGTGAGTAATTAGCTCTGACCTTTCAGAGCAATTAAGGTTGACCAGCCTTCTGGCTTCCTGTTTACATCCATTTAGTGAGAACAATATTTGGTTTCTGACATCTCCCCCGTTTTCTTTTCCTCTAAAAAATCTTGCACCTACAGACTAGAAATAAATATTAAGAACAAAAAATAAGACAAGCAACAATGGCTATGCTAAGAGGTGAATGAATAAGTCTATAGTATCTTTCTTTCTGGACCAACAGTCCTTTGAGTCCCAGTTTCAATGTCCAACAGTTTTTTGAATGTACGTATTAGCAATGATATTTCAGTTCTGGATGGTGGACAAATGGTGGCAATGCAGGTCTGACACTCTCTGGTTTGGTCCTGGGCAACCTGCATCGATGCACAGCTGCTGACTGTTAGGATGGCAAGGTGTCGTCAGCATCTTCCATCTCTGGACTGCTTCTCCTCTCATCTTCATAGTTGGAGCATTCTCTGTTGTAGGAATTCACATGGTCTTGGAGCTGTTTTTCTGAAAATATATAAACATTCTCGACCAAAAGTTAGTAAAGGAATTTTTTCTATAAATTTGACTTTGGATCCTTTTTATTTTTGCCCAAATGATTTTCCTTTGACTTATTTTAATACTATGTATGTTTTTCATAGGTGTCTTCCTGTTAAGTAAAAAATTTTTTAGATGTAATTTGCTTACAGGATGTTTTTTCCTTATGTAATATTACTGTATTAACCCCCTTTTTTATGTAATTATGATGCTTTTGGAAAATTTTTTATAATGCAATTATGACTGCTTTATGTTTATTGCATGTTAAGTAATTTTACCATGCATTGAACTACCAATAGAAATTTAAGTTAATACTTTAGGAACAACTGTTTTCCAGTACAATTAAATTTTCTTGAATATTCACCTATTTCAATTAACCAATTAAATTAATTTGAAAATTTAACTACTATTTTATTGTTAAATTTAATATTCTAACAACAATCTTAGTTTTATCTTGTAAATATTAGTGGAAAGGATTATTTGCATTCTTGAGTAGGCCCTGAGCATTCCTGGTGTTAAGTTGGATTTAGAATAGAGGGCAGCTGTCAGCCAAGTCTGTCTGTTGCTGGGTCCCGATCTGAGCTGCACCAAATCTTTTGTCTGTCATTTGTGTCCCGAACGGAGCTGGGCCAAGTCTCTGTCTTGTCACCTGGATCCCGATGGGAGCTGGATGTGGGAAGTGAAGCAGCCATGGGGCAGGAGACCTCCCTCTGCAATGTTGGGGGATGAGGATCAACCTCCATTGATCCCCAAGTTTTTTCCTGATGGCCCCTCTGCGACTGTGCCTGTCTTAGGTCAGGAACTACCATACGGTACCAACCCACCTTACCCGTCATTGGAAAGCAGGGCGGCATAAGGCCCAGTTCCTGGCTTAGGCGGTGGTTGGTGTAACGTATAAGTTCCAGTTGCCCATCTCTGGCTAACCAGCCATCCTCCGGGGCCAAGCAGGTTGATGTGAGGTTCATTCAGGTCCATCTCCTTGGACACTGATGCCCTTGTGGCCTCCACGCCCAGTACCTGCCTTGGGATCCCCTCGCCTGCTGGCAGGGTCCCAGCACTGATCACATATCTTGGGGAACCCAGGTTTCTTCTCCAGGAAGGGCCCAGCTCACACCATTGGATGAGAGACAGATTCATGGTACCAGCCAACACTAGTCTTCAACCTCAGCATGAACAGAAAGCTCAGGCAACAGCTATGGGAGGGTCTTTCTTGGCAAAAAGAGCAAGAAAAGCCAATATAGAATGCTCAAGTGCCTTCTCACTGTCTTAATTTCGTTTATATGTTATGTTATGTTATGTTATGTTATGTTATTTATTTATTAAATTGCTACCAAATATTCAGAGAATTAGATTGTAAGTTTGTTTGGGATATTTGTCAAAAAAAATTATAATGACATTGTAGAATAATATTATGTAAGGAAATTCTTTTGTTCTAGGCCATGGCAATTCAATTTTAAACTGGCTATCAATTTCTTTTTTGTATAGAGAAGGTCTTAGTTACTTTATTAGAATATTTAATCAAATTGCTTACAAAAATATTGGCTCTTTATTTAGCTGAAAACTTTGATTTTTATTTAAAAAGCTAATTTATTAATTAAAGTAGGTATCTCAATTTTAAAGCAAAAGAAATTTAGTAAATGGTTATGTCTGATTTACAAGCCACAAATGTTGTCCCGCCTCTAGCTTAAGAATACAGGTGGCTTTGGGCTTGGAACCAAAAGGAAATGATTTTGTGTTATTAATCAAGGTTTTTCAGCTAAATGCAAATTAAAAAGGGAGAAAAAGGCCAGAGCAAGGGGCAGTCCTTTCCACTAGAGGAAGGCTCCCGCCTGGCCCCCCAATATCGCCAAATTTATGCTTTCAGTCTCTCATTTCGTTTGCGTGCGGCCTCCTTCAGAACCCGAACCCTGACCCGGGAACCCTGAACCACGTGGGACATGGAAAGAGGTTCCCACATCTGGCGCCCATCAGGGACTGCGGAAAAAGGTGCTCACATCTGGCGCCTGACCGCGGGACGTCTGGAGGACAAGGTATTATTCGCCTAAGAGCGAAGGAAGGAAAATTCACCAAGGAAAATGGTGAGGGAAGATTCACCTGGGAAAAGGTGAGGGGAATTCAATGTACGCAAATCCCATGGATTAACTGCAGAGTCGCGATCTGTAAGTAGGGTGGGAACGTCTTTTGCAGCCAGGCTAATGGGGAAGAATTAGGTTATAAATATAAAGTAAACTGTATTATAGACTTTTGGTTTGCATGCTTAAATAATGTGGTTTCTTGTTCAAATTAAAGTCTTAGTTTGCATTTGGAATCTGAAATCTGTAATAAGTGAAACTCCACTGCTGAAACTGCCTCTGGTATGGAGAAATTCAAAGGTGGCAGGAGAGGGCAAGGCTCTCTGCTCTCCTGCAATGAGATTACTTAAGGTTTCACTTAAAAATTATAAGAGAAATCGCAGGGAAATGCTAATCTTGGCCAAATTAGGTGCTAGTTATTACTTCGGAAAGCGAAAAAGAAAGAAAAAATTTAAGATCTGTCTTTATCTTTTAAGCATGAAAAGAAATTCGGCCAGATCTGTTACTGATGCTTTCCCCCCTGAAGTAAGCAGGATGTAGAGGAAGAGAGACACTGTGCAATCCAGTATGAAAGTCCACTCTCCCAGTATACTAATCTAAAGTCTCCTTTCTCGCCATGAAAAAGTTTTAAAAATTTAGAGATGTCTCTGGAATTTCTGTACTGGTGAGGAGAGAAGCCCGGCTTAAAAAGAAATGCGCGCAATTGTCCACCTTTTTGGACATATTAGACAGGGTTTTAAGCTGGAATTTCTCTGCAAAAGCTGCAGAAAAAGAAAAACCAGAACTGGTCTTTATTTTTTAAGAAAAATGGCGTAAAGGAACCAAAAGGAGATGATTTTGTGTTATTAATCAAGGTTTTCAGCTAAATGCAAATTAAATTGGGAGAAAATAAAATTTCTCTAATAATTAGGAATTCAAAATACATTGTTGATTGGTCTAATAAAAAAGGATTAATTCTGTGATTCCCAACTGACAGTTTAAAAATATAATTTCTATATCCAGATAGAAGATAAAGGAATAGACAAATGGGAATCATAAAAGAGATATTTTAGTAACCATAACTGAATGTAGCATATCTCTTTTGCCCATATTCCATTGACCAGATATTAATTAATAAGGCCATATGCAATTATTAGAAAGCCAGAAATTTGATATAGCAGTATACTTGAAGAAAAAATAAAACCAAACCAAACAAAACAAAGCAAAACAAAAAGAAAAAGAAAAGAAACAAAAAAAACAGTACTTTTCACAATAAGAAACACAACCAATGCACTACATTATTTTCATAATTTAATAAGACAGAGTATTTACAATGTGTGATGAATAGATATTAAAGTAGGAAACTTGGGGGAAGAATTGTTAATATAATGTGGTAGAATGAATTGAAACTAAATTGGAGGCCTTTATGAAATTCAGTTGTGAATAAAGATTATAGACCATAATTTTGTAATGACAGCAATATGAACAGTTCTCTCAATAAATATTCTGCTTAAAGCATGAACAATTTAAGAAAAAATAAGATTATACATTGAGCTACAGTTGAGTTTTTGGAAAAACATGTGGGGTACTAAAGGAACAAGTGAGAAAATCATATTGCCTAGAAAGTTGGCAGATCTTATTCATCATGACATGACTGTCATAGAAAAGATAATCAAGACAATGGGACACAGATCAGTTAACACAGAGTAACACAGTTATAAAACATTCAGTGAGGTAAAAACATCATGTCCCATGGGATTAATGAAATGAAAATTAAAGGAGATAAGTATTTGAGGCAGCAGAATTAATTTTTTCCAGAGGTCATAAAACTACAAATGATAACAAGGTCTTCAAGTATCCATATCAACAGGTAAGTGAATTGGATTTAACTGGAATACAGGTAAATATTATATTTATATGAAAAAGTTATAAAACTCTAAGTTTTTATATAGATCCTACCTAAACATATTTGAAATAATTCAGATTGTTGTGAAAGTTGGGTAGGGACTTTTGTTACACAGAGTATCAAATTTTGATAGAGGAAGAAAAAGGTGAGGATAAAAGTAGATGTTGTTGATGAAATTAAATGGCAATGAAGAAAGATATGCTTAATATGAACATCAAAATAATAAATTGTTTATCTTCAGATGGTGGAGTGAGTATCTAGAAATTATAGTGGAAAGTCTGAAAATTGTGACCTAATAAAGAATTTCCATTTCCAAAGCCTGTAAATAAAGCAGATGAAAAAACATGGATTATAGGTCTTTGTTCATAGATTATTTGAGGTTTCTGAAAAATATTTACTAAAACTTGGAACCAGAACTAAAAGAACAATCAATGGAATTTAATTTGTGACTGCTTAAACAGAAAGAAAACTGCATATAGATTTACCAGAAAGAGAACTGTATGGAGATTTACCTGTTGGAAATATATTTTATATATCAAGGAGGTGGGGCTGACATCCAGGACTTACCTTTTCTCTGGATAAATTTATTTACATTCTAAATTAAAGTACTAGCTTGGAGCAAAGGATTTTTTCCTCTTTCAGGAGAGGAAGAAGAAGGCAGGTATATAATCATATAAAATTTCCATTTCTGGGTTTCTCACATATAGTATATACCCTAATATATATAAGATAACATGTGGTTCTTGGCATATTGCCCCAAGAATAAGAACTAAGATAAATGGGAGATAGTACAATTGCCATGTAAATGTTAATAATCCATCTAATACAGAAACCTTATGTATAAATTCAGGATAATATTAATGTAGTAGATATTAAAAACCTAACAGAAATATAATAGGGGAATTCCAGATTTTACTTTGAGATTGGAGAAGTCAAAGATATAAAAGAATTTAGCTGTAGAATAGGGACTCTGAAAATGAACGTGAACTGTTTTGGACTGGCTGGGAAAAATAGATGAGGATAGAGGAAACAATAGTATATGGGTGTGAGAATCTAAGGTGGAATAAATGAGCTTGGAGCTCTTTAAATATAGATGGTTACTTAAAGTGTCTCAGATACAAGATGTCATAAAATAAGCTGTATTCAAATTTTCAACAGAAATCAATACATCAAGTTTCTATGAAGTAATCAGTCACAGCTAATACAGTTATTGAGAAATCGCATTACCCTAAATATGTCTCAGACAGTTGTACAACAGGTTTAGACTCTCTGAATCCTGATTTTGTCATGAAACAAGTACCAATTTGTTATGCAGAACAAGTGACAATTGGTCTTGCTCTCATTTGGCTGTACTCCTAAGGAAATCTTACCCAAATCCTATTGCACTCTGAGAAAATGAGTTCATAGTCAAGTCTGAATGACCAGGTTTTTGCCACAGTGAGAGGTGGACGAGTATTCCAGACAGAGAAAGGCATGTCCTGTGCTATGCACATATCTTACTTACAGCACACATTTTTATCATATTCCTTGGAAAAAATTTTGGAGTTGTAACTCATCAGTTATTTTCAGAAAATTATCTTTCTAAAAAGTAATATTTCTCTATCTCTATTTCTCTTAGCCAGAATCTCCCTATTCTGCCAATAAAGTAATCTTAAATCAATGAGAGTTAAAAAAAAATCTGTGTCCTTAATCACAGTTTCTTCTTCATTATGATCATTGAGCAACATGGTGAATTCTTTAAAAATAAAGAACTACATTTTAGGATTAGTTATCTAATCTGTTTTGCTTATCCAATGTTATTGCTATATAAGTATTTATTGAAATAATACAAGTGGGAAACCTTTTATTTTTTATACAAAAACTCAAAGAAGCAGCTATTTAGTTCACATCTTGTTATTTGGGAGAAAAGTATTCCTAAGGTTTTTGTTTAGAATTCTGAGTTTTCTATGAGAGTAAGTGTGTGTGTGTGTGTGTGTGTGTGTGTGTGTGTGTGTGTGTGTTTGGGGGTTGGGAGGGATGAGAGGGACTGGTATTTGCTCCTTTAGATTTAATTTTTCCAAATGAAATGTTCTAGATTTTTAGTTTGATACCAGTCTTATCTTATTTCATATCGTATAGAATAAAAGGCTAATATGCAAAGTGACTGAACAGGGGAAGGACTGGTCACTGTGATAAACACTGACTATTAGGGAGGAGATGCTCAACACAGGGTAGCTCTGCTCAGCCAGAAGCCTTTCAGGGCTGTCGAGTGCAGATATGTTTCATTGGTGGGAGTCTCTCCTGCTTCCACTGCAGATTGGAGGTAAGGAGTAAGGGGTCCCGGACTGCAAGAGCTCTGGAATGTGAGAGGGATGTCTGATTTCCTGCTTAGGCCCTATTCCCCCAGGACAAAGGTTAGGGGTCCAAGACTGTGAGAGGGCACAGACCGGGCTGAGGGAGTCCCCTCCCCACCTTTTACCTCAGTGGACAAATATTGTACTCTGGGCCTAAAGTTTCAAAATACTGTATCAGAGAATATACTCATACTTGAAACTCCTACCTGAATTCAAATTTTGCAAAAAATTAGCAACTCTGATGAAGTTTTATACACTATCATTTATATTACCTAGAATTCTATATCAACACTCTGACCCTATTACACCTATTTGAAAAACTTATATTCCTAATTATTTTAAAATAAAATTAGGCTGTATACATACTAACAATTTTTAAGAAATTAAAGAAATCTGCTTAGAATGTTTTATATATTTTGGGTTAATTTAAGGCAGACATCAACATTTAAGCTAACTTGCCCTGGCAAGTGTGGCTCAGTTGATTGAGCATTATCTCATGCACTGAATGGTCACTGGTTAGATTTCCATTATAGATTGTGGGTTCAATTCCTGGTTGGGGCATGTATGGGAGGCAACTGAATTTTTTCTCTCTCCTTCTTTCTTTCTTCCTTTTTCTCTAAAATTAACAAAATGAACATATTTTAAAAGTTTATGCTAACTTCAGCTTTTGCCTTATGAAGAGATGTAAAATCTATTTTTATTAACTAAATCTGAAAGCATTATTTTGAGGTTTAAGTAAGAATTTCAAATAAAGGTAACTAATATTTCTTAGGTAGAAATAAAAAAGAAGCTTCTAAGAGTTTATATGTCCTTCAAGAAAAAGCAAAAAGTCAGTAAGAACCACAACGAGTCCATTTCCAATGTAGTGCACTGAGCTTTAGCTCTATAATTCTCATTATGGCTAATTGGCATCAGGCAGTTAAACATGCTATACTGCACTAAAAATGAAACAAGTACATTTTCAAGTTGCGTATACACTTCAGATATATTTAATATCCTATTGCTGTACTTAAGTTTCAGTCATCAGGACAAGCTTCACTGAGGTTACTGACTTCTAAATAGAAGTAAGAAAATCACTTTGAACTTTCTACATTGAACAGTAAATGCCAGCAGAAGAAAATAGGCTACGTGGACAAATGACTCACTCTCCTCATGTACCAGCCACCTTCACATAAATGCCATATTGTTTTTGTATTGCTGTGTAACAAATTACCACAAACTTAACCATTCAGCATCATACAATTATTTCATTTTCCATGGTTTAGAAGTCTCAGCCTGGTTTTGCTAGTCCTGCCACTCAGGGTCTCACAAGCAGAAATTTCCTTTGGAGGTTGAGTGGGAACAATTGGTCTCTAAACTCAGTTTGTTGTCAAATTGCATTCCCTGTTTTATGGCTGAGGGCCTAGCTTTTTTTTCGCTTTTGCAGAAAGCCACCCATGGATTCTAATGCCACCCACAGAGCCTCCCAAACACTGTAGCCTTACTTTCCTTTTTTTTAATTGTTTAAAGTTTTACATTTATCTCCTTTTCCCTTAATTGACCCTCCTACCCCCAGCCATTCCCACCACGGGCAAACCCCCACCACCCTAGTGTCTGTGTCCATTGGTTATGCTAATATGCATGCATACAAGTCTTTTAGTTGCTCTCTAACCTCCCTCCTCTACAATTTGTCTCTAGATCAATCTATTCTTATTCATCAAACTTTGTTGATCATTATATCCCGCATATGCGTAAGATAATGTGATATTTATCTTTCTCTGACTGGCTTATTTAGCTTAGCATGATGCTCTCCAGTTCCATCTATATGGTTGCAAATGATAAAAGTTCCTTCTTTTTTATACCAGCATAGTATTCCATTGTTTAGATTTACTACAGTTTTATAAACCACTCATCTGCTGATGGACACTTAAGCTGTTTTCAATTCTTAGCTCTGGTGAATTGTGCTACTATGAACATATATCCTTTCTGATTGGTGTTTCTGATTTCTTGGGATATTATTCCTAGACGTGGTATCACTGGGACAAATGGGAGTTCCATTTTTAGTTTTTTGAGGAAATGCCATACTGTTTTCCACAATGGTTGCACCCATCTGAATTCCCACCAGCAGTGCAGGAAGGTTCTTTTTCTTCCACATCCTCACCAGCACTTGTCTTTTGTTGATTTGTTAATGATAGCTATTCTGACCGGTGTGAGATGGTGTCCCATTGTCATTTTGATTTGCATCTCACAGATAATTAGGGACTCTGAACATGTTTTCATATGTCCCTCAATTTTCTGTTTGTCCTCTTTCAAAAAGTATTGATTTACATCCTTTGACCATTTTTTGATTGGATCATGTATCTTCCTTTTGTTAAGGTGTATGAGTTCTCTGTAAATTTTGGAGATTAATCCCTTATTTGAAATATATTGGCAAGTATATTCTCCCATGCAGTGGGCTTTCTTATTGTTTTGTTGATGGTCTCTTTTGCTGTGCAGAAGCTTTTTTATTTTGATGTAGTCCTATTAGTTTATTTTCTCAGTCTCCATAGCAATCCCCATTAAAATACCAATGACACATTTCAAAGATCTAGAACAAACTCTCCAAAAATTCATCTGGAATAAAAAACGCCACAACCAATAGCCACAGCAATCCCGAGAAAGAAGAAAAAAGTTGGTAGGATCACATTACCAGATATTAAGCTATATTACCAACCTACGGTTCTCAATACTGCCTGATACTGGCACAAGAACAGACATATAGATCAATGGAACAGAACAGAGAACCCAGACACCAGCCCAAGCCTTTATGCTCAATTAATATTTGACAAAGGAGGCAAAAGCATACAATGAAATCAAAACAGTCTCAATAAATGGTGCTGGGTATATTGGACAGATACATGCAAAAAAAGGAAACTAGATCACCAAATTACACCACAGATAAAAAATAAACTCAAAATGGCTAAAGGACTTGAATGTAAGACAAGAAACCATAAAAATCCTACAAGACTCCATAGGCAGCAAAATAGAAATGTTGTAGCAATATCTTTGCAGCTTACTTCTGCAAGACAGGCAGGAGAGGTCTCTCCCGGGCCTTCTAAGACAGTCTTCTAATTGCAATGTGTAATAAAACTAATAGTGAAGTGACCTTCCCAACATATTTACCACACTCTATTAGCTAGAATCAAATTTCAATTTCCATGACACTCAAGGGGAGAGGGTTCTACAATGATTATCCAATGATTTGTTAGAGTTCACCTGGGAAATGCTCAACACAAATGACTATCTGCTCGTCAAGCAATTGTTGGTTTTTCCACTTCATATCAAAGGAACTCACATCGTTTTACTTAAACTTCCCCATGTCTTATTCCTTTCTTTGGATTTTCTATTTTGTCATAATTTTCATCATTTTTTTCTCTGTGTATTTCATTCTTCCTTTATTTGCACAGATGTATGAATTATGTATTAATAAAGCTTTTCAATGACCATAGTCTTTCTTTATCCAGCAGGCATTTTTTCCCCTCTATATTGTTTCCATAAGTCACCACAACACAAATGGGTGAACTGCCCCTCTCTGTTATGTTCTACAAATAGACAAGACTCTTCTCTTCTGATTCTTTGTGAAAACTCATAATTCATTGGAATGTGTTTAATATAAAGAAACCTTCTGAACATCACTAGGAAAATGCTTGGCTAAATAAAATGCTTTTATTTTCTTAGATGTGGAACAAATAATGAAATTACTATTTGATTATTATTTGATAAGTGAATACAAAAGTAATTTGAACTCATCATCAATAGGTTAAGATACAATGAAAAAGACATCACTTTGTTTTGTCAAAAGTATAGTATTATCAAATTTAATACATATAATTTTGTTGTTCAAACCTATATTAGTTTATAGGATAAAATTATAACTTTTATTTCTGTCCCAAAAATATATATAATAACTAAGTAATATGAGGGTATAATATGAACATGGGTGGAATTATTGTTACCATATTATTATTTTTAACTTAAGGTAAAATACATATGTTAGATTTTCTGTTATCCAAACATTTAGAGATATGTAACTGATCTCCATGCTCTGTGATTAAGCCAAAGGTCTGTACCTCACCACATGGCTTTATCCCCACCCCTCCTCCCCCATCTATTAAGGAAAAGAAATAGCAGCAGCTGTTTCCCTCACCAACACAATTGCTCCGGAAAGGTTTTTGTAGCCCACCCCACTAAAACCTATTTTTTCTGAATTCCTGAATACTACCATATTTTCTGGCGTATAAGACGACTTTTTAAGCCAGGAAAATCTTTTTCAAAAGTCAGCGGTTATCTTATATGCCAGGTATTGTCTTTTAGGCCGGGTGCTGAAACTTCCGAGCTGGACTGAAGAATCTGCAGTTGCTGCATATGGTGGGGGAAGCTCATAAAGGGTCGTGGCTGCATCCCCGCCATATATGGTGACTGTATGAAAGCAGCAAGGGTGGCGCTGTACAAATATGGTAGAAGAAAATCCACTCACCAGGATTCATGGAGAGAAGTGACTTAATGCAGTCCGGATGAGGAGGTGAGGGGGCGCCTCACTGGAAAGGTGTAAGTGAAGGGCGGAGCAAGCTGCAGGCCAGGACACTGAGGAATGGAAAAAAGAGATAGAGCAGTGCTGTGCCCAGAAAAACACACCTCTTTCACCCATCTGGCCCGCCCTTGTATCCTATTACCATACTTCCTTCTCTGCCTCTCAAATCTTGCTCCTGATGACTGCATTGAAGCTGTGCAGGCGTGCATGTGCGAGATCTGAGAGGCAGAGAAGAAGTTATAGTCTACTGGTGTGAGATATGTTCAGGGCTCATTTAATTCCTAGCACCCAGCAAAGGCTTGCAAGACTAAATACAGATGTGGCAGTTATTCCTGCAGGATTGACATAGTTGGTACAAGCCATTAAAGATCGCACTCAAGAACAGTGAAATGAATGGATGGTTAGCAGCGAAAAGTCATTCACAAAAGGAGGAAACATGCGTGCTCCACGGTTGAATGTTTTGTGCAAGTTTGTGATAAAAGCCTGGAATGATATTGATGCAGAAAACAGTAATCAATCCTTTCAAGAAGTATGGCATATCAAATTCATTAGATGGCATAGAAGACAACTACTTGTGGCAAGATGAAGAGGAAGCTGAAGCTGAGACCACACCATCTGATAAGGAATTCAATCCATAGGATGATTCCCTTACAAATGTATCAGAAGATGTCATTGATGTACTTATGATATCAGATGATGAAAAGAAAGATTTTGAAGGCTTTTAATGAGAAACTGTCATGCTAGCAAAACCTGTAAAAATATCTTAGCTTGCAGTTATGATGGTTGTTGCTTACTCACCAGGACTTGCCAGGCACTTGCTCTCTCTCTCTATTGTTTGTTATCTTCCTCCTATCATCATCAGTTCCAGTTTGGTTGACAGCTTAGAAAACAAATAGCATGGCAGCTCCCATGGGTTTATTGTCTTATCCTTCTTTTCAGCTTTAGGGTGAATTAGGAAAAGTTTAATCCACTTGCACTGTGTTGTTTACATGTTTGATGACAAACAGCCTTATGTTTATAAGTGACAATTTTTCTGCTAAGTTCCTGCATGTCATAAGCATTTGAATTAAAATTACCATATTAAAATCAAATCTGATTTTTTTTTTTGGTGTGCATTGGAAGAGGGGTAGTCTTATATGGTGAGTATATACCAAACTCTATATTTTAACTGGAAAAGTTGGGGGTCATCTTATATGCCCAGTCATCTCATATGCCAGAAAATACAGTATTTTCTTTTCATACTATTCTAAGTTTTTATTAAATATCTTTTCTCTATAATGGAATAAATTAATGATTCCATCAGAAATGATATCTCACACCCTTTATTTTTAGATAAGCAGCATTTTATCTTACATACACTTGTGATGGTTAATGGATGCCCAAATAGCTGGTAACAACAAATATATCTATATATATTAAACCCAGTTGACCAAGCAACCAATTGACTATTTGACTGGTTGCTATGATGCACACTGACCACCAGGGGGCTGATGCTCAATGCAAGAGTTGCTCTCTGGTGGTCAGTGTGCTCCCACAGTGGGAGTGAGTGCTACTCAGATGAACGAATGGTGGTAGCGGCAAGTGGAGTGGGGCCAGGATGAGTGGGAGCTATGTGGGGCCTGGTCCAGTTTTGAGCTCCTCCCTGCCACCTGCCACTTCATACACTACTATATCTCTTGGGAAATGTTGAACTGCCGGGTTTGGCCCAATTTCCAAAAATGAGAGTCCAAGACCCCCTGAGGGGTCTCGGATTGTGGGAGGGTACAAACCAGACTGAGGGAATCCCCTCCCCATGTACAAATCCACTCACCAGAGGGCTCCAGTATCTACATATTTCTATCTAGATATTATATTAGGTCTGTTCCTCTAGAGAAAACTTACTAATAAATAGTACTTTTCAGAATGTGTTCCAAATCACTTTAAACACTAGAAAAATTTAGCTTCTTCCAGGAATTTAAAAGTTACCTATAGTCTGATGTCACCTCATTTCTATGTTTAGTCTATCTTTAGTTTATGTATCCATAATCTATTGACATTTATACTTTGGTGTATCATAGACACTTCCTATATAACACCTAAAACTAAGTCTCATTCTACCTGCAATACTAAATTTTTTTAATTTTTTTCTTCCCCTCTTACCATCTGTTCCATTATACATATACATTCTGTTGCCAGAAATATGTGTTTTATTTTACACCTTTCTCTCCATTGTCTAGAGAAAATTTCTCCTTAAATCATGTTTATTTTAACTTCCAAAATATATCTGAAATCTGTTTATTTTCTCCATCTTTTGTTTCTATAATCCTATTCCAGTCTACCACCATTAGCCCAAGGTGTAATTACTGAAAGAGGTTCCTAATTGCTACCATTTGCATTCACTTTTAATTCAAACTCAGAATGTTTAAATTTAACTTCTTAAAAAATGAAAATTTGTTTATTTCTTCCCAATACTTAAAACTTCTCATATCAAAAGATGGTCCTGAGAAAACTGAATACCCTCATACAAACGAATGAAGATGGACCCTTACCTTATACCATATACAAAAATTAACTCCAACTAAACCAAAGACCTAAATGTAAGGACTAAAGCTCTAAACCAGTTATGTGTACTAGTGATAAACAGAATTTTGATATATGATTCATTTTGGGCTAATTCTCTTGTTCCCACTTGTGGCTATGAGAATGGGTATATTTTACATAGGTGCTAACCCTTCAAGCAAGATCCCAGAATAACATGAGATGGGAAACAAACCCAAGCAATGCTTAGGGGAACTAAGCAAAGCAAAACATGACAACAGCTGACATGTAATATGAGCAAAAAATAAGTTTTATTGTTATAAGCCACTCTGTCAATGGGGTTGTTTGTTACTATTAAAAAACTGACTAGTACAAACCTATATGGAAAAAAAATCTATACTGTAACCTAAATCAAATTTTTGTAATAGATACCAAAATCTGATTACCTCAAAAGTTATCCCATTGAGAAGATGGTCTTACCACTTCTTAGTGCTGACTCTCACTTTTATAAAATTCCAGAAATTAAAAGCATACACCAAAAAGACGGTGCTTAATGTTATACAGTTTTGCCTTTATATGATATTGGAGCCTCTTCCAGATCCCTTTTCTTGGCTAGAGGCCAAAACAATAAATGCCAAAGGCTTCTAAAAGATAGAAAAGCCAAGGAAAGGAATTCCCCCATGAAACCTCCCAAAGGAACACAGCCCTGACAACCCTTGATTTTAGATGACTAACCCCAACAATTGTTAAGACAATAAATTTTGGGTTTTCTAAGCTACAAAGTTTGTAGTAATTTGTTGTAGAAGCAATAGGACACAGAAGGAAATGAGAAACATGTTACTAGAAACTGGAGGAAAGGTGATTCTTGCTTATAGTAGCAGAAAGATTGGCAGAATTATACCTATAATTAATGTGGGAAACAGACCTCGTAAGTCATGAACTTGGGTATTTAAATTAGGAGATTTTTAAGTTAAGTGTTGAAGGTGCAGCCTGGTTTCTTTTTGCTACTGAGAGTAAAATACAAGGGAAGAGTCCAAATAAGTAGATTAAACAAAATGGGTAATTTTTAGAATTTTTCATCCTATCCTGATTTCAAAATATGCTAAAGATGAGAGACTCACTGTCAGGCAAGTGAGTCTTTCTGGAAAGAAAGCCAACAGTGTGGCTAAACAACAGTAATAAATATACCATTATTAACATATTATTTAGTTTTTATTTGTATTAGAACCAACATAACTAAATTAATAATATAAAGTTTAATTTAAATCAGAATATTATTAGAATTATCAATCATGACTTATTTGCATAATTATTTTATTAAAAGTAAAAACTATTAAAGACAACATAAAATTAATAAAATAAGTATTTAAATAATAATTTTTAATATAAATTGCTTCCACACAACCTATTGCCATTTAAGGGTTATATGCAAGTATTTCCCAGATTATGATAAATGAAGTATCCAACTTAACTATATATTTACATGTTTTAGAGAAGTAAAATAAATATACTATCTTGATTATTTCTACAGAGCATTATACATAGCCCTGAAGCTCTTTCAGGAGTAAATATTATATATATTTGTATAAATATATATAATATTTATACAAATATATATTAAATATTATATATATATTTGTATAAATATATATAATATTTATACAAATATATATATTTCCATGATTCAATAACTCTTAGAATTCAAAGCAATTATTGTAAACAGAAATACTAGAAAACTGCTTATTTCAACAGTTATGCAACTGTTATTTTAAGCATTTTTTTTTTGCTTTAAACTTTTAGACAAGCTAAGATTTGTCACATAGAAGAGAGATCAAGAATTTAAGCTTCACTATAGGGTTTAAGACAATTTCTAGGGAAAACATGAAATTTAAAAAATGTATAATACTGCATAAACTACCCAGGAGTGATTTTCTTATTATATAAACACCCACATGTTGAAAGTAAATATTTAAAAATCGGGTATTCTCACATATTACTGTCTTTAAATCATTTTTTAGTATTATATAACCTTTGCATGGACAAGCCATTAAATTCCACCAAGATTATTATAAAAAAGAATTATCTTGGGGATTCTTAAGCCGTGACTCAAGAACACACACACACACACACACACACACACACACACACGGACACATACATGTATGCACTATGATTAAGGGAAATTGAAAACATTTTCTAATTTAACTTTAAAGAAAAATATATTATTTTTCAAGTAATGTGGCAATTAACCCAAAAAATTAAATTACATAAAATCAATAAATAATTTGACCAACATATTTTAATGCTTTGGCCAAAACAAAAAAAAAATGAGTTTTTCTAAATTATCACATTTCAAATCCTCACATTTTTTGTGTTTTAAAACTTCTACTGAAATAAGGAGTTTTATTTTTGTAATTGTTGGTTTGTTCCTTTCTTCACTGCACTCAAATTAGTGGTTCTCAATTTCTGATTTGATTTTGTTCATGATTCCACAACAAATTCAGGTGGAATTGTAGGTATTTTGTGAATATATACATATATAATATATATTCAGCAATTTTGGAATAGAATATGCATTAAATTGGAAATTTACTCATTCTATAGTTTTTTGTAATCAATACACTTCTAGTACTAAAACAATGGATAATATGAATAAAGTGAATAAAGTAATCCATGCAAAAAGTCACTGAATTCTAAGTGAAAATATGTACAAATCAATGACTTATAATAACCATACAATTATTTCAGAACTCTCAGATCACTATAGATAACATTGAAAAACATAATTTTTCTGAAAGAAACTGAGAGAGTATGATTAACTTGATTAGGTAACTAACAACTGATCTCCACTATCAGAAAAAATTTTATTTATTAGCTTCTTTTCATTTTCTCACCTGTAAAATTAAAATATGATATTAAAACAGCTCTTCCAGATTTGCATTCATTAACATACTCATAGGTGGTATTGTCAAAAATGTTTTGTGGTAAAATAAATTTTGAGGATAATTGGGTTAAACCAACTTAAACACTTTTTCTTCCAATGTTTTTTAAATGCTAATTGCATTGTGAATAGGGTTACCTGACTTAGCAAATAAAACACAGAATATTCAGTTGAATTGAATTTTAGGGGAAAAAAACAAACTCTAATTATGTGATAAATATGTTCAACATATACTTGGGATATTCTCAAGTTAAAAATTATTATTTATCTGAAATTGCAATTTAGGTGGACATATTTTATCTGGGGACCCTAATTGTGAATATCCAAATTTAACTATGTGCATTTTATCTGGCAACCTAACTGTGAATATCTCCAAAGTAAAGCTATTTTTTTGCATAATGTTTAATGAGGATGAGTTCCAGAGCACATCTAATCTGGAAACATCTCTGATCTCCATTAAAAAAAAATCTGAATGGAAATTAATTCAAAATAAAAGAAAATAGCATTGCCAGCTAATAATACTCATTCAAAACTACTCAGAAAAGAAACTATGCATGTTTTTTTTTTTCATTAACTCCATACAACTACTGTGATAATTCTTATTTTTCAATAAGAACTTTGAGGCCACAGTATGCTGACTAAATTTCTCAAGACTTCACATTTTGTAGGTGGTGGGGCAGAAGTTGGAACATTAGCTGTTTCTTGATCTCAAGCTACCAAAGCCTAACATGTATCATACGCTTTCTCTTTACTGCATATTTCAATGATTATAATAAATATATCAAACCTAACTAAGTAAACCATATTTCATATAGAGAAGTATTTCTATTTTCATTTATTTTAAGCAGTTTTTACTTTTTAGTACTGAATTTATAAGAATCTGGTTACCACATAATTGTGTTTTCTTAGCAAATTTTGGCAGTAAGAGACATGTTAATGTGCATTGGTAAACCTTAAGAAAAATAACCAATTCATTTCTTCACAAATCTAATTTTTAAAAAAACAACAACTTTAAAGTCAACTAAAATGCACTTCCTTAAAAATTAAGCAATCTTTGCATTTAAAGCACCTAATATGGTTATTTATTTAGAGTTCTACATATAATACAAAGGCAATAAAACAAGTTATGTAAACTCTTCATGCATGCATTTGGTGTAGTAAAACTGATGTTGAACTGCAAAACTGGACTACATGAATTTGGGGTTGGTAAAGCCTTTATTCTAATTTTTTTTTCTTTAATGGTAACAGGATGTATGTTACTATTATTATATACAATTTTCTTTGCAAAAACAAATGACAAATATATATTTTAAATCTTTGGTGATTAGTAATTTTAAACTGCTTTACAAAAAGAAGAAAAAAACACACCAAGAGTTGATATGTACCTCTGATTTCAGGATAACTAGTTTTGCATCATCACTTACCCCATATGTTTGGAGTATTATAGGCATTGGTACACACATATCATACGTATGGTGATATAATGGTGGATGTGACAGCCAAAACAAGAAACTCTGCAGGCTACACCTTAAATTACAAGAAATGAGAAGCCAGAAATCATTAACATTACTGAAATAGGACTTTTTATAGCTGGATTGTCCTTTAGCCTGCACACACAATGCATTGTGATCGAATTAACATCGCTATTTAGTCATTGCAGAGAATTTAAACTCGAATAAATTTAAAAATTGTGCAAAAATTTAGTAGGCTACTTTTCCTCCTTAATAATATTCAAAAGCCAGAGGGGGAAATAGATTATCATAATGCTGATATTTGTTTTGGTAACACAGTTCCTGTTATAGAAAATAAATGTTTGAAATTTAAATAATATATCCTTTTTATATGGTACATTTATGTGGAATTATTATAAAGTGTCAGAAATAGATAGAAATAAAATGCTCTATTTAATAAGAAAATAAAACTGATAAATGATGTTAGTTTTTTTAAAGTTTTTAAACTACAGAGCGCAAGTATGGTTTAAAGTAACCATTAAAATCACAGACTGATAATACATCAATATTACGAATGAATATGAAATAAAATATATACAGGTATAGTATATTTATCACATATATAACCAATAAACTTGTTTAATATTCAAAATTAAAATAACTGTGTATATTATATATTGAATCTACATAACCAGGCATTATATATTTCTCTATAGGATAACATTATATTAAAGTAAAACATCTAAATGAGTCTTTATTTCCCAAGAAAATGGTAATTTGATAGTAAAATGTTTCGAATCTAGTTACATGAATACTATATAAATAATAGATTATATTCTCCTAAGCAAGGAGGTATATCAAATATATGTAGCAACTAACAAGTTCAGATAAGTTACCTGTAATTTTTTTTCTATAATTCTACATTCTATTCCTTAAAAATCATGATGTACTTAATTATTTTTCTAATTACCCTTTTAATACTAACACTATACTTATACTAGTAATGAATAATGGTATTTTGAAGACATTTTGTTGATAATACCCCCACACACACACACAGAGTGTTTGAGATGATTTTGAATAGCTAAATAGAAGGTATCAGCATTATAAAAATAGTAGAACTAATATGACTAGGTGGTTCACATTTCACAAAAGAAACTGAAAAGAACCACACTACTGTTTTGGGGTATAATTTGTGTCAAATTATACATGAGGAAAATGTACAAAACAAGTGTTCTCTGATGTTTTTCTTTATATCACAGAATTGAATAAAAAATAAGAGTTCAATATGGAAAAATTTTTCCTATTTATAGAGAATAGACAGTTTAGAAAATGTATGCTTATATCATTTAATTTTAGCTATATTTCTTCAATTAACAGAAAACCTTTTAGGATAGCATACATAAGTTATGAATTTATTTAAACTGTAGGTAAGTTTTAGGCACTAAAGCAATAGTAAGCTTTGAGTTCAAGGGCATAAATACAAGAGCTATTCTCTTCATTTTCATTAACATGAGGTTTTCAAATTATAGGCAGAAGATGACCATTGTAGCTCCAGCTTTGGATCTCAGATCTAGGCAAGATAAAGGGAAAGGATAAAGGAAATAGAAATAAATTATCTCCTAATAAAAATATATACTTTATTATTATTTATTTTTTTTATTTCTAAAGATTACCCTACCTCAAAATTTGCACTTTTTTTATTAGCTACATCTACTTAACATGATTACTATATAAGTTGAGAAGGTACAAAAGCAGATTTATTAGTTTACCAGCCATAATGATAAGGGGTGGGGCAAGGGGATAAATATTGTGAATGTAAAAAGTTCATACCATCTTCCAAGGGAATATTGTCAGAAATATTTTAAACCTGTAGTTTTCTGTATCACTGTAATTTAATAACGTTTCAAAGTAAGCACTGACTACAGACTTGTCATTTCTCATTTTAAACAGAATAATAGAATATAAATGTAAAAAGGATTTATTTTTTGTTTCCATACTTTTAAAGCCATTTATTGTAACATTTTCTCTAGACCAGAAGAAACATTTTGGTTCTTAGCTAAAATGATGAAAATGATGGCGACTTAAGGAAATTGAAAGAGGTGTTTGAGTGTGTGTGTGTGTGTGTGTGTGTGTGTACTTATAGGATTTAAAATTGCTTTTTTCCTGAAAATAAATGTCTGTTTAATACACATTTACTCTAAGATAAAATTTGCTACTGGTTTTGTATATCCATCCTACTAGTAGTTTGTACATTCTACTATTTGTTTGCAATTAAATGTAGTTGGACATAGATTCCTGGGTTTGTATTAAAATATTACAGTTTGCTCAGTCAAGAGAGTTTACATTGAGTTTTAATTTTTTACAATTTCATTACATAAAAATAAACTACTACTTTTCAAGTAGTTTAAATTTCTTGAACTTGGCTTTATAATTTATAGATGAAAGAGAATTCTTCACCTATTTCTCTATTTGATTTTAGGGGAAAATGTGTTTGCTTAAAGACCCTGGGCTATAATGCATCCTTAATGAAATCAATAGTCTTGTGCAGAGATCAAGGATGAGTGAAGCCTTACCTTCGAATGTAACTTGTGAACCTTTTTTTTCTGCACAGACCTGTGATAACTATAGCCACCTAGTATGTAAAATATTTCCATGATTTTTTTTATTTACACCTATTACTTATATTTTTATTGATTTTTGTTGAGTTTATTGGGGAAACATTGATTAATAAAATTATATAGGTTCCAGTTGTACAATTCTATAACACATCCTCTGTATATTGTATTGTGTATTCACCACCCAAAGTCAAATTTCCATGCAAGTTCTTAAATATGATTCTTTTTCATCCTGCTGAGACATTTCCTGAATAATAGCAGAAATAACACATTTGCTTCTTGTAATAGAAATGTCAGGGTAAATATTGTCAAGAAAAAAGAGTGCTGTTAGTGCTAACATGTTTCAAAAGCCCTGCCTGTCAATATATGTGCAAATTGCACACACAAAAAAAAAACAGCACACATTGTCATTATCTCACAGCCTTAGGATTAATGCTTCATTCAAGACTGAATTCAATTTGGAACATCAAGCATTCACCTTTTCACCATATTTAGTCAAATATTCAAATATGATTGGCTACACATATACTATTTGATAGTCCACATTAATATATATTTTTAATTACCCAAAGTGGCTATTTTAGAAAAAAATGTATTGCATATTTACTGTGCAATCAATGAAGTATCAGTATATGAGTTCCATTTAAAATAAATAAGAACTTCCTTACAGGAAAACTTTGATGGTGGTTTTCTGGACTTGGTTCCAGGTTTTGTATCTGAAGCTCTTTCAGGCAAAAAATATATATATATATATATATATATATATATATATATATATTTCTACAAGTTCAACTAGATAGTAAATAAAATTTTTCTTCTAGTCTAAAAAAATACCAACTAAATTATTGTTCATTTTTAGGTGAAAAAACAGTCACTAAAGAGTGTGTATGGGAGAGACTAATGTACTTTGGATTTATATTTGAGATCAATTTTAAAAGAAAAAGGCTTTTCATTTTTATTTCTCAGCAGGTAGAGAGAAATCTAGAGATAAAACAAACAAACAAACAAATAGTTGACACTATCAGAAAAAGAGCAGAAGGAATCTTCAAGATCTTTATTAAAATAGTGGTGTTCTAACTGGCCATTATATTATGCATACTTCAAAATGATTTGAAGTTTAATTTCATTTTAGATTGCAATTCATAAAATAAACTTGGTTGCTTCAGAAATTGATTAAATAGACCTCAACTCCTTCTCCTAAACTCTTCTTGGTGTTGCTTATTTTAGTCCACTAAGCCTCTCCTTGACTTAAGTACAGTATTTCCATCTAACCACTTCCCTTTTCATACTGAACATCTACACATCTATTTTTTTATTTTATTTTATGTTTAAAGTATTACAATGTCTCCTTTTTTTTCCCCATTGACCTTCCCCCGGTCTCCCCTTCCCCTTGGCACATGCTCTCACTCTGCCCCCCAAGTGTCTTGTGTCCATTGGCTATGATGTATGCATGCATACAAGACATTCGATTAATCTCTTACCTCCCCTGTGCCAACCCTCCTCACCCTTCCTGCTATATTTTGACAGTCTGTTCCATGCTTCTCTATCTCTGTATCTATCTTTTTGTTCAGCAGGTTACAATGTTCTTTATTATCCATAAATGAGTGAGATCGTGGTATTTTTTCTTTCACTGACTGGCTTACTATGCTGCTATAAAAAAGAAGGAATTCTTACCATTTGCAACAGCATTTATGGAACTGGAGATAATTATGCTAAGTGAAATAAGCCAGTAAAGCATATTTTTCTTAATGAAATGACAAAGACTTAGAAACTGGTTTCTCTCTGAGAACACTGCTACCTTCTCTTGCTACAAATCATATCCTGGGTGTGGATGGATTCAGTTGGAAGGCAAGAACTCAGAGCCTGTGTTCTCTTACCTGCATCCCAGGGCAATTTCTTGCTTTGTCTTGGCTTTTTGAAATAAATAGACACATACATATGTATATAAATAAAGACCTACATGCATATATATTTTTTCCTGGGGCTTCCGCCAACTGCCTATACCATTGTCTATGTATAATTTCCTGTTGTCATATGAATGTTTCTATGTTATTTATTACATTTGTTCAAAACTTTTACATATCACAGTAAACTAAATTATGATCAAATATAGTCAAAATACACTAGTCTCATACTCGTTCTTTCTTTTACTGGTAGCAAGATGAAGTTCCATTTAAGGAAAACTAATACCTACAACTTTTCTGGATCTCTCCTATTCATCTGACTCAGGCATCTTGCTTGACATTCAAAGCAACTTAAGGAGTTGCCTCCCTGTGAATCTAATTCTTACTAAAGCAGGCTTGAGTTGCTGTGGTTTTTACTGTTTTACTTCTTTGCATTCTCAACTCTCTGTGGGTATCCTCTATTATGATATTTATCTCTCCACATTGCAATATTGTGTTTTCCTAGAATCTTTAATACACCTTGAACTATTTAAGGACAGAAATGAGTCTTATTCAACTATTTTTCCTCATATGAAGGAAACAATCTATTCAGTAAATTCTTGTAGAATGTTAGAGAAAAATAAGCAAATGGATGTTCCAAATGATAACTTACTTTCCTTTTCTCTTTTGTTGGTAATCTGATAATATTTAAACTCTCTATGGTAAAATGTGTCAAATAGAATAGGTACATTTAAAAATACATTGAAATTATTTGCTTATCTTAATAAAAATTTCCAATTTGCAACACAAATTATAAGAACTTATAAAACCTAATAATAACTCTAAAGTTTAAACCACAGATCATTTCATCTATACAGAAAGATCTCTAATAGGTACATTGACTGAAATTTTGGAGGAGATCATGGAGTTATTTATAACATGATCCTCAAAATCAAATATCCTAAAATACCTAGTCTCACTTATAAGCACAGGATAAAGCAACAAATAATGAATAAAAATTGTATTTATCAACTAATATTGGAGTTAGCATTAATTGCCTAAACTTTCAATTTCTCTACTGCAAAGAGGAGCATACCGTTTCTTGTCACTAATTTTTCACATGCATGATGAAGTTAACTTACATCTAAATAAAATCTCCCCTATAGTTTTAAAGATTTAAAATACACAAGCATTTGAGTTATAAAAAGGGTAAATAAGTGAATAAGGAAAAAATCCTTGTAAATGTATACAGCTGCTATATTATCAACTTGATAATGAACATTAGGAAGATGACTAGATGTTAGGTTTCAATATAAAATGTAATTGTAAAACAATATAGTTTTTGGAATGTCATCAGTTATTATCTGTCAGTAAATTATTTTACAGGGCACCAGAAAAAGCTACCTGGCCAGAAGCAATTACACAATTTAAATATTTAAATTAAGTACAAATTATAAAAGAACATTGATTATAAGTGAGAAAACAAAATACTAGTGAGAAAGACATAAAATGCACTCTGCTTGGAAGATATGGCAGACATTCTGTATCAGCATTGTTTTTTGTTTTTGTTTTTCGTGTGTGTTTTTTTTAAATAGTGGGGAGAAACATCTCTTTTGCCATTGTAGAACTGGGGCTACAGTGGCTTACATAAAAAGAAGGTGAGGATAGTTTATCAATACATGTAAAAAAAAAACCTGCAGTACAGACAATGTAACAGCTGAGATCCAAAAACATCTCAGTTTAGGACCTCAATTAACTAACATTTTTTTCTCATTTTTGACTATTCAGCTTCTCTTTGCTGGTTGTGATTCTCTAAAACTGTCTTTCACCACTTGAGTATAAGCATATGATAGCACAGCTCAATAGTATTACATTGTCAGCCTCTCCCAACAAAGGTACTGGATTCTTACTTTGCTTTCTGATTCAAAATTCATAAATATGGGCTCAGCTTACAAACAATGATCTCTCTCCTGAGTAGAAATAAGGATTCTGTAGGATTCTAATATAACTTGAAAAAAAATGTTTAGCCACCATCAACTCATGTGAAGAAGCAGCACTTGCTTTTTTGTGAACAGGGAGACCATATAATTAGCAATCAACCCATTCATTCAATTACTTCTCCAGTTTCCTCACATATGACATCAGTGCAATAAAATGTAACATAACCAGGGCTAGTGCCATAACAGAAGAGAAATGCTTATCAGAATGCCTGTGAAATAATTAGAAATCAAAATACAAATACTAACATTTCTATCTTTAACGTGGTATCATGGAAAGGCAGAGGGAAAGCAACAAAGTTGAGAAGAGGATTTATATAAGTGATGAAATGTGAATTATCTTTTAAAGAGCAAGAGGGGGAATAGCAGCAGCTAAAAACTAAACCCTGATTTACATTAGAAGCAGCATCATATTGTAGAACAGAACTATTTTATGGTCTATGAATCTTAGTTTCCTTACCAGTAAATGTGGATAAGAGCTGTCTTAATGGGTTTTTAAGAATCTAAAACACCAAAAATACCAGATAAAAAGTATCAAAGAGAACATTATAAAATTGTATGTGGTTTAAGAAGTATATATTTTTAGTAAGGATTTATTCCATGTATAAAATGAAAAAAAAAGAAAAAGAAATAATTTGCTCAGTATGCCTAAATGCCCTGGTTCTTGCAATACTTAAAGGAGATAGTGCTTGTTAAAGATCTCCATCAAATACAGAGTATGATAAAGAATAAGTATAATGTTTATGCAAATTGGGTTATAATGTCAATCAATTTTTGCAAGTTTTTCTTTTCTCTATGTATATTTTAATATTTATCTTTCAATAAGTGCTTCATATATTTGTATGGCAAAGGCAGGCCTAGCTACTTTTTATGAGACTTTGAAACATTTTTCTTTCTATGATAGAATTAATATTTACCCACAGGACCAAATTAATCATGCATTACTGCTGACTTTGAAAACAAAAAAGTTAGAGCCTATTTCAAAATGAATCAACTCAATTGTCTTCAGAAACTGCAAGATTTTTGAAATTAACTATTCTGTTTCATAAAACATGTCTTTTAAAATATTAATGTTGTTGCCGAGACCGGTTTGGCTCAGTGGATAGAGCGTCGGCTTGCGGACTGAAGGGTCCCGGGTTCGATTCTGGTTGGGGGCGTGTACTTTGCTTGTGGGCACATCTCCACTGTGGGGCGTGCAGGAGGTGGCTGATCGATGTCTCTCTCTCTCATCGATGTTTCTGACTTTCTATCTCTCTCCTTTCCTCTGTAGAAAATCAATAAAATATATTTTTAAAAAATTTAAAAAATATTAATGTTGAATTTCTAAGTTCTTTCATGTTAAACAATTGGATTTCACCTAGGAAGTTCCATTAATTAAACACCAATTGATCCATTTTATGCTTCTATGATATTTTATAGGCATAAAATGTGAAAAAACATTTTATGGCAAATATTGGAGGTTACATATTAGAAAAAAGTTGAAACTTTTTATTCTACTTTAGAAAAGTAAGTGTGTATTACTAGCTTCTGAACTAATAGTTAACCAATGATTTCCATTTAACAATGCGTCATAGAGGAACATAACATAATGACTGTCATATAAGCATATTTATAAAAAGGTAATACAAGAATCCCCACAAAAGCATTATTTGCAATCTTTATGGCTTATTGGAACTATCAGAAAAACAGACAGCTGTAGATATTTTTCTAACATCAGGTTTACTATGTGTAAAATATGAGATCCTAGCAAGTAACTTCTCTCTAATCCTCAAAAAAGATATTATTTTACTAGACAATAATTATGAATTCTTCTTGCTGTAAAATATACACATTTACTAAACATACAATATTTAGTTTTTTGTTATATTGGAACACTAGTAATAGCCTTATTAATATGATTCAGAAAACTATCTTTATATTTTCCCTCCAATATAAATGGAATTATAAAATAATAAAAAGATCTGTTTTTGTTCTTCAACAGTTTATGTTGTTCATTATATTCTACAAATGAGTGAGATCATGTGATGTTTATTTTTCTCTGGCTGACTTATTTTACTTAGCATAATGCTCTCCAGTTAAAACAGATCCAGAGACAGAGAAGCATCGATCAGAACAGACCATCAAACCTCAAAAAGAAGGTAGAGGAGGGAAGAGGTAAGGGGAAGAAATCAACCAAAGGACTTGTATGCATACATATAAGCCTAACCAATGGACACAGACACCAGGGTGTTGAGGGCATGAGTTGGGGGGGAGAGGGGATTGGGGCCATGGCGGGGGGGAAGACATATATGTAACACATTAATCAATAAAGAAAAAATAAATTAAAAAATAAAGTAATCAAGAGATAATATTTTACAAACCTATAAATGAAAAGCAAACAAAAAATTAACAAAACATCTATTTTTAAAAAGATATGATGAAATAATGAATATATTACCAAATCTGGAATATTATATCCTCAAAATCTAAAGACAAATTTATTGGAGTCTTTCAATTTTTATTAATTTCCTTTCAGTAGTGTAAACTAAATAACATCACTATACATTTGTGTTCAATTGGTAACATGGTAACATGTGAGCATAAAGTAAATTTTCATTGTTTTTATCCATTAATGAGGTGAATAGCAAAAGTATACCAATGTCTCATTAGGATAAGAGATACCTTTCTTACTACGCAGCAGAATAAAGATTTTTAAGTTGTTGAGACAAACTCTTCTAAGTGAGTCCAATATTTATCAGTATATAGAAGAAGAGGTTTTCCATTTCGATATTTCATAACAGGCTCAAAACTAAGGAAAGGTGGAATAACTATGGTAAGTTCTAAAGAATGCTAGACATAGCTTGGTAGGAAATTACTTTCAAATGCATTTGTATTAACAATATTTGACATTGATGAAGGAAAGTTTGTTCTTTGAAAGTTTGTTCTCTGAGTTTCAGAGAATCTCCACCTGATATAGTTGAAAATAAGTAAAATAAAAATGAGTTATAAAATGAAGGCAGAAACAAATAAATGAGTGTTAACAGAAAGGGTTATATCTGCCTATTCTAAAGGTATGTAATTTGAAGATCCAGATCAAGTCAAATTTCCTGATCTAACTGGGTTATGTATTATCTATGCCCATGTTCTAGTTATGTATGACATTAAAAAGCTATCTTTTGAGACCTGGCCAGGTGGCTCAGTTAGTTGTATTGTTGTCCCATACACAAAAAGGTTGCAGATTCAATTCCCAGTAAGGTCACATATCTAGGTTGTGGGTTCCATACCCAGTTAGGGTGAGAATAGGAGGCAACCAACTTAACCTCTCCTCTCCCCTCCACTCCACTCCCCTTACTTCCCCTCCCTTCCCCTCCTCTCCCCTCTCCTCTCCTTCCCTCCTCTACCTCTCATCTCCTCTCCTCTCTAAATATATAATTGAGTGAGGATTTAAAAAACAAATAAGTTAACTTTTGAAAGAAATGTAAAGGAAATATTAAACCATTATGAAAACATGATCACACTGTTACAGATAACCATTTATAGCAATTCATTTACTAGTTAAAAATTCTGTTATGTTGTTTAGTGAAAATTTAGGGTTAAAAATAACAAGAAAGAAAGCGGATCATCAAAACATTAAAATGAAAAATCATTCATGCTTTTAAAACAGATTTTAAAGCATTAGGAAAATATGAAAAAATCCTTATAATTTTGAAATAGAAGTAGGGAATAGAAAAAAAAATTATCATTTTTAGTTACCAAAAATAAAATCTCTATCTGTTGGCCACAATTAAATACAGGACAGTTTTTTAACATAAATCTTATTTTGTCCAGATAGAATAAATAAGTTAAGTGTATATATATATATATATATATATATATAGAGAGAGAGAGAGAGAGAGAGAGAGCTATAATTCTAGCATAATGATGAGTAATGATTACTAATTACTGATTAACACCTAAAGTGTATAGAGCATTCTTATAAAATGTACAAAAAGTAGATACCAAAATAATATTATGAGAAAAAATTATCCTTGTTTTAATGATAATAACACTTTAGAAACTAAATTGCTTTTATCATTAAATATGCTAAATTTAAAATGAAAACTTTTTAGTTAACTAAATATGTATATTTCAGACTTTTAAAAAATTGAACAAGGTGATTCATTGACTATAATAATAATAATGAATATATTTTATTTTTTAATTTGATCACATGATATTATTAGTACAAGAATGTTCAAGGTAGTATTTATAGTATATTGGTTGTAGATTTAATCTCCAAAAAAACTTTATGTTTCTTAAATTGACTCACTAAATAGCATAAAATCCCTGCCCTGAATATACCATAGTATGCTGTTTTGTACATGCAAAAACTCCTGTTGAAATACTACTAAAAGAGCAAAGAGAAAAAGACAGAAAAGTAAGATCCCAAAAGAAATTAACCACCCTCTTACTGCTAATTAAAAGCTCTTTGCTTTCTCTCCACATGGCCAGTACAGCTGCCTCACATCCTATCATTACAAAAGAAACACATAAATTCAAAGACAATATTGAGAGCAGCACCTGGTTCTGTGTGCACCTGCTGTGATGAGAGAATATTTCATACTATCAGTAAATTAACATTTTCAGGGGCCCCAAAAGATGGATTTTTTTTCCTCATTCAACTTCTTCCACTGTCCCCAGTGGTGAAGAATCAGTACTTTTGCTTCCATTTTCAATACTAAATATATCATATTGTGGTTTGCTTCACTGGTGCAGATACCTGCCTCCTGCTGTAAATGCTGTGTTCTAGCTCTGGAAGATTTCCCCAGGGTCTCCCATTCAAGAACTGGCATGTAACTATGGCTTAATATCATGTCAAAATCTTTTAAGGAAGATGCAGCCTGTCAAGGCATTTCAAGATTGAACCTTCAACTACTGAGATTCTGAAAATGTCCTTTGAGTGTTTGAAGCATGAGCAGGCAAATAAAAGGCTAACAAGTCATTTGTAAAGATAATAGCTAACAGCATGCATTCTCCTTTCCTTTCCTCTCTTTCCATTAAATGTTGATAAAGAAAAAGAGAACAGACTTCAGGGCCCCCATCCTTGTTATTTATAAACAGGTCAGAGGAAGCTTAAAATTTTAGTGGTTTAGACAAGGAAAAGGAAAAAAAAAATCCGCAACATGCTGTAAGGGTTGAAGCACCTCTGAAAATGGATGAGATGTCAGTTTTCTGAAGGACATACTCTACATGTTTGAGATAGAGATGAGTTTGCTAAAATTTATTTAAGAATTAAAAAAATACTATTTATTATAAAAATAAACTATATCTATATCTCATGGTGGTTTTGGGAGTGTTTTGGGGAACAATAGAAAATGTTTTGTGAATTGGAAATAAAATATCATCAAGTCCTATGGACTTAGGTTAATGGGAAGGTCAGTTCTACATTATTGAATTGATTCAGTTGAAACACATCACAGAGGTGACAGTTGAATCATTTTAGTCTTTGTCTTTTTGGAGAGTCAAAATCCTCAATAGTGTTAGAGAATTAAAATTAGTGCTTATTAATTCAATCATCTCTTTCACTATATGAAACCAAAACATTGTATTCCTCTAATGTGTAGGACATTTTAAAAGTGCTTTTCGTGGATAAAGGCATTTTAAAAGTTGACTCCTTGCTATTATAAGATTATTTAATCTTCTCTCTCATAAGGCTATAACTTTATAGCAGTGGTTCTCAACCTTTGCCCTTTAATACAGTTCCTCGTGTTGTGGTGACCCCCAACCATAAAATTATTTTTTTGTTACTTCATAATTGTTATTTTGCTACTGTTATGAATCATAATATAAATATCTGTGTTTTCCAATGTCTTAGGCGACCTTGCTAGCGGTCCTCAACCACGCTGTAGAACCTATGACCATCATAAAACACAGATATTTACATTATGATTCATAACAGTAGCGGCATTAGAAACCACATTATGATTCATAATAGTCACTGTTGAGAACCCCTGCTTTATAAGTTGATTGCACTGAGTTTGAAACTCCCTTCTACTTTTTTATAGTTGATTGTACTTAAAAGCAGGAGTGACTGACAGGACCATAGTAAAGTATATGCAACTTTTCATCAAAAATGTCCTTTCTGAAAGTATAGGAAAAAAAGAAAAAGGATTCTTATAAAGACAGAGTAACTTACACATGCAAAAATCCAATTGATTGACCTTAGGACTACAAGTATAAATCATAAATTAGAAACATCTTTAAACCAGTGCAAAATAGGAGGCCTACCCACATCTGTTGTGTAGATAAACATTGATGTCAGTTGCTCCTTTCTTTTTATAGGGCCACTTATTTATTTCATTTAAGTTATTTTAAACATGAGATAAATTGCATTTTTTATATTACTGAGTTATATTACTTATTGTTTATGAAGAAAAGCAAAATCAGTTTCAGGGCTCTGAATGTAATATAACAGTTTATCCTTAACTAGAGGCCCAGTGCATGAAATTTGTGCACAAGGTGGGCGGGGGGTGGGGGGACACCTTTCCCCTCAGCCTAACCTGAACCCTTTCCAATCTGGGATCAGTCCTAAACCAGCAGTCAGACATCCCTCTCACAATCCTCGACCACTTGCTCCTAATCATTCACTTGCCTGCCTGCCTGCTTGGTTGCCCCTAAATGCTCCCTGTGCTGGCCTGATTGCCCATCACTGCCTCTGTGTGCTGGCCTGATTGCCCCTAACTACCCCTTCCCTGCCAGCTTGCTCACTCCTAACTGCCCCCCCACTGGCCTGGTCACTCCTGACTGGCCTCCTGCTGGCCTGGTCACCTCCAACTGGCCTAATTGCCTGGTCACCCCCCCACTGGCCTAATTGCCCCTCACTGCACACCTGCCAGCTTAATCACCCCCAACTGTCCTTCCTGCTGTCCTGCTCACCCTCAATTGAACCCTCCTCTGCCAGCCTGATTGCCCTTAACTGCCTCCCTTTGCTATCCTGGTCACCTCTTACTGCCCCCCTGCCAGCCTGATTGCCCCCAACTGACCCCCTCCTGATCTAGTCACCCCATGCAACCTGCTGTTCAGTCATTTGGTTGTCCCTCACTAACCCCCCTGCCAACCTGGTTGTAGGCAGCCATCTTGTGAAGGTGTGATGGTCAATTTGCATATTTCCTTTTTATTACATAAGATACCAATGATCTCTCAGATTTTAAAATTTATGCTAGGCTTGAAAAAAAAGAGTTTAAAATAGTTACTTCTGTTACTCAGTGTTTATAGGGAAAATGTATCCAAAATATCATTATCATGTGGTTTACAAATTGCATGTGAATTTTCATGCGAAATTAAATGCAGTCCTTACCAGTTTGGTTCAGTGCATAGAGCATTGGCTTGCAGACTGAAGTGTCCCAGGTTTGATTCCGGTCAAGGGCATGTGCCTTGGTTGCGGGCATATCCTCAGTAGGGCGTGTGTAGGAAGCAGCTGATCGATGTTTCTCTCTCATTGATATTTCTAACTCTCTATCCCTCTCTCTTTCTCTTTGTAAAAATCAATAAAATATAGATTTTAAAAAAATAAATGAAATGAAATAGATGGAATTACTTGATAATGTATAACTCTGAACATTTTATTCATTTGAAATAGAAAAACAAATCATGTATTTTATCAGTAATAAGAGAGACCTTCAAAATCATTTTTCTTTTTTTTTCCAGGAGGATATTTAGTTCAAAGTCTATTTTCTCTGAGGGTGCTCAGTTTCAGTTAATGCTCTTCTCAGTAACTGCATGAGTTTAATAACAGAGTTAGTCACTACTAATCCTAAATTAATCCACTGGTTTCATTGCCCTGACTAAAAATTATTTTTCAAGTATATTCTCTAGTTTTTATTTTTCCAATCATTTTAACAAAAGAAATCCCTGTTGAGTAAACTAATGTGTGAAACAATATAACTTGTATGTTGTTGTTCATTTAGCTACATGCAGCATATTAAAGGTGGTCTCAAGTACTTTCACAATACTCCCACTTAGGGATGGTGTCTCTGTCCTGTCCCTCTCAAATATATGTGGGTTCCAATGCCTCTTTAACCAAAGGGATAGATTTTTATAGGTCAGGTTGGTATTTCTCAAGTCAACATTAATTTTCCCAAGGAAATTTTGTGCAGAAGTAATTTGGGTTAGGGAATTGAAATTCAGCCCCCCTGAAAATCAGAATGTGATATTCTTTAAGAACACCGACTTTTTCCAATAGGACACGGACAGGCCAATACAAAATAATCTCTAAAACAACCTAATGAAAACACACTTAAGTTGCAAAATAACCAAGAAACCATTCATGTAACCGAGTGTGAACATGAATAGTATCCCCAGCCTTACTCCTTTCTTTCCACATCTTGAACTGAGATTACTGAACTGCTTACCTTTTTTCTTTTATGACATATTTAGTCTAAACTGGGCCCTGCTTCCCTGCTCATTCATTAGAATCACTCAGTAAACCTAAACCCAATAATAATATCCTTCCTACTAACCTTTTTGAAATGAGACATGGTTCTTCTGGTGTGTATTTTTCTTGGCTGCAGCAAGCTAATAAACTTTGTTTAAATACAAATATATTCCTGATTGTTCTGGCCAGTTGACTCATTAATGGGGATTTCACTATACTAGGAATTTGGCAAATATTCTTACTGACACTGAACAAAACTCTCTACTAAATTTCAGATTGAGATCCCTTGAATTTCTTACCTATTCAAGGCCACTTTGGTTTCAATAGTAAAACAATTTCCGCACTGGCCCCCCAATTTTGAAATTATTATTGAGAGCTTTGGTGTTATGTTTATTTTATTTGTCATAAAAGTTTACAGTTTTGTTTACATTATTGACAACTTCATTACTATCATGCTGTATCAATTATGTTTGTTCATCATGAGTGTATGATTTTTGTAATAAAATGAATAATAAGTTTGAATACACAGTACTAATTCAACAAATATTGGATGAGTTTGTTAAATTAGACTAATACCAATTTGTCTGTCCATCTGTCATCTATTATAGGCAAAGTGATTCTTATGCTTTCTGTTTATAGCTGAAAATAAAAACAAAACCATTTCTTCAATTGGAAAATATGTAAACTATTTTTACATATAAAACTTTATTTTTAATTATTTACTTCCAATTTTTCTTTGTAAACATTATTGTTTTATGTTTATTATGAGTAAGTATGTAGGATCTCCTTTCTGATTGATAACAATAATAAATTCTGATTTTCTTAAAATAGCCACTAAAAATAAGATTTTCTAAGTAATTGCCTAACAGTGATTGTGTTGGTAAAGTTGAAAATGTTATGGTAATTTTCAAAAAAATTCAGAGAACAAATACAATAGTCATTTAACCATCCTTTTAGCGGATATATTTTATGGTTGAATTGTGTTATTGCAAACATCTACTATAAATCCCTAGAGTGAAGGGCAAATTGCCTTTACTTTTTGACTTCAAATATCTCTGAGGTGAAAACACAATAAAATCCCTCAAGAGAAAAAATATAAAAGTGATAACAAAATTATATCACAGAGACATAGATAAAGTATTTTTATTTTTTATACTTCATTATTTACTCATGTGATTAAAATGTAGTACACTTATAAACATTTATTACCCTACATAGTCTTTTAAATAGGTTTGTTATGTTTTACACTAAATAAATAATTCTGCAGGCCTTGGGAACTGAAGTTGTGTAAATTATTCAAAGAGGTCTTATTTTTGCCAGTTTAAAGCAAAATATGAACCATATTTCTATTGTCTACAATATTAAATATAAATTCCCCCAGTTGTTTCTTCAGAAAACCCACAGTCAGTCTACTGTCTTTATGCTATACTCTACCTCAATATTGCAACTTAGAATAAAATTGTGCATGATCCCTTCAAAATGCTAAATTCATTTTCATCATTTTTTTAATCCTCACCTGAGGATATATTTATTGATTTAAGAGAGAGAGAGAGAGAGGAAAACATTGATGGGAGAGAGATTGTACACACCTCCACCAGGGACTGAACATACAACCTAGGTATGTGCCTGGACTGGGAATTGAACCCAAGACCTCTCTGTGTACAGGAGGATGTTCCAACCAACTGAGCCATACCAACCAGAGCTCATCTTGTATTCTTGATTGATACATACAGACAAGCTTCTAGTTATCTTGAATTTTATAACCTAGTAGTGATGTTTAGTCAATAAACTAACAAATACACTGGCAAGATAATTTCACATAATGGCAACCTCCAGGAAGAAAATTAAGCTGGTGATATGATTAAGTGTTATATGTGTGGGAGAAGTGGTGACGGCTCTTTTTCATTGTGATCTGGAATATATTTTCAGAAAATATGTTGAAATCTGAATGACTTCAAGCTGTCACTCATGTGGAGATCTAAAACAAAAGTTTTCAAGAGCAAAGGAACAGCTTAAGTCTAATATGAAGTTCAGATTTTACTTCTTATGTTATAAATGGAAATCTATAGTTATTAAGCAGTGGATTCCCCCATTTAAGGGGAATTCTGTATGGAATGAAGTCAGAAAATATATAGGGAGACTCTGGCTTATGTAGAGCTTCACAGTATATAGCAATGAAGTTAGTTTTACTCCATGAATAAAGCAAAGTCTTGGAGTGTTTTAAAAAGTAGGGTGAGCTAATCTGACTTAACTTTTTATAAAGATTATTCCAGATAAAAAAATGAAGGGTGGGGAGAGAAATGATTGTAGCAAGTTATGAATGTAAGTAGAAAGAGCAGTCAAACTCCTTTGCCATTTTCCAAGTGAGAAATATAGTGTTTTAAATTATTATGACAGTAGGGAATGAACAGATTATATAGTTTGGAGGTAGAGTCAAAGAAATTGCTTTTGAATTGCAAGTGATGAGATAGTGAAAGGGAGAAAGCTGAGATTTGGGGCTTGAAGTATTGGATCAATGATTGTGCAATTCACTCACATTCACTAACATAACTAGAAGTGTTATAGGTTGAGGATAGGGTTCAACCACCCCTGAGATCACTCTATAGAAAGTCATTTTCAAAATTATATTTGAACATATACATACATGGCATTTATTGTCATAGCACTTTATCAACTAACTTGCAGTGAAAGAAAAGGACCCAATGAGTGAATTCTGGAGGCCTTTTCACATCACACAGTTATGATGAAAAAGAAGAGCCAGCAGTAGGCAGTGAATTAGGAGGGAAACCAAAGGGAAACTCATGAACTACATATATTATTTAAAAAAAAAGTTTTAAAAAGAATGAAGTGCCAGACTGTATAAAATGCTTCTATGAGAGCCAATAAAAAGAAGACTGAGAAGGAATGACTGATTTTGAAGATTTATTTATTGAAATGGCCGTCTTCTCCTTTTCTTATCAATTAAAATCATTCATCCTTGAAGGCATATGTAGTTAAATCCACAGTACTGTCATTGACCACTTCAGCTTAATGAAAAGACAAAGTATTAAAGTTTGTTAAAGAATATGAAAATGAAAAGAGGAAACCTCATTCAAAATGGAGTTGGAAAGCCCTCAGGGGAGAGGTCTCATCTACTACCTCCTGTCATGGCCACATAACCCCTAGCCAGCAAGATTTCTTCTCTGCTTCTTTCAGCAACTGCAAATGCCCTCTGCTGGCCACCAGTAAGAGACTGCTACACTTTTGCGCTCTCCTCTCTCAAGGACTCCTGTCCAAAACAAAAGCTGACCTTCCTTTTGTCTCTTCAGACTTGCCCATGGTAGTTTGCACATCTCTAATTGCAATTCCTCTTTTATTCCCATATAAACACATTTGCTGCTTGATAACCTTTGTTGTTTAACTTTTAAGGTTTATAAGTAAATCTTACATTCTTTACTTCATAAATTAGTTAAAGAAAACCCTTTTTCCTTGGGTAAGAAAGAAATAAGCATTTTTTTTTCCTGGTACATACACACACACACACACACACACACACACACACACACACACACAAAGTTTTTTAATGTGTCTGCTTAAAATTGAGTTTGGGTCATTTATATAAAATTCAGTTACCCAAAGAATCAAGTAGTAGAAGTCTTAAATGAAGACTTAAATGGTAAATTCTTTATTGCTATACTAGTTTGCTTATTGAAACTTTGGTAATTGAGTTGCCTACAATAAACATTCTAACAAATGAACTTCTATTAACAGACATATTGTAAGTCAATTCAATTACCAATAACAATATGTAAAGGAAACTTTACAGTACTCAGAACCTCAAGATTAAAATGACATGTCATGGATGAGAAAAACAAAATTTTGATCATTTAGAGGAGGGAAAACATTTATTTTTAACAATATTATATATATTCTTTGTTCAAAAATCTTTCAATAGTCACACAAAAACAACTACATAAAATAAATATTTTTTAGAAAACTTGTTTTATATATTTTATTGATTTTTTTACAGAGAGGAAGGGAGAGGGATAGAAAGTCAGAAACATGGATGAGAGAGAGACATCGATCAGCCACCTTCTGCACGCCCCCTACTGGAGTTGTGCCTGCAAGCAAGGTACATGCTCTCAACCAGAATTGAACCTGGGACCTTTCAGTCCGTAGGCCAATGCTCTATCCACTGAGCCAAACAGGTCTCGGCTAAAATAAATATTTTTAATGCACAGTTAAGGTTGAATTGTTTTTAAGTCCAAAGGCTTTTAGAGAGAGAGAAAGAGATAGGGATGTTTAGGTGATGCTCACAGTCTGGCCATCCTGAAAGTGTTTGCTGATTTAAATGGACAAGATGCTAGAGTTTTATAGCCAAGATTAAAACAGGAGATCAGGGCAAATGGCAGAGTATTAGACCTGAAGCTCCTATCTAAAACAAGAACATAGGACTACAAAAACAAAACTGCACATCACCCTCGCTGAGCAGGCAAGAAAGAGAAATAATTGGAAGTGAAGAAGTAAAATTGTCACTTTTAGCTGATAACATGACTCCTTATGAAGAAAACCCCAAAAATTCCATCATAAAACTATTAGAAACAACAGTCAATTATGCAGAAAAGTTGCAGAATACAAAATAAATGTATAAAAATCCACTGCATCACTAAATGTTAACAATAAAACTTCAGAAAAAATAAATGGGAAAAAATAATTCATTTTGCAATTGTAACAAATAGAATAAAATATCTAGCAATACATGGCTTTTATTGCATCTATAAAATAATTGCAAGTAAGTCTGAAGAATCTCTAGCATCTTGCTGTTTCTGGATGTGGACAATTTAGTTCCTCTTCATCAGCTTGCTGAACTGTTCCCTTTTCAAAAATTTACATACCACCCCAAAATGTTCTGATATCCTTGTTTTTAACTGTGGTGGCTTTCTGAATCAAAGCAACTGAATTTGACATGTGTTCAATTTTGTTCCCCTCAAGAATTAACTTACCTTTCTGGGTTTGAAACACTAAATAAGTAATAGCTGACCTCATTCGAACACTGCAAATCGAATCATTCTCCTGGTGGGCAAGTGAGCATATACAGACCTCACCTTATAAGGACAGCCCAGTGAAACACCCTTGGTCATGGCCAGTACATGACTGCAGATAATGTAAACAGTAGCCAGATCCTTTGTATTTCCTAACCATTTGTCAACCCAGAGCCTCTTCTTTCTCTTTCCAGAAAATGGAGTTTTACATTCATGTGATTAAAGTCCCTACAGAAAAAACTGTGCATCCCTATGCAATGTAAATATTTACTGTATTGTCAACGATTTGAGAATGGTCTTCATCCTCACAGTACAGGTGGCAAAGAGTCACTGTGGTTTTGATTTGCATTTCCTTGATAATTATTGAAGGCAAGTACTTTTTCATATACAGAGGTTATTTTTCTATTAAGTCAATTTGTGGTTGATTCTAATGATGTTGACAATAAAGATCATCTTTCTTACCCTACAGTCAACTTTAAGATGAACAGAGTTTAACTGAAGGGTGAAGAAGATATTAAAAACTAATATATTGAACTCATACCTGGTCTATGGGTATTATTTTGTTGTTATAAGTTAAATTAACCCTTTCAAGAAGTAAACTATGGTAACTAAAATTCTATCACCTTTTTATTTTTAAGTGTGAGTACAACATTGGAATGAAAACAACTGGTAGAATGTGAAATCTTTTAGGATACTCAAAATTATGTACTTACCATATACAGGTGTTTAGACTGTATGAATATACAAAATGGGTTTCTGTTTCATAAAATATAAATATAAAAATAATAATGTACAATTCTAGACTATGAAAATTTGAGGATGATGGCTTGTCTTTCTTTTAAATAAAACTCATGTAATATACCCACTGGTTAGATGCAGAAGAGGAAACAATAAAAGGTAAGTATTAGCATAAACACACTTAGGTAATTCTTTCTCAGGTCTATCTCTTAATAAAATAAACCAGGAAAACATCAAATGGAGATGTTTAAATAACATTTTATTTAAAAAGCTTAGGAGATATATAAATAATACACCATGTTTTCTGCTTTCAAATTGAGAACTTTCGAATTCTGTAACATCTCATTAAGTCTTCATTTGATTAGCTTCTGCAGTGTTTAACAGGAACAGGAACTTTGTTGTGACTATGTAGGAACTTAGGGTTCATGCTTGGCTGTAACATGTTGTGTTATCAGGAATCATCAGTAAGCAGAGAATTTTCATATTTTTTTGGATCTTTTTATAAATTCCATGTAAACTTTACTAATTTCTGCATGCAAAGTAACTGTTTCTTAACAACCAAATTGATTGATAAACAGGAAGTATGTTTAAACATTATATAACTTAAAGTAGGAGTGTTTAAGTCACATAGAGGCATTTTTGTATATATTTTCCAGTTACTTCTTTTTATTGTTTAAAGTATTACATATGTAGGATTTTTAAAATTAATTATAGTTGGTCTTTTTTCTCAGCCACTTTGTTTTTTGTAATTAACCTTAGCTCACGAAGTCCTAAAATATGTATAATGACAATTTCATTGTTATAAAAGCTGGATTTGCTTTGTCTAGAGATTATTCATCAATTTAGTTTGTGTCTTATACCTCTGAAGCCTGAGTTAGAACACAAATATCCCCATATATCTGCAAAAGTATTTTTGATTCAAATGTTCAATGCAACAGAATGTCCTGAGCTCAACTGATTATGGAAAATTGCCTTTTACTGATGAAGTAATCTACATCCAGATTTTGTCACCATGGTAAAATGAACTTCCTCCAAATTTGTTTTATAAGGAAATTAGTACTTTGGAAACGATGTACACTTCTTTTCAGAGAAAAATGTTCTTTTGAAAAATGATTTTTTTTCCTTTCAAAGAAACTTGTTGCTCAAAATTTCTTAAAATATATTCAATTTTCTTTTTAATTTTCCTTTTCAATTGTTGGGAAATGAAGAAATATTTTAGTATCGTAAGTAGTCTACAATAAAATGTCACATCAGATTGTGATTTAAATCAGTAATAAGTGAACTTTACATTGCAATATCCATTTTATGTTTGGAAATAGAATGAGTTTTTTAAAAAATGAAAAAATTACTTATTAAACAATAATGAAATATAAAACATATACATTATAAAATATAAAATTTCTTTATAGCAAATATTCACTTTTTAGAAGCAAATTTTACTTTTTATTTTAGCTTGAAATCATCTGGCAACTTTAGTCCAAAGAGCTTTTGATTTGGACAAGGAGGCACAGCTATCTAGGGCCAGAACCTGATCTCCAAAAAACCTTGCCTACTGTCCCCCTGCTCCTTCAATTCTACTGAGCACTCTGTGTCATTCTGGGAGCTAAAACTAAGTTAACAATGAATCAACAAATAAATTTAGACCTTTTTAAGGTATTTTGCAACTCAAACATAAGGCAGTGTAATATAGTAAAGAATTTGGCTTTGAAGTTTGCAGATGTAGATTTGAATACTGGTTCTACCTCCTACTGGTTTAGAATTTAATTAACTTTTGGTCCTTGTTTCTCATAATAGGCATTCAATAAAATAGTTATTTTTATTGCTGATTAAGTAAAAGTATCGACTAACTGGTAAACTGGCATGGGGTTGCTTATACATATGAAAAAGAAACAGGTAAAATGTACAACAGTGAATTGTGAGATAAAAGTAATACAAATATGAAAAGCTAAAGAATACAATGGTAGAATTTTTAAAGTAGGATATACTAGTAACACTTCAAAGAGAATCACAAAAATCATAACAAACATCTGGATTAGCTAACACTTGAACTGTGTCTTCAACAAACTGTAAATTGGATAACAGTATCCTGAGTTCTGATTGCATGGCCTGCTCTGGGCACGGGGTTCTAAGTTAAACCAAATATAATCCTTGTCCTTTATAGGAGTTAGGACAAGCAAATCAGCAACTGCACTGTTATGAAATAAATCACAAAGCCCTCAACCTTTATCTATTTAAATCCATCACTAGCTGATAATATTTTTAGCTACTTTCCATTTATCAAAGTAGAATTTAACCTCACATTGTCTCTTTATTTAATGCAAAGTGACCACAAAATGCACTGATTGGTAGTCTGCCCACCTGGAGAATTTATCTTTTAAGAAGACTGGAGGAGTACTTCTGAGTCTGGCTCAGCAACTCCCAGCAATTCTGACTTGTGTTAGGATATTATGCAGAGCTGTTTGCTATAAAGTTCTCTCCTTAAGCATCTGATACAGAGAACATTCCCTGTTGTTGTGGGCTGAAAGAGAAATGAGAGTGATGCAAAAGCATTTTGAACCTTCTGCTTACAGAACTTTCCTATGTCTGCAGAAAACCAGAAACCCTACTGCAATATACCACCTCTGCTTGATAATGTAATGTTGCTGATTGTGCCCAACCTCACGGTTGGTAGATCAGTTGATATCCATTTCATGATAGGAAGCGAGGCTCACTAGGGCATTTGTTATAACCTTGAGAACCCATTGACAAACTTTGAAATCTAGCCATATGACTTATCTAATGTTCTGTTAGCCTCCATCAAAGAATCCTGCAAATCAGAATGTTTCCATTACCATTCCAGCCTCTGCTGGATATCAAGGAGCCTTACCTTCCTTGTTTTGGAGACAAAAGTACTGATTCTGAACCTGTGCCACCTCAGAATCCTAATGTCCTTCTTGAAATCAGAAAGGCCATTTCAATAGCAGCATCACACATTATCATCTCTGAAGGATTTATCAAATTACTGAGGCTGTTCTCTCCAATGTTTTTGTTATTGTCATTACAGGAGATATACCCACTCCAACATCTTTAGCTACTTCATAATTTGGATTTCAGATTCTGATTCAATACTGTTCAAATCTAAGTTGCTTGAAGCACTTTCAATTGCTTTTTGGTCTCATGGCTTATAATTCGATGTCTAAATCCTATATTCAAAAGTTGACAACACAAAATGAAGATGATATTCAGAGTGTCCTTGTTTTATTTATGTTTTTGATCAGAACCTGCAAAACATACCATATTGACAGCTTTTCTGAAATAAACTATTTTCCCTCATACCATTTGTCTTTAAATCTTTCTCACTTAAATAAATGGTAAACAAATTCACCTTTATTTTTATTTTACACTAGAGACCCAGTGCATGAAATCTATGCATGGGTAGGGTCTCTAGTGGCTGCCAGCTGCCAGCCAGGGTCTCCCTTCACACCTGCCTTGGCCTGGCACAGCCTGCTCACCTGCTCCACCATTCTGCTACAGTCCCGCTCTCATCCAGATCCATCAGGGCCAGCAGTGCCTCCACTGCCACCTGCTGCCAGCACCACATCATCGACGCCGCCCACCATGTTCTGGACCACCCCGTGGTGGTCAGTGCATCAATAACTCCTGGTTGGTCAAACTCCCTCCTGTAGGGACAATTTGCACATTAGCCTTTTATTAGATAGGATTTCATTTCATCAGCAAGTCCTACTGACTCTGACTCAAAAAATTATCTTAAATCTAATCATTCTCTTCCTTTTTTTCTTTTTAAAAATGGTGTGCAATGAACAAAAGTTGGAAATAGCATTTGAAACTGAAAATAAGATGATGCTTCTTTCTCTCTCTCTCTCTCTCTCTCTCTCTCTCTCTCTCTCTCTCTCTTTTGTTAATCCTCACCCAAGAATATTTTTCTATTGATTTTTAGAGAGAGGAAAGGGAAAGATGGGGAGTGAGTGAGAGAAAACACTGATGTGAGAGAGATAGATTGATTGGTTGCTTCTTGGAGGTGCCAGATCCAGGATAGGGATCAAATATGCAACACAGGTACATGCTCTTGACCAGGAATTGAACCTCTACCCTTCTATGCTTGGGACGATGCTCTAACCACTTAGAAACACCAGCCAGGGCTCAGATAGTATTCTTTTACTGTTCACAGCACTCCAATGGTTTATCATAGCATAGAATAAAACTCCAAATACTTACCTTAACCTACAAAGACCCAGATTACTTAGCCACTGCCTATCTTCTGGGTCGTATTTTCAATGTTTTCTCCCTCTTGTAGTGCACTTCAGTAATATTGTTTATTATTTTTTAATTATTTTTCAAACTTCCCAAGGATTTCCCCTTATTGTTTGAGAGATTATTTCTTTGCACATTTCCCCCTATTCCTCTGGTCCTTCACCTCACTCAGGTCTCTGTCTAACTTTCAATTCTTCAGAGAAGTCTTCCCTGGTTACTCATCTTGAAATATCACAGTATTTCCCCACCATGTTCTTACCTATTATCCTACTTTATTTTTTTCTCAATGTTTACAGCACATAGGTACTTTTATTTAATTACCATTTGCAGCATATTGTGTTCTTCCATTAGAATGTAACACACAAGGACAGGCTTCTTCATTTTAATCCACTGCTATATCCTCAGCAAATGGATCAGTAAGAAGAGCTCAATAAATATTTGTTGACTAACTGAAAAAAAAAGATAAATGAATAAATTATTATTTAATTAATATGTCATGATAAAGGGTAAATATGAAATGCTTCTTAACTAAGGCAGAGTGATATAGACTGAAAAAGAGAGAACACAAATATTTTCCAGAATTAACTGATGATTAAATAAGATGTAAAGAGAGAGAGATAGAGATCCTTACATTTTGGCTTAAATTTTCAAGGGGCTAATGGCAGTTTATCCTATAATTTTCAACATAGATGATGGATAGATTTCTAATTTTCATGTGTACAGTGAAATGGAAGCTTTGAGTTTGAAAATTGTCAATTTGGGGAGAATGAAATTACTCTTAATGTAAGATACAGGTAAACCTCCTCAAATTATTCATTATAAAAGAGCAGGAAAATATTTCCTGTGTTCTTTTTATGTAAATAACTCAATATAGGCATTATGCTCAGTTATGATAACGTATCAAAAGAATGAAATTGTCAATAGAGAAAAGGATATATTAAAAAATCAAATTTTGGAAAAGCAAAATTCAGTAGTGTGGATTCATCACTCTTCAAAGATAAGGAATAATTTGTGGAGATATGAATAATTTGGCCCCTTGAGAGTGTTCTCTGCTCTGTGGGGTAGGAATAATTTACTAGGCATCTTCTTGAAATAGATGAAATATCTCTTGAGGGTATCTGCTTCTCTATTCTTTCATTCGGTGGTCATCAGGCAATCTTTTGATCAATAATTAATTTTCTTATATAATTCAAATACCAGTAAGTGAGCTAGCCAAGCTAGAAATACGATCACTGGAATAAATTAATACATTGAAAATCTGATTTATTTATCAATCTCCTGTGAATTTAGTTAGCATCAACCCAATTTTGATATGAGAACTTAAAAATTCCAAACAGTTGAAAAATCCATTTTCTGGACTTTTAGGCAAGAGCGAATATTTTATTTTGGCTGTTACGAGGCTGATTATTGAATGATCAGCCAAGCAATTTAAACTACTACATAGCTTACTGTACATTTTCTTTCATATTTAAACAAATTATCTGACTTCACACATATTTCAACCATGTAGTAATTGAGGATATTAATTTTGCTTAGAATAATTAATGATTTAAAGAACAATAATAGGAGCTAAGTTTTTGGAACTTTAATAACAGTTTAAGGAAAAAAGGTCATAAAATTCAGGAACTTCTTATATCAAAGGAGATCTAATTTAGCAATACTTATTTATTCCTTGTTTGTCTTAGATTTCTTCTGAAAAATAAGTGAAAAAGTAAGTCATTGAATACAATATCAGTATATGCCTAAATTTTCATTATAAAATTTTGTTCATAGACTTTCATTATGAATACTGGTTTGAAAATTCTGTCAAACACTTTCTGAAATTTGCCTAAAGTGTTATGATTGAAATATCCATTATACAAATTCATACTTAAAATCTCTATTATATCTGTCCTGGAGGGGTGGCTCAGGTGGTTAGAACATTGTCCTTTACACCAGAAAGAGTTGTGGTTTTGATTTCTGATCAGGGCATATACCTAGATTACAAGTTCAAATCCCAGTCTAAGCACATATTAGTATGGGAGGCAACCAAACTATGCTTCTCTCTCACATCAATGTTTTCCTTTCTCTTTCTCAAAATCAATAAAAACATAACCATGGTGATGATTAAAAAATAAGATCTCTACCATATCTTCAGTTCCTTAAAATTTATGCTTTTTATTTTTGAATACTACACAGAAATTGCCAACATATGCAGCATACAAAATAATAATTGAGTGTTCGTGGCCCGAAAGCTCTGTGGGCCAAGATTTCTCTGGTTGCAATCAACAAGATCTAAACTCAGTTAACTTAAATAAAATTGAAGGATAAGAATAACTCAATGATTGAAAGAAAAAAGTAAAAGGCCATACAGTAAGAACATAAATAAATGGAATTAGGGCAGCCCTACAAACATCAATATATTTGAGAGCTAATTATAAAATATGTTTAAATAGAGAAACATTAGTTTGTTTTCCATTACCAGTGGTAACACCTTGAAAATTTTTATTTTCATTTCCTTTTGAATTTTTGTCTCTTTGTTAATATTGATATTTTAAATCCACTTATGCCTTAAATAAAATGCTCATAAAATAATATAATGTTAAATATGCACCCTGTATATTCTCCTATTATATGGTGTTTATGATTTTTAGTTTTTTGAGTAATAAGATATTTAAGTGAGGAGCAAATTACTATGCAATAGAAAACAGAAACACAGCAGTGATAAATGTAGGTTCAGATAGCAGCAATCGATAGTTTAAAGGAGCCATTCATTACATGTAACAGGGAAAATAAAAACAATACCTGACATTTACCCAGTGCTTCATAATAAGATAAAATATAAAAAGTAATACCTCAATTTCTTAAGTGTACAATTAAAAAAGGCACACCCACCAAATAACAATAACTAAAAATTATATGCATCTGGTATAAATAGAAAACTAAAATTTTAATAGCAAACAAATCTATTTCCAAAACACATTACACTAAATATTGTTTTTAAATGTTATATTTTAAATAGAGATTTAATATCTGAAACCTGATTATGAAAAAAATAAGTAGCCTATATATTGAGGACTGAATATTTTTAAAATGTTTTTATTGATTTCAGAGACAGAAAGGGAGAGGGAGATAGAGAAACATCAATTATGAGAGAGAATCATTGATTGTCTGCCTCTTGCACACCTGCTTCTGGGGATTGAGCCCAACACCCAGGCATGTGCCTTGACCAAGAATCAAAAAGTGACTCCTTATTCATGGGTCAATGCTCAACCACACTGGCAGGGCAGACTTGGTATTTTAATATGCCTAAAATACTCTTGTTTTCAACCCAATTAGGTTACTTGGAAAGAGTTTGATTCTTACATAGGGCCAGAGGAAATCTTGGGCTAATTTTACCCCACTACTGAGGCAATATCGTTCAGAGTACACAATCCTCCATGGTTTACAATATCTTCCCACTTTGGCTGCTGGAACACAAACTACTCATTGCTCTACTTGAGCTCTGGAGCCTGGTTTCTCTAAACATGTTTCAGGTTATTCTTTTCCTAGCCTCAGGTATTTCCCTCAAACATGTGTTGATCAGTACTCAGCTATATCCCATCATTGATGTTCTCTCTGTAAAGCTGATCTCTAAAGTTCTCTCTATAAAGCTTCTATTTTATTTGTACTAAAAACCACTGCCTTAGTCTCCACAGATTCTGAATTTCATCTGCTCAACTCATGGTGACAGGCAGGATCTGCCAGAGTTCCACTTCTCTGCACTACTTCCAGGAAAGTTTCTTTAGGAAGTTAGTGGGGACAGGTTTAGGATTTAGCTTGTTGAGCCTTCCTTTCTCAGAACTTGCTGAATGCCTGTTGTGTGGCCAACACAAGCTGGGGAGCCCACCTGGATGTGTTCTGATCTATAACTTCAGCTTGGTTCACTGTGGATGGTCAGAAACACCTACGTGAGAACTGTGAGCAGCGGTGGGACCACTGCCAAGCATCCTATCCTTGCAAATCCTGAAATTGGCATTGAGGATAGAGGATTTGAGGATTGGAGGGGGGATTACAGCCTTGCAAGGGGCCTCTGACACCCTTTTTCCTATGACTGCCTCACCCGGCTCACCTTTGTAAGATTTATAATAACTCCTCCAAGGCAAGCCCTGAGCTCTGGAACAGTGGCTGTGTCTCCAAAAGTGGTTTTGGCTGCTCAGGGCAATCCCAAATGAGGATGCTGCCCACTACTTTGTGGGAACCTCTTTCCACGTCCCGCGTGGTTCAGGGTTCCCGGGTCAGGGTTCGGGTTCTGAAGGAGGCCGCACGCAAACGAAATGAGAGACTGAAAGCATAAATTTGGCGATATTGGGGGGCCAGGCGGGAGCCTTCCTCTAGTGGAAAGGACTGCCACTTGCTCTGGCCTTTTTCTCCCTTTTATTAAGGCTTTGGGACACACCCCTAGCCTTTAGGCAGGAAATAACAAAAACAGAAATTAATAAGAAACAAACATAGAGGTTGCTTCAACCAATAATGTTTCAACAAAACAGTGAGTAATTAGCTCTGACCTTTCAGAGCAATTAAGGTTGACCAGCTTTCTGGCTTCCTGTTTACATCCATCTAGTGAGAACAATATTTGGTTTCCGACACTACTTCACCTCTCTTTCTGGGTTCTGTGAGTTCTACATTCTCATGGCCTTTGCTCTGTTTCTCTGGATCCTTTGAATGAGATCCCCTTCATCTCTATCCATGCCCCTACATTCCCACCAGCTCCAGGCCAGGCCAGGCCATGGCAGCCTCCTTTCCCCCTTCTTAAAGGGAGCAGGGCAGGATAGTAAATTGGTGAGACATTAAGGCTGTAGAGCTGTGGCCTGAATTTTGTATGTTTGGTTCTAGGCGAGGGCTGGAAATACCAAGGTGACTCGCTTCCTCCTATGTTGCAACTGTCAATTATTCTGGATTTATTTAATGCAGTAATTTAATGTTAGCAAACTAGAACTATTCCACTAAATTAACATTGTTAATTTTAATTCTACCAAATCTTGTTCGTATATAACTATTAAATAATATTTTATTTATAGTAATAGAAAATTTGTAATCATAATGCCATGGGCATACTACTTTATTACTTTTGTTATTATTATTCCTATTAAATGGGTTATAAAGTATTCTTGATCAAGAAATCTGATACAAGTAGGAAATGAACTGGATTCAGAAGCAGAGTTGAAGGTTTATACTTTTATCAGACTTTATGTCAGGAGGCTTAGTACATAAGCTATCTAAGAGTATAGAATAGAGCACAGGTTTTTCAAATATTAGTGTTCATAGGATACACCTGAGCCAATTTCCAGGCTTCAGAGTTTCTGATATAATGAATCTAGGATGAGATCCAGGACACACATTTTTTAAATTACTTTGCATGTGATATTGATGCAGTGGTGTGTGAATTGCACTCTGAGGCACTCTGGTGTAAAAGTCAAGATGAACAAGTAAGTGGGGATTTTGACTAGAATTGATTATAGTTATAGAGAAGCAAATAAAAAAGCACTAACCCAAATTCAGGGATAAAGAAAGCTTCCATGAGAAGTTAATTTGAAAATTGTTTAATAGATGATGAGGCAAAAAGAGCAGGTTCTTTCTAAGAAATAACATTGTGATAAGCCTGGAAGTAAAAGCAAACATGACATATTCAATAAACAACAATTTATTAAATATGACTGGAGATGTGTAAGTATTTACTAATCAAACACTAGGCAAAGAGATTGCTAACAGAGAGAGCAATGCATTACAAAGGAATCAATACACTTTTAACTGCATGTCATTCACCAGCTATCTAACGAAGATTGTAAATTCCTTACATAATTCTTTGCAATAGTGACCATCTCCCTTAATAGATATTTGTACAGTAGACCTCCCTTGTCTGTTACCTGTGCTCTATTCTATACTCTTGTCTGTTCTTAGACCCTCAATAGATACCTAAATCCATGGGTAGTTCTGAAGCCTATATACACTATGTTTTCCCTATACATACATATATAAAGTTTAATGTATAAATTAGGCACAGAATGAGATTAAGCCCAATAACTAACAATAAAATATAACAATTGTAACAATATACTATAAGTAAAGGTATATGAATGACTTTGGAACCATTATTAAGGAAGTGAAGGGTACCTGAACACAATATTCCAATACCTTGACATCTGATAACCCAGATGGCCACTAAGTCACTAAGGGACAGATAGCCTATCCAGTGCAGATGTGGGGGACAAAGTGATGATTCAAGTATGGGTGGCATGAATGGAAGGCATGAGATTTAATTACACTACTCAGAATGGTGCACAATTTAAAATATGATTTTTAAAATTTATTTCCAGAATTTTTCATAAAATATTTTTAGATGTAATTTACTTCTGGATATTTTTTCCTTACATGATATTATCCTACTATCCCCCTTTTTTGATTAATGGAGACATTTGTAAAATTTTTAATGCAATCTTGATAACTTTAAATTTTAATTTATGCACAAAAATATGACTGCTTCATGTTCATTGCATGTTAAGCAATTTTACCATGAGATGAGCTACCAATAGAAATTTTAGTTAATACTTTAGAAACAGCTTTTTGTCCAGTACAATTAAATTTTCTTGGGTATTCCCCTATTTCAATTCAAATTAACTTGATAGCTTGATTACTCTTTTACTGTCAAATTTAATACTCAACCAACAATCTTAGATTACCCTGTAAATATTAATGGAAAGGATTATTTGCATTCTTGAGTAGGCCCTGAGCATTCCTGGTACTATCCTGAATTTAGATATAGGGCAGCTGCTGTCTGCCGAGTGTCTGTCTATTACCTGAGTCCTGAACTGTCCTGGGCATGGGAAGTGAAACAGCCATGGAGGCAGGAGACCTCCCTCAGCAGGGGTGTCTGTGCCCCACCTCTGTTGACCCCCAAGTTCTCTCCTGATGGCCCCTCTGGGACTGTGCCTCTTAGGTTGTTCCTTCCCTGAGGAATCTTACCCGTCTCTGGCTAATTAGTCATCCTCCAGGGCCAAGCAGGGTGTTGTGAGGTTCAGTTCTGTCTCCTTGGTAGCCTATGCCCCGTGGCCTCCACACCCAGCACCTGCCTTGGGATTCCATTGCCTGCTCCTGGGGCCCTGGCACTGATCACATATCTTAAGGAATTCAGGTTATTTCTCCAGGGAGGGCCCAGCTCACACCATTTGGCAAGAGGCAGATTCATTATATCAGCCACCTCGAGTCTTCAACCTCAGCATGAATGGAAAACTCAAGCAACAGCTGAGGGCCATTGGATTGTGAGAAGAGGGTCCCTCATGGCAAAAAAGATAAGAGGGGCCAGTATAGAATGCTCAAGTGTCTTCCCAGTGCCTTAATTCCTTCTGAATGGAATTAAATCCTTTCATGTCCTTTTTTAAATATCCGGTAAGTAAATTACATCTAGAAAATTTTTACTTTAGAAAATTAATTTTCATTTGAATGCTAACAGCAAGACACCCATGAAAAACACACATGGTGTCAAAATAAGCCAAAGGAAAATTGTTTGGGCAAAAACAAAAAGGATCCCAAGTCAATTTTATAGAAAAGATTCCTTTATTAACTTTTGGTTGAGAATATGTTTATATATTTTCAGAAAACAACTCCAAGATCAAGTGGACTCCTCCAACAGAGAGGAATTGACAGGACTGCTCCAACAAGGAAGACAAGAGGAGAAATAGTCCAGAGGTGGAAGATGCTAACGAGGCCTTGCCATGCTAGCAGTCAGCAGTTGTGTGTCGCTATAGGATGCCTAGGACCAAACCAGAGAGTCGGATCTACATTGCCACCATTTGTCCACCATCCAGATACCATTACTGATGTGTACACATAAGGAACTGTTTGACATTGAAATTGGGACTCAAACATTTTTTTGTTCTTATAGGTTTATTTCTAGCCTACAGATGCACGATATTTTTAAAGAAAAGAATAGGGGAGGTGGGGGTGGGAAACAGCATATACAGAGACAAAGAAGCAGTGAGCAGACTGTCATACTACAGTGGGAAGGCAGGGGAGGTTGGCAGGGAAGGGTTGTAAGAGATTAACTGAAGGACTTGTATGCATGTATATGAGCATAACCAATGGATACAAGGCGGGGGTGGGGGGGTTAGGAGGAGGCAGGTGAGGGCATGTACTGGGGGTATAGAAGGCCGGGAGGAGGTCAATAAGGGGGTAAAAAGAGACATATGTACTACTACTTGTAATACTTTAAACAATAAAATAATATATATATTTTTAAACTATAGTTGACCATGGATAACTGAAACCATGGAAAACAAAACCATGTATAAAGGGGGACTACTGTATATACTTTTTCTTTCAATTTTATTTTGTATTAATTTCTGGTATAGAACTTATTGGTTAGATTTTTATGTCAATATTCATTTTGTTGTAATCTATAATTATTTGAAACTTGTAATATGTATAAATGAAGTAATTAATTACATTTGTAATCTAAGACCAAATTGATTTATTTTTCTGACCATTTACCATAGGTATCATAACATTGAAGGTTTATCAGAATAATCCCTCAAAATATTTTTCAGTTCTTGAGGTGATAATCTACATAATTTTTATTCCATTTGACCCAGTGATCCCACTTCTAGGAATAGATTCTAAGAAACTCAAAACACCAATCAAAAAGAATATATTCACCTGTATGTTTACGGCAACACAATTTACAATAACTAAGATCTGCATTCAGGCCAAGTGCCCATCAGATGAGTGGGTAAAAAAGCTGCCGTACATTTATATCATAGAATACTATGTAGCTGTAAAAAAGGAGGATCTCTTATTCTTTGAGACAGAATGGAGGGACCTGCAGCGTATGATGCTAAGTAAAATAAGCCAGTTAGATAAAGACAAGTATCATATATCTCTCAATGTGTAATCTAATGGACAAAATAAACTGAAGAATTAAACAGATCCATATACATAAAACATGGAATACATTGTCAAATCTCGGAGATAAAGTGGGAGTGTGTATGATGGGGAGTAAGGGAGTAGGGAGAGATTAACTTGAAACCTATATGCATAGCCCATGAACATAGACAACAGTGTGATGAAGGTCTGGGAGGGGTGGGTGTCAGATGGGAAGGATAAATGGGGAAAAAGAAGGGTTCAACTGTAATACTTTCAACATAGAGATAAATTAAAAAAATAATAAAATATAAAATCAATTAGAATTTGCCAACCTTTGTTATAGTTATACTAGAGGCCCAGTGCACAAATTCGTGCACTAGGGTGGGTCTAGCCAGGGGAAAGGCCCACAGGGGGTTTTGGCCAGCTGCCCTGCCCTCAATTGGGGTGGGAGAGGTCAATAAGGGGTGGGGCCAGCTGGGGTGAGGAATTGCAGTGGGCATCATAGTGACTGGCTGTCCCAGTCATTCTGGTGTTCTGGTCGCTGGCCCTAAGGTTACTAAAGGCATGGCAGATTTTTAAAAGCTTAACACAGATATATAATATACCATTTCCCATTCCTTCTTTACAGAAATTACATGTTTAATGCCTGCAGTTGAGCCTAGAAGTTGTGCAGTTGTTCATTAAATTCTGGATTCCATCTGGTTCTAGAGATAACCATATTTCAGATATGATAATAAGCTCTTCCAAATTTAAGCTTCCGGAAGTTCAAGCCCCATAAGAAGAACATAGTGTTAGTTTTTCAATGCTGACATAAGTAAAAGTAAACAATCAGAAATAATATTTTTTTCCTTTATATACATAACTAGAAGCCCAATGCACAAAATTTGTGCAAGGGGCTCATCCCCTGTAGCCCTGGCTTCGTCTGGAAGGCCGTTCAGCTGTCCAGACTAATTATCATGTTATACTTTTAATTTAAAGATAAAAATAGATCATAATTTGTTTTCATATGCTGATGGACATTTAAGTTATTTCTACTTTTGAGCTTTTCAAATGCATGCTAATAATGTTTGTGTAGGAGTGAAATGCTATAAATGTTTTTGTAGGAGTGAATGGCTAGATCTTATGGTTTATGTGTGTATACTTTTTTATTAAGATAATAGTGACCCAGTGCACAAGATTTGTGCATATTAGAAGGGGATTAATTAGAGGAAATAATTTGCCCTTTCTCTATAATAGAAGTGTCAGAGATGAAAGAAATTAGTAAAATGTATATGAAAACCTTCCTCCAGTCAGAATCTGGGGCTCACCATGGGACCCAGAGTCAAGTCCCCACCCACCCACATGCACCTCAAAATCCTGTGAAACCCAGACCTTACCAGTCTCCCCACATTGGGGTAGGTCCAAATATGACCAGGACCACCTTGGTCAAGCCCTGCCGGGTAGGGGGCATAGCCTAAGGTCTTTTTGTCCTGGTGCCAGGATGGGGGCCATGGCCTGAGGTCCCCAGCCCAGACCGGGGTGGGGGGCATGCCTTAAAGACCTCTGTCAAGCCCCACCAGGTAAAATGAGGGCAGCTACAGGTCCCCTATCAAGCCACACTGGCAGGGGAGCCCAACCTCAGGTCTCCCATCAAGCCCTGCTGGGTAGGGGCACGGCCTAAGTTCCCTCAACCCAGCACTGGAGGTGCACCTTGAGGTCCCCTGTCAAGCCCCGCTGGGTGGGGGGCAGGACCTAAGGTCCTTGTCAAGCCCAGCCATGCAAGTGGGCCCAGCCTCAGGTCCCCTGGCCTGGTGCTGAGGGTGAGGTGTGTGGCCTGAGGTACCCCAGCCTTGCACTGGGGCAGGAGGAACAGTCTGAGGTCCCTTAGCCCAGCACCAGGGGTCTCCCATCAAGCCCTGCCAGGTGGGGGGCATAGCCTCAAGTCCCCTGGCCTTGTGCTAAGACAGGAATTGTGGTCTGAGGTCCCCCGGCCTGGCACCAGAGCAGGGTGGGAGGCCTGAGGTCCTCTATCAAGCCCTGCTCTGTTGGGGACATAACCTGAGGTCCCCTGTCAAGCCCTGCTAGGTGGAGGGGTACTGCCTGAGGTCCTCTGTCAAGCTCTGCCGGGTAAGAGTTTTAGCCTGAGGTCCCCTGTCAAGCCCCATAGGGGTGGGAGAAAGCATAGCCTCAAGTCCCTGCTGATTGCTTCTTAAGGCTCCTTAAGGGAATTTGGCCTTAGCTGTGTGTGCAGCCATCTTTGTGAGGGAGTGATAGCCAATTAGAATATTCCCACTTTATTAGATAGGATTCCTGAGGTAATAGAAAACAATTAAAAGTCCTCACTCCTCAGTAATGTTCTGCTGTAATTTCAGCATAATAGCCCTAGTTTTATAAACAACCAACCATTCAAGCCTCTAGCATTTCTGGCTACTGAACTTTATAATATTAGATTTCATAAAGGTAAAAGAATCATTAGTTCTTTTTGGTGAGAGTCCATACCCTTCCTGAGCATTTTGATATGTGTGGTGTTCTATGAACTTAACATGTTCAAACCATCAAAAGTTGTTTTTTTCTATACTGACCACCAATCATGACTAATCTTGGAAGAGGGCTCCCCCTAGTAACATATTAAAGTTATCAAATCTTCAGCATGAAGACAAGCCTCCAGGATGTTAATTTTTGGTAAAATTCAAAATTTTGAATTTTATTCCTAAAGTTTGTGCTTGGCCTGTTGATTGCTAGTTCTGATTAAACTATCATTTTTAATTTTTCATTGGATTTCAGGGAATGTGTGCAATTTGGAATTTTTAAAAAAATCACCAAAATGGGTGTTACATTAAAAAATTGTCTATTGGGCAGTAAATATCAATATAATTCACTTAATAGCCATAGGTCTTTAACCTCAAGAAATTATTAGTAAGCTCTCTTCAGGTGCTTCTTTTTCCTGATGGTAATATAGCAATATTTCACTAAATATAAAATTAATTTTTCATAATTTGATTCTATCTTTGGATTCTTGAACACCATTGTGTCACCTTATTTCATTTGCCCAGGTATCTGATACTAAGGATTTGTCCAATGTATCTGCCTTAAAATCCCATTCCCCTTGTGTGTGTGCCAACTACTGGGTCTAAATTTCTACAAGTATTTCTGTAACTAAACACCCAATATCATCAGGGTCTATTTGCTTGACTGCATCTCAAGACAATTATATCTAGGAATGTTTTAATATTTTTTGAGGATATATCTCTAATTCCTCTCACACTGCTCAACACTGAGAACTCAGCTGTATTTACGATATAAATTTACCCCCACTGCCCTTCAGCTGGATTTGACCAAATGCAGGGTTTATTTTCACTGATTTCCAAACAACAACATGACCTTCAATCCCGGGACTCTCATCAGTAAATCCTTGTTTCAATAAAAAATGCAGTTCAAACTATGCAACAATATGAGCAAGGAGGTCTTGGGGTTTCCATTATTGGTCCCTAGAGTAATTGAAGCAGACTTTTAAGAAAGGAAATGGACTCCCCTTAACTTTTCCTGTCACATGATCTTTAACTGCTGCCTCTTCATTCAAATATTTCTCTGATGTTTCACATAAGACAGGTTTTTCTGTTCTCAGAGCTTTGTGATGTCATTTTATGTTAAAAGCAATCTCTCTTTTATGCCCAGTAGCAAGCTACTAATTGTCTTGTAAAACACCAGTACTGAGTGGTTCAAACAGGTATATTTCAAATCAAAAATTGAAGCAATCTTCAGTGAAGTGTACTTTTCAGTTCTTGCCAAAATCCCATTCTCTATTCTTTTTAATTTTGGAAACTTAAAATTATTTAAATCACTATTTAAATTACAAGATTCTACACACAATGTTTTATCTATTGCTTTTTAAAAAACTACTTACTCACGCTAGCCGGTTTGGTTTAGTGGATAGAGTGTCAGTCTGAGGACTGAAGAGTCTCAGGTTCAATTCTAGTAAATGGCACATACTCCTGCTGTGAGCTTGGTTCCTGATAGGAGGCATGCAGGAGGCAGCAGATCAGTGATTCTCTCTCATCACTGATGTCTCTCTCTCTCTCTCTTTCTCTCTCTTTCTCTCTTCCTTCTCTCTCAAATCAATAAAATATTTTTTAACAATAAAAAAGTAAAAAAAATAAAATAAAATAAAACCTACTTACTCATTTTCAGGTCCTATTCAAATACAAGTCTTAGGATCTTGTGCATAGGATTCAGCATGATCCCTAAAAGAAAAAGATGACTCACCAAAACCCAAATCACCTCGTTAGGTTATATACTTCTTATTTGTTTCAGGGGGTCAGTTAAAAATAGTAATCTATTTCTCATATTTGGAGATACTTCAGCCCATTATAATTATTCAACATTTCATAGACTTTGCTGGATCCTGCATTTTGTTTGGTTAGATCAGCCCATCTTAATTTGCCACATGGGTTACTACTATCCTTATAAGTATTTTTCTATCTCTCTATGGAAGCAATTACCATTATATTTTCAACTTAATGCATCAATGGATTCCAATGATTTGAAAGTCTAAGTGCTATTGTATGACAGTGTGCCAGTGAATTAAACATTCCTTTGGAAGAATTATGAAAGTTGTACTGAAGTCTACTCCACATAAAAGCAGATACTGCTTAGCTATATTATTAAAAAAAGGAATGATAAAGAAGGGGCAAGTCAAATCTATTATGACGTATCAATAACCTTTGTCTTGTTGCATTTGTTGTTACAGAGGTTTTACCATATCTCTTCCAGACAAATCTCTCAGGAAAATTGCTCCTCAAAAGCCTTCCTGTCAGCCTCCAAGAATCAACTGCCTTGTGCATCCATCAGATGGAGTTGTTAAAAGGTAGTGGAAATCAATACTCTCACTTCAATCTCTTTCCTAATCAGAAGAATATACTCCTGTTGCCTTCTTAGAATTCTACATTGGAAAGCTTTTTATTTGAGAAGAGACCCAGGGAAATTTCAAAGGTTTCCATATGTTCACGTTTAATTGGATCAGGGGAAAATTTGGCTCATTTCTAATTTAAAAAACAATATATTCAGATCTCTCCAGTTGCTCATAATATCATCTCAATTATACTTGAATGTAATGGTGGCCTAAAACAAAATATTCTCCTGTGATAGTTTTCAGTTTTCTACTACAGCCTATCTACATTTTATCTGTGGGTTCCTTAGAGTGTGCTCTCTATTCCCCATTAATATGCATGGTATTGCATATTAATTACCTATATCCAGTCCAGTCATCTCCAAAAGTTATGCATATGCCTGGTAATTATTTCTCATACACCACTGCCTAAAACATGGCTCCTCCCATCAGCTGTTATGCTAGAAGATCCTTATCTTTCAGTTTATAATTTTCAGATTCTTTCCTCTTTAACCAAGGGAGAAGGGATTTAAATCATCATCAACTTAATTTTGTCTTAGTTTTGAATCTCACAATTGAATTATAATTTATCCCAAGTAGCAAATAATGTGGCAAGAGTTGAAACTGGTTTTTAACCAGTCAACCATTTATAATGTGCTACCAGTTCTATAGTAGCAACTCTAACAATTTTATTTCTTTTATTTATTTTTTTCTTTTACAATAGCCATATAAACAGTTTTACTGGTTTAGTCTTTTTTTCATTTTCTTCATTTTCACTTTAATTCCATCTTGTCTAGAGGTAAGTTGCTGAAGGGGAACAGTTTCCATCTTTCTGCACATCTAATACTCATGTGGTGACTACCCTCTGCATGTTTTCTTGCAACCCCCAAAGCCAGATTACATAAAATTCCAGAAATTGGGGATGTATGATTTTTATCCACAGTGACAAATGAGGGCTTCTCTCTTAATTTCACTTTGCTGATCCAGTTTGGCTTATGTCCTTAATATTTCTATTATTTTGGAAAGAATATTCTATTTGTAAGTTGAAGAATGAATAGAGAAGTTTCACTTTTTCAAGCTAAATTTGCTACATTTCCACCTTTACCCATTGCAACTTGTTACTTATAATACAATCCAGAGGTGTCTACTTGCAAAAGTTTGTAATGGAATGGAATAATTCCTTCCACAAAGATTAAGTGATTCACTCTTTGGATCAATTATGCTGAGAATTGATGCTAGCAAGGATTAATTGATCTTCTGCTTGTACTTATCTTTAAATTGTCCCAGCTCTTTCTTTAAAGAATACAAGCTGTATTTTGTTGTTACCTGGTTATAGTCTCTATAATATGTAGTCTTTTGGATAATGAATAGCTGTGTTCTTTTATGAATAAACACCATTTATGCTCAAGTAGCAACAACAGACACATCAAGTTTTACAGTAAGTAGAAGAACCAGTACTATTTCCTTTCTTTTGTTTTAGTTTCTATCTTTATTACACCTTTATCATTATTTTAAAATTTTATTTACCAGTGCTGTCACAATAGCTAGGAAATAGCCTTGTAATATCTCCCGCCCCTTATTTAGTTCTTCTTGTTTCATACTAATTCCTAGAATCTATGTCATCCAAAATTTATTCAGACTTTCCCCAAATAATCTGCTGCAAGTATTTGCTTATGTCTAAGCTATGAAAGGATGCACATATATTCTGAAATCAAATTATCAGGTTCTTTTCCCTACCCCCTTTATTTTTTCAACAAATAGTACATTAGCAATTTTGATTCATGGATCTAAAAAGAAATCCCATTGTTGTAACCAATGTACACCATCACAAAGTGTTAACTTGTAATGAATGGATGACTAAATGAATAAGTGAGAGGAAGAAGGAAGGAAAGAAAGAAAGAAAGGGAAGAAAAGAATGAAAGAAAAGTGGGTGGGAGAGTAAAAGAAGGAGGCAGGGAAGGAAAGAAAGAAAAAAATTCTGGTTTTGTACAATATGAAGGATTTTCATTGATTATTGGAGGACACAATCCCATCATATTAGTAGGTGATGATCAAATGCACCTCTCTAAAGTCCTCATATGTTTCATTGAATGCATTTTGGGTTCAGAATTTGAGAGTCAAATTTGTGAGGAAGGAAAGTCATTTGGTAAATATTTTTGTACCTCCCTAGTCAACAGTCACATTTATTTGCTATTTATTTCCCAGCCTAATTCCCTTCCATGTCCCCTTCACAGTCAACTGTTCTAATCCATTTGATGAAGAAACTTTTACTTGTATGCATTCTTTAAACATTGGTTGTGTGTATTTGTAGTTTAGTTGCATTGTGCAATAGCCCTCATACTTTTTATTTATTTTATACTCAAATAAAATTTTACAAATATATCTATATTACTTATGAATATTAACAGTTCAACTATGTACTTCATTAAATTGTTCTTGTATATTGTCCTTTGATGGGCAACTAAATTTTTCCTATACCTCAATTCCACAATCTGTAACAGTATATATACCCTTATCAGTATGTAAGAATTTCTATGGATATCTACTAAAAGAATAAGATTCCTGGATATAGTGACCACATACTGGCAGATCGCTCTGCAATGGCTACATCAGATCTCGTCATTGCCAGCAGTGCTTGAAGCTTCCATACTCCATATCCCTGTCAGCATCTGGCCTTGTGCAACTTTATAATTTTTGCTAATCTGAAAAATACAGAGTAGTGAGCAACATTCTTTAAAACCGCATTCATTAATTAATGTGTTTGAGGACATGTTTTTTTTTTCCTTTTATTTTTCTATGAACTACATTTTTAAAATTTATTATTTTTCTCTTTTGGTTTCTCCACTTTTTTACTTGTTTTTAGGAGTTTTTATGTGACCTAGATATTAGCCTATATTGAATTTACATATTGAAAATAACTTTCCTAAATATAACATTTGACAATTTATCTTGCTATCATTAAATAGAAATTATTTAATTTTATTTAATCATGTATCAATTTTATTCTTCATGGTTTGTGCCTTGGGGTTTGGCTTAAAAACACACATATGATTTTAAAAAGTTTAGCTTGAATGTTTATGAACTATTCATCACATATTAGAATAATATTATGAAATTACTCCAGTTAAAATTTGCATTGAAATTGCATTGCATTTATATATTCATCTTAGGAAAATTAATATCTTATGTTATTATCTTCCAAATCAATAGAATGGGACATATTTTCAAGAATTTTCACTTATTATACTCATAAAGCATTTCTCTTTTTAGATCTTATAAATTTATTTTTAAGTCAATTCCTAGGCATTTTAGTTTCTGTTGCTAATATAGTTTTTATATTTTCTAATTGGACATTATTCACTTTAACAAATTCATTGACTAGTCAATTGCTCTTCTGTCAATATTTTTAAATGATCTTATTTATATGCTGATATTGTCCATTTTTTTTGTTTGTTTGTTTTTGTAAAATCACACTGAGGATGTTTTTACTGATTTGAGAGAGAGAGGAAGTAGGAGAGAGAGAAGCATTGAAATGAGAGAGAAGTAACAATTGCTTGCCTCCATATGCGCCTAGATTGAAGTCAAACCCACCACCTAGGTATGTGCCCTGACTGCACCATTTTGCTGTTCAGGATGGTACTTCATCCAACTGAGCCACATTGGCCAGAACTTGTGCCTTTTCTGTGTCAACTATGAGTGGCAATGAACCCCAGGGTTCAAGAGCACCAGGCACTACAGAACTATAATCAACTGTCCCTGTTTGCTGAGTCTGAACTGGCAATATCTCTGGAAGTCTCAACCATAAATCATTTAGAAAAACATCAGAACTGAAAGTATTGGACTATGATTCATCAGTTCTGATGCAGAAGTTGGTTCTTTCCACAGGGGTCCTTTATCAGCTCTGACATTTCACACCAACACTAAAATGGGTGGATTGGGCTTATGAAAAAGATGTAAGAACAGAAATTAAAAGTCATCCCCCAAACTGTATCCTCACTGCTGATCAGGAGTTGCTCTGTCAACTGGTTCCACTACTCCATGCAGGCTCTGGACAGTCCTTAAACTACATTGAAATTTATCATTGTTCATATCCATTGGTCAAATCCATGTTCCTCTCTCACTTTTGTAATTTACTTAAAGCTGTTATTTTAGAGAAACAGTCAACACTTCATGTTAATTTACCATTTTACATTAAACAGAAAGACTCTTGTGGTTGAACTTTTAATTTATTCTTCATACTTGTGTCAAGATTTAAAAATTGCTAAAGTTAAATTCATTGCTAATATAGTGGAGACCAGAAAACAATCTGAAGTAAATTCTCCTGAAATACAAAACCTGATAGTTTCTAAGAGCTGGGATAGTCCTCTGTTTTCTAGTTGACCTTACCAAAAGGAAAGGAAACTTTCCCTTCCCATTATGACCGGACATAGTTTGTAGCATGATGCTAGCTAGACACACACTGAAGTTAGGTCTCTACCCTGTAGAAACCAGGTACTCCATCCTCCTTGATGATTACATTTCAAAGGGATAGCTCCAAGGTCCTTGAGAAAGACAGTTCTGGTTTGTAAAACTGACAAGAGGCTTTAGAAAGATTTACATCTCAAAGAAGCAGAGAAAGGATGTGCAATTATAAGTTTACTACACTCAGTAAGGGAGGGCCTGGAATACTAGAAAGGGAGGCCATAGCCTAGACTCAGGAAGAAGCTTAACTTTAGTCTAACTGAGGAAAATATTCAGACCATCTTTTTTTATTTTTTATATATTTTATTGGTTTTTTACAGAGAGGAAGGGAGAAGTATAGTTAGAAACATCAATGAGAGACATTGATCAACTGCCTCCTGCACGCCCCCTACTGGGAATGTGCCCACAACCAAGGTACATGCCTTTGTCTGGAATAGAACCTTGGACCTTTGAGTCCCCAGGCCGATCCTCTATCCACTGAGCCAAACTGGTCTTGGCCAGACCATCTTTTTAAACCGAAGATTTAAAAACTGCTAAAGTTAAATGCATTGCTAATATAATCAATAAATTGTTTTAGTTAACAATCTATTATTAGTGGAAGTAAGTACATATTAGGTATTTTCAAATTTAACTATGAGGAAAAAAGAATGAATGCTTCTTCTTCAAGAAATCATTAATGAATTTTAATTCTGGATTAAACTGATTTGATAAAATGTAATATTTAGCTGATATCCTTACTTTGGATTGCCTGTCTTTTAATCTGTCAACATTAATATTCATTTAGGGTAGTGATTTGATTATATGCATTTCTGTGTACAAAGGCCTGAGAACCAAGCTTCGCAGGTAGAAGCACACTATGTATGTATGTATGTATGTATGTATGTATGCATCTGTATATGTAGGTAATATGTGAAAAATACATGCCATGACCACAGTTTTGCTGATTAATAAGTATAGGACAAGATAAGTTCATAATTGGGATATGTTAGACATTATTACAATATATTATTATGATTAAGAGTGATAAATCTTGCTACTTGCATCAGATCCTGACCCTGCTAATTACTTAGAAACTGTGATTTGGGTGAATAAAATTAATTTCTCTTTCAATTTTTTCATTTATAAAAATTGACAAAGATAATATCTACATGTTATATTACATATGTGCTAACGTATAATAAAAAGTCAGTATAGCCCTTCCCGTGTGGAGCATCAACCTATGAACCAGGAGGTCGCATTTTAATTCCTGGTCAGGGCACATGCCTGGTTGCAGGCTCCATCTTCCACAAGAGGCAGCCTATCAATGATTATTTCTCATCACTGATGTTTCTATCCTCCTCTCCCTCTCCCTTCCTCTCTGAAATTAATAAAAATATTTTTTTGACAAAAACAGTATAGATGAACTTCTGAAAAACATACTGGTGTATACTCTTCACAAATGTCAATGTCATACAAAAGTAACAGCTAAAGCATTTTTCTAAATTTAAAAAGACTAACCACCCCCCCAAAAAAAAATTAACACAATCCATGGTTATTTCTTGGATCACAGATTGTTAAAACTGCTATAAGAACACTTTTGGACAACTGATGACATTTTAATATTGATTTTCTATTAGTGAATAATTAATACCCTATATAATAAAGATGTAATATGCAAATAGTCATTCATTATCCTGTGAAATGTAAGGACTGACCAGGTAATGAGCAGATCATAGATCAGCAGGGGGGTGGGACAGCTAGCTACAAGCAAAGGGCAGAGAGTACAGGAGGGGGCAGGTCAGCAAGCTATAAAGGGGAGTGGGGGAAAGGGGGAGGTACAAGAGGGTGGAGCAGCAGGTGGAAAGCTACTGGAGGGCAGCAGGAAGCTACTGGTGAGCTACTGGCACACATATTTGTGTGCAGGGCTACTAATTTCATATAGTTAATAAATATTGTATCAACCAAGGTGGTCTAAACATTTCTTCAGTTAGACTAAAGTTAGGCTTCTTCCTGAGTCTAGGCTATGGTCTCCCTCTTTCTAGTATTCCAGGCCCTCCCTTACTGAGTGTAGTAAACTTATAATTGCAAATCCTTTCTCTGCTTCTTTGAGATGTAAATCTTTCTAAAGCCTCTTGTCAGTTTTACAAACCAGAACTGTCTTTTACAAGGATCTTGGAGTTATCCCTTTGAAATGTAATCATCAAGGAGGGTGGAGTACCTGGTTTCTACAGGGCAGGGACCTAATTTCAGTGTGTGTCTAGCTAGCATCATGCTACAAACTATGTCCGGTCGTAATGGGAAGGGGAAATTTCCTTTTCCTTCTGGAAAGGTCAACTAGAAAACAGAGGACTATCCCAGCTCTTAGAAACTATCTGGTTTTGTATTTCAGTGGAGTCTACTTCAGATTGCGTTCTGATCTCTCTCCACTATTATAACAACAGCCTTAAAGAAGGTTTTTCTTATCCTGTTTACCTTTGACTGTTGCAACTTTTGCTTTAGTAGTATTAATGTTAAAATTAATGTTAAGACAGAGAATCCAAGATGGCGGCATAGGTAAACACCTACACTGCTGCCTCGCACAACGATTTCAAAACTACAACTAAAAGACAGAACGGACATCATCCAGAACCACAGGAAAGCTGGCTGAGTGGAAGTTCTACAGCTAGAAGGAAAGAGAGGGGCTCACAGAAACCCAGAGGAGCTGCAAAAAGCTGAGGTACGGAGACGCGCATGGGAGAGAGCGGGTGCCAGAGTACCTGGCTGGCTTTCTCTGGCGGGAGGGAAATGGAGACTCCCAACGGCATTGAACCCCTTCTCTTAGGACACTAAACCCCAGATCCAGCCGAAACTCATACAGTGGAAGTTTGGACTGTGAAAAGGGAGAAGTGCCAGAAATTTAGGGGAGTCGCAAAAGATCAGAGGGCTGGTGGCGGCGCGCACAGCACTGCGCGAAGGACAGACTGCTGATTGTGCCACTGGCTTTCGCGACTGGGCGGGAGACAGACCCTCCCAACTGTGCCACTTCTGACTCCACTAAGCCCCTGTTTCAGGCGAAACCCTGGAGACCTAGACTTGTGTGGTCCTGGTGCTCAGGGGAGCAGGAAAGGCAGCGGTTAGAGGCACTGCGGGTATGTGCAAAAGGACCGCTCCAGCCATTACCCAGTCACCTGACACTCAGGGGCCGTGGAGGGCGGGGCCGACTGGAAGGCAAGGCGGTCCCTTAAGCCCTGAGACTCCACCCCTCCCAAGCTCAACAGAGGCTTCTGCGGCTTTGCACATCTGACATTATAAGGCTTAACTCAACACCGAAGTTTCCCCGACATAGTGAAAATGCAGAGACAAGGGAAGGGATCACAAACAAAAGAAATGGAGGAAAAAAAACGACTGGATATAGAGTTCAAAACCACGCTTATAAGGTTTTTCAAGAATATGCTAGAAAAGATGGATAAATTTATCAAGTCCCAAGAGGAGATGAAAAAGGATCAACTAGAAATTAAACATTCACTGACTGAAATAAAAAATATTATACAGAGTCCTAACAGCAGACTAGAGAAAGGCAAGAATCAAGTCAAAAATTTGAAATATAAAGAAGCAGAAAACACTCAACTGGAAAAGCAAGAAGAGAAAAGAATCCAAAAATGTGAAGATAATATAAGGAGACTGTGAGACAGCTTCAAATGTACCAACATCAGAATTGTGGGAGTGCCAGAAGAGAGAGAGCAAGATACTGAAAACCTATTTAAAGAAATAATGACTGAAAACTTCCCACATCTGGTGAAAGAAATAGACTTACACGTCCAGGAAGCACACAGAACCGCATATAAAAAGAATCCAAAGAGGACCACACCAAGACACATCATAATTAAAATACCAAGAGCAAAAGACAAAGAGAGAATATTAAAAGCAGCAAGAGAAAAACAGTTCATTACCTACAAGGGAGCACCCATACGACTGTCAGCTGATTTCTCAACAGAAACGATGCAGGCCAGACGGGAGTGGCAAGAAATATTCAACGTGATGAATAGCAAGAACCTACAACCAAGAATAATCTATCCAGCAAAGCTATCATTCAGAATTGAAGGGCAGATAAAGAGCTTCACAGAAAAGAAAAAGCTAAAGGAGTTCATCAACTCCAAACCAGTATTATAGGAAATGCTGAAAGGTACTCTTTAAGAAGAGGAAGAAGAAAAAGATTAAAGTCAAAAAATTATGAACAACAAATACATATCTATCAACAAGTGAATCTAAAAATTAAGTGAATTAAAAATTTGATCAACAGAATAAACTGGTGAATATACTAGAATCAGGAGCATTGAAAGGGAGTGCACTGATAATTCTCAGGGGGAAAGGGGTGACCTCATCCATCATATATCTATGGATGAGGTCAACGGGAGGGTGGGAAGGGTGGGAGCTGGGTGGAGGGGTGCTATGGAGGGGAAAAAAAGAAAAACAAATGTAATAATCTGAATAATAAAGATTTAATTAAAAATTTAAAAAAAATTAATGTTAAGTTTTCTGAGTTTGGTAATTGGACTATGAATATGTAGTACAATGCCCTTGTTACATTTAACATATTTTATCAGTTAGCATTACTATAGGAAACAGAATGCCCCCACAGGGTCCAAATGAAGGGGATACTTACATATTTATGGATTAAAGCCATGATTTTCATCCTTTTTGATCTCATGACATATGCAAACTAATTACTAAAATTCTGCACCACACAAAAATATGTACTTTTTTTTTGCCTATCTGACCGAAAAAAAATAGGTATAATTTTGATTCATTCACCCCAGACAGATATTGTGGTATGACTCTTGTCATTTTTTAAAAATTTGATAATATAAGGAAAATAAGTTAGTTCCCCTATCTAAATAGGCAACTATTACATGTTTTAAAATTTTTTATGGTGCTGTGTAAAAATTTGATGGATTGTATCTGGAGAAAAACACCTATGAGATTCGAATCTAACACCTAAATCTGTAGGGTTAAGGAGAAAAATAGTATTATAAGCATTTACTGAAAAATGGACTTAGAAGAGCTATAATAACCACTGCCTGAGATATAGAAAATCAGGGAGAGAATAGAGAAGACATGGCAGATGTCCCTTTCCCCTGCCCTCAGGTTTCTGGCCAGTAAGTTCACAGCCTAAATATAACAGGCAGCCAGAGGGTAATGGGGCCCAGACTATGTCGATCACAGGGCTCATTCTCCAGAATCTCCCAGCAGGGCAAAAAGATGGTTACTGTGTGTATAAGGCAACTGAAAGATAAGTAGCTTATGAAGTGCTATGCACCTCCCATATCTGTAAATAATATTTACATATTACCATATGAACACCTTCACTGATGTGGACATTTTTTTCCCCCTTCAGTGTCTCATTTTACAATATCTGGTATTTCTCTCTCTAAAACAAATGAGTTCTCATTTGACAGATGATAAAAATAAATGTTTCATTTACCACTACATTAAAATTACTTGAAAAAATTCTTTATTAGCATTTTCTGTCACTGTTTTTGTTACAGGCCTTCATTTTTTCCCCCTTTTCCCCAGTGTGATACCAATCAATTGCCCTGGGAATATAATATGTTTTATGATTCTATATTCCTCAAATTTAACCTATGAATTTTAATATTTTACATAGATTTGTATTTGTTACAGGAAAATGAGATAGTGCATTTATGGAGAATACATTAGTCACAGAAGAACATTTAACCAAATGCATATGTATTCTCTATGAATCTTGCTACCTGTATTTTTAAATATCATGCACTAACTTTAATATGACTAAATGTTAGAAAAGGCAAGGAGAAAGTTACATTAAAAGGACATAAATACAGTTTTTCACTATAAAGAAGAAAATAAAATGTAGATAGTTAAATGAGATTTATATCTCTGAAAATTATCAAAATGAGTATTTAGAAAGTTGATAAAGAAGCATATTCTAAATGCTAATGTGATAAAAACAGAAACACTTTTATTGTTTAGACTTGTTGCTATTGTTGATAAACCTCCAACTCTGTTCTTTTCAAATATGGCATAGTTATTCTAGGACCTTGGTATTAACATATACATTTTGAATCAGCTTTTCAATTTCTTCAAAGAATTCTACTGGGATTTTGATGGGAATATGTTGAATATAAAGATAAATTTGAGAACAATTAACATCTTAACAATATTAAGCCTCCTTGACTAAGAACAATAGATATCTCTCTAATTAATCAGGTCTTTATTTTTCTTAAGCCAACCATTTAGTAGTACAATGTGATTACTAATATGATTAATTAAATCTATCAAAATTTTATTAAAGTAAATATTATTTTCTATTTGTCCCTTCAGTTGTTTACTTTCTCTTTTCTTTCTCTACCTTTTTGTATTGTTATTTTAATGGTCATTTTAGTGTTTATAATACATATATGTAACTTACCATAGCTTTCTGTCAAAGTGTGATTTATACCACATCCCTTTAGAATAAAAAACATTAAATATTTTACTTTAATGTTTTCTCTGCTGGACTTTGTGCTTTTTTTGTCCCACATTTTATACTTAATTATATTTAACTAGATGCCTGGTGCACAAATTCATGCACAGATGGGGTCCCTCAGTCTGGCTGGTGATCAAGGCCTATTGGGAGTCCAATTAGTCAGCCAGGTGGAGGGCCAACCACCCCGATTGTCGGGGAAAGACAGGGGAGATTGGCCAGCGGTAGTAGGGGAAGGGGTTGTGGGAGGTTGGCCAGTAAGGGGGATGGGCCATGGGAGGTTGGCCAGCTGGGGAGAAAGGCTGTGGGAGCTCACTATCCAGCAGGGGGCACCTCCTGCATTAAGTGTCTGGCCCCTGGTGGTCACTGTGCATCATAGCATCATAGCAACTGGTCAACCAATCATTCTTTTTTTTTTAATATATTTTATTGATTTTTTTACAGTGAGGAAGGAAGAGGGATAGAAAGTTAGAAGCATCAATGAGAGAGAGACATCGATCAGCTGCCTCTTGCACACCCCCTACTGGGGATGTGCCCTCAGCCAAGATACATGCTCTTGACTGGAATCAAACCTAGGACCGTTCTATCCACTGAGCCAAACTGGTTTCCGCTGAACCAGTCATTCTGGTCGTTTGGTCATAATGATCACTTAGACTTTTATAAATATAGATTATGCTATCTTTAAATAGAATAATTAGACTCAACAGGACAGATATGCTTACATGGGAACTAAATGCCATTATATTAACAGTAGCAGCCTGGTGCACAAATTTGTGCATGGGTGTGGTCTAACAGGCCGGCCCAGATTGGGGCTGATTGGGCCAGCCTGGCTTGAGGGAGAGGATGCAGGAGGTTGATGGGCCAACCCCACACCCAAAGTGGGGGAAAAATTGGGGGTATGGCCACCTTGGGGGAGGGGATATGGGCAGTTGGCCAGCTGGCCCCACCCTCTGGTTGAACTCTCAGTCAGTGAAACTTCTGCCTGAGGGGACAATTTGTAAGATTAGTAACATTATATCATCATTAGAGGACCAATGCTCAAAAATCTATGCACTAGTGGGGTGGAGGGTTCTTCAGCTGAGTCTGTAATCTCTCAGACTAGGAGCCCTATGGAGGAGGTGACCTGCAGGTTGATTGGGGAATGGCATCAGCTTGCAATCAGTTAGCTCCAGCCCCCATCACCTCACCACTGCTGCTGGTGGCCTCCCTCTGTGAGAGGTAACTGGAGGGGCAATTGGGGGATGGCACCAGCCAGTGAGCAACCTGCTCCACCTCCCAATCACCTCTCTACCGCTAAAAGTCACCACTGCCCCCCAATCACCATCCCCTCCCTCTGCTTGCTGGTACCTGTCTTGGCTGGCCTGGTGCTGCCTGCTCCCCAGCCATGCTCCCTGCCAACCAGTTGTTCCACCATTTGGTTGATTTGTATTCCAGGCTTTTATTAATAGGATTGTTTTTTCTTTGAATTCAATTGCCATTTATGGTTATAACGTAGATAGACAAGAGCAGAGCAAGGAATGTGGGCTAGATCCAGAAGGTCACCAAGGTAGAAAGCCCCAGATGCCTAGCAAGGGGCAAAACTGTGAAAAAAAAAAAAAAGACCTCATCCCCAGGGTGTTTTTTCCTCTCCTGGAATGTCACTGTTCATGAGATGCTCATGTGGCTCAGACCCCTCCCTGACCTTTCCCCCCCTGGCAAGTTGCTAGTTGTGCCATAGACCCCAGGGGCTGAAGAGTGGCGTCATGGAACTCCCATGTGGGCCTTGGCAGGACCACTCCCATAAGCATTAACCCCTAGGGATAACATCTAGGCTTCAGTTGTGTTTCAGTTCCAGGCCCAGAAAAGGAGCAAATGCAGGACCATCTGCACTGACTAATAACCCCTTGCCTTGGTGCTAACCAATCAGTAGAAACCAGAACTTGTTTCCTGAGCCCATTTCTTCTACTGCTCACTTCTACCTCCATGGCTTTGTAAATAAACTTTATCTTATAGTTTGAATCTTGATTCTGAATTCTTTCTTAGCCTGAATTCAAATACCAAGGTGGCTGAACCACGATCTGTTCTGACTCCATAGGTTTAACATCTGGTGCCATTTTCCCTGCCAACTAATAATAGTAGTTAATTTTCCTTAATTAATTTTATAAACATTTTGGTAATTATATATATTTAATTATATGGGGAAGCTTTTACAAATACTAAATAATTCATTGAGTATGGTTTGAAGAAAGACAAATTTGTAAGAGTGGAACATAAATAATAGAAGTTTGGGATATACTGCATTAGTATACTTGGTCTTTATACTAAGTTTTCAAATTAAACTTAAGAATCTCAGTTGTATTGATTGAGAAAAAAATAACTATAGGATAAATAACATGTTTAAATCCTAAACCAAGAAAATGAAAAAGATAAGATTTAAATTTAATTCTTTTCTTAGAGCTTAATCTGTTAACTGATACACTATCACACAAGTTTGTTTTTGTTTTTTGCTGAAAAGTTATTCTTATGAAATACGAAATCACATCCATAATTTTACCATAAAAGTTGAGCAGCTATTTCCAGAAACTGTGTGTTTGTGTCATTTAGACAAGGCTGAAAACCTCATTATTCTTAAGTTGTACTAAAGAATGTGAAACTATAAAATATTTGTATCTATTTGGTGATCATAAAAATCTATCCAGGCTTAACAAATATTATGTAGTCAATTATTTTTGCAAAATAACCGATGGATAGACACAATGCTTTTCTGAAACTTCTGTTTGAAAATTTAGTCAAATAATTGACTAGAATATAGACTTCTGGGAGAAGGCTTCAATATTGGCTCTTTTTGAATAGCTTTTTGATAACATATGTTTCAAGTTGGTGGAATTGATACTAAATATATAGTAATTCTTCTACTAGCAATAAGAGTATAAAATTTTTAATATATACTTTTTTTTGATTTCAGAGAGAAAGGGAGAGGGAGAGAGAGATAGAAACATCAATGATGAGAGAGAATCATTGATTGGCTGCCTCCTGCATGCCCCACCCCCCCACTGGGGATTGAGTCAAACCCTGGCATGTGCCCTTGACTGGAATTGAACTTAGGACCCTTAAATTCACAGCTGATGCTGTATCCACTGAATCAAACCAGCTTAAGGATAAAGGAGTAATTTTGATAAAATATTCTGAATCAATAAAGTTAACATTTGGCTTTAGCTGCTTGACTTTTCTATTTAACATAGTATTATAATTTTATGAATCCCATTTTATAAATTTTCATAGAATTCTCAGTTTATATTATTTTATTTTAAAAATGATAACTAAAGTATATATTTTCCATTTCTGCTATGTTGACATAATCACTTACCTTTCTTTTGGAAAGTCCATAATTCTTCCTGACTTGACTAGATTGAATGATCAAATTGGGGCCCATTTATCAACTTTTGCATAGAGAAATTTCTAATTAGCTTCTCCTGGCAATAAGCAAATTCAGCAATTCGAGTCTGAAAATCAAAGTCCAATTTAAGAAAAACTGCCAAGTCACCACAATACTTGCAGTCATTGAAAACTGCATTGTAAGCTGGCATGGTAGATCAGAAGCTAATTACTTCAGTTCCTGAGACACTCTGCCTATGACAACTTTGCTTTACATCCTGAAACCACTTCTTACTCATTTGGGCTGCAAGTTTCTTAGAGATAATGTGGAATATGATGACATTGTAAACTGAGCATATATTTGAAGATTCTGAAAAAAATCAGAAAAACTCTTACTGATTATTGACAGCCTCTTGATCTGATAAAATGCTATTATAAAAATGTATTAAAGTTATATCTTTTAGATGATTTTTTGTATAAAAATTTTATTAGTTATCTATTGTATAACAGCAATTATTACTTAAACATTTTTCAGGACTTACTAAAACAATGGCTTATCCAGGAAGAAATATGGCCCATGCCTGGTCTGCTAAATGATTCTTCAAGATCATAATAACGCTGTTTTAATAACCTAATTACTATTTAACAGGAAAGGTGTGAAAGGGGAAACCGGATAACATAGGCATGCCATTTATATAGCTTTACCAAAGGTTGTATTTAACATTCTCCAGCTCTGTTCCCTGCTGATTGATGGGAGAAGAGACTGGACAGAGACAGTTTAGGTGCATGACCAGTAAGGTCTAGGTGATATGAAAAGGTGTCCACCTGTCTGCCAATCATACCTGAAAACAAATTTGTGGCCAGGATGGATCTGGTCACTGCAAGCACTGGAAACCTGAATATTTAAAACTTTCAATTTGGAGGGATGTAGTTACATATTGAAGAAAACTAGAATAACTTAAAATTTGAAAGGGATTGATAATTTGGACAAGGTAACAAGTCCACTCTAATTTGCAGGATAAGACCAAAACTTCCTCCTCCTAGAGGGGCGTGTTTTAGATTATGTATGCTATTCTACTGAGACATGAAATTTCTCTCTATAGTCACCACTCCACACTTTTATAAATTATAATACCAAAGTTATTATATTCTTCATAAAATGCGGTGGTCTTATCAGATTTGTCTGATTTAATTATTATTATTATTATTATTATTATTATTATTATTATTTTTACATACATGTTGCAAGAATGGTAACTTACTATATTCCCTCCTGTTTTTTGTGCTAGAAGTTTTCAAGCCAAGTATTCACATCAATATTCACCCTATGTTAGCTATAAATTTTGGTTAATTCCTCTCTTCTTAAAGTCCTTAAAATATAAATGACCGTTCTTACTTACTTAAGACTGGGAACACAATCATCCATGAACACTATGGGTCAGGTATCAGGCCAGTTTTTTCAAAAGGGCTTTGTAAGCATGAAACTTACTTCCTTTAAATTATCTAGTTATACCTTTCAAATGAGCATTATTCTCAAATATGGCATTCTGGGTAAGGCCTTTGCTGCATGTCTAATGTTTCTAATCTAGTCTCAGTAACAAGAAGGACAGATTCACACTGAACCTCTGCAAACAGGCATGTTACTATATAAGAATAAGAGGTACCAAATTCTGGAGTGATCAAGCAGAGAGAAAATATATACTAAGAACGTTTAATTCCTGTTTACAATAATGTACTCTACTAATTGCCATAATTTATAAATAGCTTAAGGAAAACAAAAAAAGCCTTACACATTCAAAAAGTATAACATTAAAAAATCAAAGGTATTTCAAACAAAACCCACAATCATTTCATTCAGTCATATGTGATTAATTCTACTTCTGCTCTAATGGCTTAACACTCTCATGAACCCATTCACTTTGAGATAAATGTGCTGGAAAACCTATCTCAGTCCACTAGTATGGTCTGATAGTTAAATGATCCCTTAACTTAAAGCTGATGCATAGAAATCAGTACCCCCAAGTACAAGGCATAGTACTTTTTAACAAAATACAAAACAGTCAGACCTGTAGTTGATTGCAAGAACATTCAGAAAAGCATCAGAGTAAAACAGTAGTAAACATTCAAATGTATTTACTGTTAACACATTTTGAAATGGTTGTCAGATAGCTTTGTTAGTCTTGGCTGGCTTCCTGGTATATTCGTTGGCTATCAGCTTGTTTTTAAAATTTTTTTTGGAGAATATGTGTTTTTTTTTTAATATATTTTATTGATTCACAGAGAGGAAGGGAAAAGGATGGAAAGCCAGAAACATCGATGAGAGAGAAACATTGATCAGCGGCCTCCTGCACGCCCCTACTGGGGATGTGCCCGCAACCAATGTACATGCTCTTGACCGGAATTGAACCTGGGACCTTTCAGTCTCCAGGCTGACGCTTTACCCACTGAGACAAACCGGTTTCGGCGGCTATCAGCTTTTGAAGGCTTGCCTAGGCTAAGGCATGCTTGAGTACCTGATGAGAGATGCTAAACATGGAATAAAGTCAAGCCACCCAATTATCCTCTTTTTTTTTTAAGAAAAATTAAATGAATTATGGTGACATTGGTTAGTAAGATTATATAAGTTTCAAATGTACAATATTATAATACATCATCTGTATTTTGCATTGTGTGCTTGTTACCCAAAGTTTAGTCTCCACCGAGACCGGTTTGGCTCAGTGGATAGAGCGTCGGCTTGCGGACTAAAAGGTCCCAGGTTCAATTCTGGTTGGAGGCATGTACCTTGCTTGGGGGCACATCTCCACTGTGGGGCATGCAGGCCGTGGCTGATCGATGTCCCTCTCTCATCGATGTTTCTGACTTTCTATCTCTCTTCCTTCCTCTCTGTAAAAAAATCAATAAAATATATTAAAAAAAAAAGTTTAGTCTCCTTCCATATATTCTCTTTATCCTCTTCAAGCTTCCTCCACCTGCTCTTTCTTTCTGATGAATCACAGACCTAAACATGAGACACAATGATTTTCACACAATGATTTCTTGGTGGCAAGAGCTGCAAAGTCATGTGAGTGGTAAGGTTCAGAATGTAGGAATGGGATAAGTAATTAGAGCCATCAATGCAACCAATCTCTCACAAAAAGAATTAAGTGGTTAAGTGGTACAATACATGTAAATAAATTCTAAAATATCTCTATAAAAGCTTAATTAATGCTTTTAATAAATGCTTAATTAACAAGTGAAATGTATTCTTTCTTGAACTTTATGGAAGACAAGAAATGTCTCATTTGTGTACCAACAATTTATAAGTTACTGAAATATTTTCAATGTACTCTGGGGACTGAAAAATTAATATCTACCTTTAAGAAACATAAAAACATTATGGGTTGCAAATGATTGTAATAATACATGGTAAGCTTTTGGAAGAGGGGCATAAAAATACCATGTGGGTTTAGAAAAGGGAGCAATCCCTGCTAACCTCTGGGGGATGTCATAAACTGCTTCTTTGTAGTGACATGTTAGCGGAAGCTTGACAGATAAATAGGATTTCAATAGGTAGAAAGGACAGGGTTTAGCTATTACAGAAAAGATGGTGTGAATAAATGAAAGCAATAAACTACAGGACAAGTTTTGGAGAAAATCAATGACTATATGAAACTCCAGAGGTAGGTGCAGGAGTTAAATAAGATCTGTGCTGACTTTATAAAAACGCTGGAATTTTCTTCATAAAATCCCTATCATTTTTATATGCCCTTTGTTTTTTTTTCCATAAAATTTGAGGACAAATGAAAACACAATATAATTATGTGAAAGTTTTAACTGCATAAACCCCTGGAATTTTGAGTTTATGATTTCCTTTGTTTCCCAAGTTTGTATTTCATTTTAAATGTCAAACATTACATATCATATCATATCATATCATATCTGTATGAATATTTTAAAATATCAGATAATCCCAAATATGCATTGCCAGCAAATTGTTAGCATTCAAACTATTTATTTTAAGTTATGATCACTGAAAAGTAAATACATAGATAAGAAAATATTTAAAAATATTCTTCAAAGGAGATGTCAACATTGAGTTAGTATTCAAGAAGTGATCACCCCAGTAAACCTTCCATAGACCACTCAGAAAGTGAGATATAAATGCAAATTAAAACTAAAAATGAAAAAAAGAAAGAAACTTCAGAAGCAAAGCATGTTCTTAGTTTTGTGACATGAAGACACAAAGGCATGCCCTACACCAATATCCTTTCAAAATCCTGAATATCAACCAGGTTGTTAACTATTCTTACCCCAATAGCTTAAATTAATAATTGGGATAAGAAACACAACTCTTTTAAAATAACAGTGCTCTTTCAGGCTCTTAATCTCATTCTTATGGCCTATTTTTATCTTTGTTAATTTTATCATTTTATTTGACTTTATATTTTTAGAAGCAAATGTCTTATAAAACTCAAAATTTAAAATTTGTATTTAGGGCTTGCACTGCCTATAGTAGAGAAAATTTTGCTAGTTTTAGATTTAATCTACATTTTACTTTATGAACAAATGGGTTGATGTGTGCTATTGAAATAAAATATTAAACGAGTACATTCCATTATTCTTTCTTGAGGAGAGTGCTATGGTAAAATAAGCATTGGATATGGCTGGCACATATTAATTATAAAAAGCTCTTTTATTGACTAAAACTATGGAACTGAACATTACTCTTAGATTAGACTCAAATTTCACAGCTAGAAAAAAAGATTCTGCCCAGAATTCAATAGTAAGGAATTGATGAAAAGCTTGAAGTACCTAATGTTTTTGCTTCACTGGAAGTTACTTTGACTTGTTTACAACACTTTTTTTTTTAAGTAGGACAAATCTTTAATGTTACTTCCCTCTTCAATTACACAGAATATAAACAGAATTAAATAAGAGAATATAGTATGGGTTTTATTATCTGCCATCGCCACCCCATTCCCACCCTCATTCCTCTAAAAGTATCTCTGGTTAGTGATCCATGGTTATGGACCTCTGAATCAGGCTTGATAATAAATATTTTTCTTGCTTGTATGCATGCATATAAGCATAACCATTGAACACAGACACTGGGGGGTTGGGGTTTGCCTGGGAGGGGGGGCAATGGGGAGATATGTATACATGTAACACAATAAAAAAAAAACAACCTGTAAATAAACAATAAATAAAAATAGTTGTGTTTTTTTTTTAAAGAAAAGAAAAAGAATAGTATATTTGAGCCCTTACTGTAAGAAGAAAAATAAAGCCAAAACTGGTTTGGCTCAGTGGATAGAACATCAGCCTGAGGACTGAAAGGTCCCAGGTTCGATTCTGATGGGCACATCTCACACAGTGGGTGGTGTGAAGGAAGCAGCTGATCGATGTTTCTAACTCTCTATCCCTCTTCTTCTTTGTAAAAAAATCAATAAAATATATTTTAAAAAATAAAATAATAAAATAAAAAGTATTCTTGCAAATTTATATACATGAAAGCAATATTAGTGCAATAATAGAAACTAATTTTCTATGAAAGATATTCTACCCTGAAGTAGAATCAAATCCATTTTCAAAATCACAAGGCTAAAATTAAATCCTACTCTAACATGATTGTGTATATGTATCTACTTGAATATGTTCTGATTTTCAAAAAAAAAGTATTTAAGTGAATTAGACTTAATACAATAAGTAATTGGCATCCTACATAGTTTAATCTTGTTACAAAAATTGCAGATAATACATACTAATGGCATCTTTCTTTAGATTATCAGACAACATAAAGATTCTAGGCAAATTGGATTAGCCCTAACAAAATTCCTATGATGGCATCTTATGGGAGAAGTCCCAGCACAGGACATTGCTCTCTCCTTTCTGATTCAGGAAAACTAGAAAAAAAAAGGGAGATGTAGTCTTTCTATAGAACCTAAATTTAAATCTAAAGTATGTTAATTAATTATAGCTTCAAATAAAAATAATAATTAAATGATCAAACACCAGTTTAGCCTGCAAAGGAGAAAGAGATTTAAAAAGACAATTAAAAGAAGTAAAAACAGTAACTATAATTTGAAGCACAAATGTAAAGCATAGATGTAACATTTCTAATTTATATATTTTATTTACAACCTTTTGTTTCAGACTTCATATTGTCCTAAACATTAACAGAAAGGCCAATAGAATTAGAAAGGTGTAGGCTTTTCTAAAACATGTAAATGGTGCAATGTATTAATTTTACTATTAAACTAATCCCAATGCACATGGTGCAACCAATATATTAAAATGAGCATTAGGTAGAAAATATTATAAGAATTATTGTATTTGTTTGTTTTGTTATTTTAACATGAGAATTCTAGTTATATATTTGAATCTGATGGGAATGACACAAGTTGTCCTGCAAAACTGCTTGTCCAGGGCAATGGTTCCCAAAGGGTGGCACCATGACAATTAACTAACCTGCAAACTTGTTGGAAATGACGCATTCTCAGTTCTCAAGCATGACCTACTAAATCAGAAATGCTGGGATAGAGCCCAAAAATATGTGTTTTAATGAGCACTCTGGTGATTTATATGTTTAAGTTTGAGCCCAAGTGTTTAAGGAAAATTAATATTTCTGTATATACCTGGCTCTGTCTTGAATACCTTAAATCTATTCCTGCAGGTATCAGTATGACTTTCACAGTAGATACTGGTTAACTCAGTAAATACTCTAATTTTAGAAGTAAAGGAAATAGCATTCATGGATGTTAAGTAATTTATTTATTGTTATTCCTACAGCAAATACCAAGGATGCTGTGTTTATCATAAAAGATAGGCTTCCTTTCTGTAGATTTAACTCTCCCAATGCCTGACTGCTTGGCTCAGTCATCACATAAATATGTTCTCCCTCTCTTAGTCTCAATATTAGAGCCGACTGCCAACATGGAGAATTAGGTGAGATCCACAGGGATAAATCCACATCAGCAGAATCATTATAGGATAAAGTGACTAATGTTAAAGTGGATAAGTGACCCCTCCCCCCCCCACACACACACTAGTCAGCAGACATAGCATTTGACTCTTCTGTTTGACTAAAATTCATTATTTTTCTCTAACCTATGATAGAGAATGATAAATACCCACTCCAGATTGATCATTCTTGAGTTGTCCATACATGCATATAGTGATATTATTTTCATATTTATTTCACAGATAGAGGATGTGAAGCAGAGAAAGGTTAAACAAAAATTCAACAAAAAAAATAACCTTGTAAGTTGGAACCTTTATGTTGAGAGCAAGATGTTTGTTGGAACATGGTAAAACAAAAAAATCTTGTAAATTAAAGTATAAAAATATTCAACTTTGTAATAGAACTACATTTTACAAAGTTCTACCTTCATGTCTTTTTGCTTCAATTACAAACACTATATATTCTTTAAAAAAAAAATAGAGCAAAGTATTCAGTTGGAAATAGGAAACATTAGAAAAACATTTCTTATCAGTTTTGAAGGATAAAAGTTATATACAGAAAATTTCAAATTTCAAATAACATTGAAATATATGCTTTAAAAACTGTTGAACAATATTTTTACAGAAGTACATAACATTTATTATTTTAATATATTAAGATTCTTAAAGATGAAATAATGTTCAACAAATATATTTTATCTTTTTCTAAGTGTTACATTACATCTAACAGGAAAATAATATCTTGGATAACAATAGTTTGTAAAAGTTGGTCATTGTGAATGTTTGATTGCTATCATGAAGTATCTTTTTTTTTAATCTTGCAGGAAAATTATCTCTATTTTTATTATTGTAGACAAACACTGGCAAAATAAATTCTAAAAGAGAAATAGAAAACTTATAAACACATCTACATTACTTTAACTAAACCTTAAATACAAAAGTGATACCCAATATTCTAAGGTTGCAGCTATAGAAATTAAAAAATCACTAACACATACATATTTCAATTATTTTTCAAATTTCTTCCCTTTTTTAAGATGTGGCATTGGAGGGGGACAAAGTCTGCTTTCTAGTCTTTCCTATTTATAGGACCTATAATGTAGCTGCAGGAGGAAAATACAAGTCACAAACAATTCCCTAATTCACTATTTCACTATTATATTAATATTGCCATTTATGGCAGTGTCTCAAACAGTGGAATTTTTTTATCCCCAGGCAATTTTAGCAGTGTCAGAGACATTTGTCATTGTTACAACTGGACAGGAGATGCTACTGAAATGTTAGATGCATTACCTGAAATTTAGTGGATAGAGGCCAGAAATGTGGCTGAACATTTTATAATGTACAGGACAGTCCTCACAGTGAGGAATTATCCATCCCCAAATGTCAAAGATGGGAGAAACCTGGATTTAGAGTTAAACTTTCAGTCACCATAGTATATAAAAGCTGTTCAGTTAAGTAGATCTTGATAGTAAGTATGATGCAGTATTAGGATATAATAAGAAACAATGCATAAACATAATGGGGTGCTCTTGAGCCCCAGAGTCATAGAAAGAGGTGCAATAAGGGAAAGCTTAAAAGTGCTCATTCAAAATGTCAAATCTAAGTTTGAATCAGTAATCTTTATATATAAAAGCTAAGCGTCTAGAACGACTGGAATGACAGGAACAAGTGGTCACGGTCATATGCACTGCAGCCAGCCAACTGGCCTGATGGGACAGGGATGGCCTACTAAGCTCCCACATCCACTCCCCCTGGCCAGACAGACTTCATAGAGGTGGGTCAGCCGGACCCCACCCATGCACAAATTCATGCACCAGACCTCTAGTATTGTATATAATGCTGCATTGGCAAGAAACGCCTACTGTAAAGAACAAAGCATTATTTTAACTTGATTCTCAAAATGTTTGAATTTTACATATCTCAACTTATTATAACTCACCAAATGTGACTTTACTTGTTTAGTTTTTTTTTAATCAATTCCTAAATGTTATAGAATGGAGCTGGCATTGAAGTTATATTTATTCAGTCTTTTCTTTCACAACATCTGCACGTAATAATATATATGGTTCACAAATGGAGAAAGATATCAGTAAAATATGTAGTTTTGTTAGTGCATATCTGATTTTGCTTTTCCCTAAGCAAAGGGTATCAGAATAATGAGAGTGGCATTAGGTAAGGGGATGAGGGAAAACAAAAGAAAACACAAAATTTGGCTTGACTGCTGCACTGGCAGTGGGAGTTCTTTCAACTGCTTTGAGAAAGTAAAACCAAGCATCAACTCTTGAATAGAGCACCTTGAGCCTCATCTCTTAAGTCCTACAATTCTTTTATTCTTTACTGTGATCCCATAGGCACATAATTTATCTTCCTTCTCATAGTATCAATATTTATCAACAATGTAATAATCACAGTTATATAAGTATTTCCATTCTATTTCCTGTTGTTAATTTTAAGTATTCATTCTGACGGTATCCACCCAAGCAGAAATGCCTGCTCAGGCAGCTCAAATTAGCTTCAATGGTACAAAACCAATGTATAAAAATTATTATTTTTGCTAATGCTTGCAGAATTTTTAGGGATGCATATATTGGATTATAGCTAAAATGACTATATTGCCAGAAAGCAAATCTAATATTGTGGATCAGTTTTGTGAGTGCAGTTTAATTAAATGACTGGAGAGATGGATGCATTCCATGGCTCCTATTAAAATTATGTTGGAGCCCGCTAGTCTTCGATATACCTCCTTGACTGTGGTATAGTCATCAAGAAAATAGGACCCTGTAGAAGTTTTGGAAATGAGCCAATAGGTGACATCTGCTTTCTTTATCTCACAAGTACTAACATCCACTTACCAAAGAATGAACTCAAGGAGATGGTATACTTCTCTATGAAAAAAAAGAAGCACCTTATAAGTAGGTTATTTTGTTTCATATTGAGCAATTTATTTTATTATTTTGCTAATTAGGAAATATTTTTATTTTTTTTTTACAAATTTGGCTGTTATGAAATCATAAGTCTATTCCATGTTGACATAAATATTTTCATGTTAAGTGAGGAACAACTGCATCTAAAGTGTTGCAGCTTAATACATAAAAACACATAAAAGTGAAAAGGAAGTTAGCAAAAAAAATGAAGAAAAACATGTAGGTAAATAAAGTTTGCTGAAATAATATTTTTATTTCACCTTAAAATAAAAATATTTTTAGCCTTTGTCATTCCAGAACCTGTGAAATTTTAGCAACTTCCCATATTAACTAATATACACTAATAGGTAATAAGAACTTCAGTGAAAATTATTCTCTCAGGTAGAGTTCGTCAAATAAACCTGTTGCAATATTAAGACACCAGTGCATGACTGTGACTATTGATATTTCTGCTGGAAAGAATGCAGAATGACAGCATTTCAATGTTTTGGTTTTTTTTTAAGTAATCGTTGGCAATATCCTTCACTTGTATGTCTTCCAGTTGTGGTAGAAAATTAAGGATATAATTATTGCAGTTTATGATTTCTTCAAAAATCACAAGAGGAAGGGGGAGAGAGCCATAGAAACATCAATGATGAGAGAGTCATTGATCAGCTGCCTCCTGTATGCCCCCTACTGGAGATTGAGCTTGCAACTTGGGCATGTGCCTTGACCTGATATCCACCCATGACCACCTGGTTCATATATCAACACTCAACCACGGAACCCAACCAGCCAGGCAAGATTTTACTATTTTTGAGCCAAAGTTATTAAGAAAAATAAATCAAGAGATTAATTTTTTTAATTTGTTTCTCTTTAATTTCCATTTATGCTCCTTTATCCTAACATCTGTGTCATTCTGAAAATGGTAACTCAGAGTGAAGCAATCTATGCCATTTACAGTTTTATTTTTTTATTTTTTATTAATGTGTTACATGTATATATATCTTCCCATTGCCCCCCTCCCAGGCATAACCTAACCCCCCCATCAGTGTCTTGTGTTCATTGGTTATACTTATATGCATGCATACAAGTCCTTTGATTGATCTCTTATTTACCCTGCGTCTCCCTAACCTCCCTGCTGTAATTTGACAGTCTGTTTGATGCTTTACTGCTTCTGTATATATCTTTTTGTTCATCAAAAATGTTATAATTTTCTTTATTATCCACAAATGAGTGAGATCATGTGGTGTTTCTCCTTCATTGACTGGCTTATTTCACTTAGAATAATGCTCTCTAGTTCCATCCAGGTTGCTGCAAATGGTAAGAATTCCTTCTTTTTTATTGCAGCATAGAATTACATTGTGTAGATATACCATAGTTTTCTGATCTACTGAGATTAATTGTATTTGTTTTTGTTTTTGTTTTTTACCATTGTTATACACTGGGAATTATCCTTCGAAAAAATAGAGACTTTAACTCATAATTATATTTGGTTGAGATAACAACAAAACAAATTTGATCTTACGAAGACAAAAATATAATATACAGGCTTAAAATTTAGTTTTATAGTCATAAAACTCTCCTATTAAACTTTATATTAACCAATAATATTTTTTAGAGACTGACTGCATGTTTCATTAAGTTAGGTATATAAAATCCTTCCCCTAATTGATATTTATAAGTTTTGTAATAGCATAAGATAATCAGTCATTCTGACTTCTTGCTTGAGTCTGACATGTTAGTTAGCATTACATGCAGATATGCTAATCATTAAAGAAATCTAACCTGTAGCCCTGCTCAAAACTACCTTTCCAAAGAGATGAGGGAGATATGTACAAAATAATCTTTATTAACCAAAAGATTTATAGGAACATTGTGACTGCACGGTGGCAGAGTTTGTTGACTAAAAGCTAAGAAGTTTCACCATCACCCATGAATCCTTGCATATGTCCAGATGTCTTCTGTCATTAATTACCTATTGATCTCAAACCCCTCTTGATTTCCCCTTTCCATTGACATTAAAAAAGTCAAAATTCTGCACTTGTTCAACATGTTTTTTTTTAGGATTTTAGTCTTATATCTTCTTGTCTTGCTGGCTTACTGAATAAAGTTGCTTTCCTTGCCCTAACACCTTATCACTCAACCTATTGGCTGTCATGTAGCAAGCAGTTTGAGCTTTTACTCAATTAGTTTCTCATGAATTGCTTTATAAATTTGAGTTGAAATTGTGAAAGTTGCTCATTATGCATCCAATAATTTAATCATAGTTGATGCTAGCTGCTCTAGAAGACTATTGAGAATTATGAAAGTTGCTTCTCAGAGAAACAACTTTCTCAAATTGCTTTTATGTCAGAGGACCCCTTGAATTCTTTAATGTAGAAAGAATGCTTTATATACTGACTAAAGGCCTGATGTAGAAAATTCATTCAAGAATAGACCTTCCTTCCCCTGGCTGCCAGCACCAGCTTCCCTCTGGCACTTAGGACCCAGTCCTTCGCTCTGGCCACTGCTTTCCACCTTTGCTCCTGCTGGAGCCACCTTCTGCCTTCGCCCTGGCCCTGCTGTCCTCCTGTAGCTCCCTTCACCCTCTGTTCCCCACTCCTAGTAGGCGTTCTGGCCCACCCCAGCAGCTTTTCACCTGCGCACATATGCAGAGTGGCCTGGGCGAGGTGGAATGCCTCTGTTGTCGCCATGGCAATGATACAAGCATGCTGGCCCAGCCACCCATCATCTTTGGTGTGTCAATTTGCATATTTCCTCCTTATTGACTGTTGGGTGGCACCCTCTTTGTCATGGAGTGATGGCCATTTTGCATATTTCCTCTTTATTAGATAGGACTGTTCAATCATATTTATTTTGTCTTGAGATTCATAGTTACTCCTCAGTTGTTGAACTTTAGTATGGTAAGACCTATGAGAATCTCCAGTTTTGTAACTTTAAATATACAATATGAAAACATAAAAACAACAGGACTTTCAATGAAAAAAAACTACTTTCAAATAATGAAAAAGGAGTTAATTATTTTTGTAAGGTCAACATTGTCTCTGATATATAAGTAAAAATGAGTTAAATTGTGGCATATTAATATGCAATTAGAGTATATATACAACCATATTGGATGGCTTACTTCTAATGCAGAAAATAAATCAGTAATGAAAAATATGTGTGTATATATCCATAATAATAAAAGCTGAATATTCTAATTAGACCACACATCCTTCTGGACTACCTTCCGGATGAAGCAGGGCTGCAAGGGAAGCCTGGGTCCTGGGTGCCAGAGGGAAGCCAGTGCTGGCAGCCAGGGGAAGGCAGGCCAACTCTTGCATGAATTCCCTGCATCATGTCTCGAGTGTGTATATAAATACACACTTATGGATGTGTGTGTGTGTGTGTGTGTGTGTGTGTGTGTGTACTAAAACTGCTGTTTCCAGGTACACACATGTGTAATCCTATAGTTGATGTCATTCTGATTATTCAGTGTCCATGCTGTTCTGATTACTGTTTCATATTTAGAATAAAGCCTTATTATATGTGAAACAAGACAGACAAAGACAAATACTGCAGGGTATAACTTGTGGAATGTTAAAAGAAAATTTGAACTCATAGATGCAGAGAAAGAAACATGGTTACTAGGGGCTAGGGGGTGAAGTGAAAGGATGATAGGGAGAAGTTGGACAAAGGGTGAAAACTTTAAGTTATAAGATGAATAAGTTTTGAGAATCTAAGATATAACATGGTGACTATAGTTGGTAACAATGTTGCAAAACATGGGTGTTAGCAAAAAGACAAGAGACAAATAAAACCTTTCTGATTATTTTGCTTCAGGCCATGGCCTAGTAACAGGGAGCAGATTTACCTTCTTCCCTTAAACAACTAGACAGACAAGGAAAATATATGAAATAAAACTTTTCACACATTGAAAAATGACAGCAGAGAAGTGTGATATGGAAAGGAGGAAAACAAATGAGATGAGCTCTACAATTGCTTCAGCTGACAGCCTGCAAGCAGTTTTCAAGGTCACCACACAGAGAGCAAAAAGACCAACCAAGGCTTGCATTAAGCAGGCAGAATGTGTCTGGAAGAGTACTGGAAAGAAGGTAGCTGACCAAGAGGAAGAAAAAACAAACAAGCCTCCAGATGTCTTCAGAAAGTCCCCTGGAGCCTCTGGCTGTGTTCTAATCAGTGCATGCATGAGAGGAGCCATGTCTGAGGCCAGGAAATAGCTATCAGAAAGCAATAGTCTAAACAATTTCTAGGTCAAACAAATCAAGGAATAGCTCATGCTCCCATTAGCTGAAATGGAAAGGTCTCTTAATACACATGAGGTTGGGAAGAATCTTTAGAACACTATTGCCTCAATAGTTTTGCTAACTTAGACCTCTGGAGCTGTCTTAATGAAGTTTGTGAGTCTTTCATGGAACAAACTGATCTCAGAGAAAAAAACTTAACTGTGTGCCTAAACAAAGTCCAACACTTTAAACATTGCAACAAAATCTGTATCCAATATCTGGCATCCAAATAGAAATTGCGTGGCATTAAAAAATTAAAGAAAATATGATCCATAGAGAGTAGAAAAACCAATATGTAGTCCTAGCAATTATAGGAAAATTTAATTAATGTTAATATTGGGAGGTAATTGTTTTCCATCATTCCCTTATATTTCTGCATGTCTTGTGAGTAAAGTACCCTGATTGCTTTTTGGTATTGACCATATTTCCAATAATGTTTATAAAAAGAACAGCCTTGGTGATACATGTATTTTCTTTCTTAAGAGCAAAAGGTCATTTTCCCTGTTGTCTTTAAAGATACAGTGTCTCTCTCCAAAATAAAGCACAGGCATCTTCAATGCTCACAATAATAAGAAATGTCTTTTGTTGAAGGAAGCCTGCTGTTATTAAAAAAGATTCAGGTTTCCCAACTCAGGGTTCCTCCCATGAAATATAACACATTTTGTGTGCAGGTGTCATCCAACCTTCTTTGTGTGGCCTTGGAGGCAACAGGGCTTGAGCTGGGGTGAAGATGCAGAGACTCTGGCTGCTGATAGTTTTTTGAGTACTAAACTGTCCATGGTTTATGCTCCATAAGTATCATGTTTTCTGAAATCATCCATAAAACAGTGGCAAGCCAACTTGTTAACTCAAAAGTGTGATAAAAAGCTCATTCCCTTTATAGTTTTGGCCACAAGTATATTAAAACATCTATATATATAAAAGGCTAATATGCTAAGTGTCTGACCATTCAACTGTCCAGCCAGTAGCAATGATGCACACTGACCATCAAGGGACAGATGCTCAGAGCACAGCCATGGAAAAATGGAACAGACTTCTGAATCTCATGGAAGGGAGGGTGAAGGGAGGGCAGGGAGAGATTAATCAAATATCTCATATGCATAGTAGAGTTCCAATGCATGGATTCATGTACCAGTAGGGTCCCTTGGCCTTGCCTGCGAGGATCAGGCTGAAACTGGCAGTCCAACATTCCCGAGGCATCCCAAATTCCTCGGGTGCAAGCCAGAACAAGCGACCCACCAATGCACGAATATGCACTGGGACTCTAGTAAATTATAAAATTGTTTTATATGTCCAAGAAAGTAGAGTAAAGAAGAAACAATATGAGGAAAAAGAGAAGTTATAGGACACACACACACATGTAAAATTCATATGGTTAAAAAACTAGTATCTGAAAATATATACCTTGGATGAGATTAATACCAGAATAGATACTGATGAAGAAACCATTAATAAATATATGATAACAGCAAATAATAGCTAACCAAAATAATGCACAGAGGAAAAAAAGACAGAGAAAATAATTGAAGAAAAATGATCAGAGCATGAGTGACCCACAGGAAAAAAAATATCAAGTTATCAAAAATATGTGACATTGGAGTCCCAGAAAGAAAGATATGAGGACAAAAATGATGAAATAAATTTAACAAATAATGGCCAACTAGTATCTAAATTAAAAAAAAAATGTAATCTTGCAAAGGTCTTAGAAGAACATTAAAGAATAAAATAGAAATAGGCCACAAGGCACCCCATAATCAAATTACTTTAAAAAGAATTATAAAAATAATTTTTTGAAAGAATTGTGGAGCCTTGGCAGTATGGCTTAGTGGTCGACCTATGAACCAGGAGTTCATGGCTCGATTCTGGTCAGGACACATGCCCAGGTTGTGAGCTCAGTCCCTTGTATGGGGGAGTGCAGGAGGCAGCTGATCTGTGATTTTCTCATCATTTGATGTTTTTCTCCCTTCCCTTCCTCTCTGAAATCAATAATAATTATTTAAATAAAAAAAAAACAATTGTGGAGAAAGGGAGAGATAAACACATTATATATCAATGAATACAGATATGAGCAAAGAGATAAGAATTTTTCTCGTCAGAAAATATTCAGATAAAAGGACAACTGAATAACATATTTAAAGCATGGGAAGGGACATCATCTAAAATCTCTGCCCTTAAAAGTTCTTATGATGGCCTTAGGGCAGAGGACCCTGCTAGCTCTCCTTCTGGAGAGCAGCACTTTCCCCTCCTCCTCATCAGGCACATTATCTTTACCCTTCTCTCTCCTTAGCTCCAAGGGCTCCTTATTTTATTTCTGTAACTTGTTTCCTGCATCCAGGTCTTCTATCTCTGTGACATCCTAAATAAACTCTCTTATAATTAGAAAAACAAAAAAAAGGAAAAGGAAGTCAATTTAGAAATATATTGTCAGTAAAATACTATTCAAAAACAAAAACTGAGAGTTTATTGCCAGGAGACATGTACTAAAAACAAACAAAAAAGTTAAAAAAAAAAAACATGATTCAGGCAGAAAATAAATGATACAAGATGGAAATATTAATCTAGAAAAAGAATGAAGATCTAGAATGGTATACATAGTAATTAATAATCATATTTTCTCATATATTAATTTCTTTAAAAGGTAATAAATTATTAAAAGAAAAATAATGCAAACATATTAAGAGATTTATAATATAATTAAAAGTAGCATACATGATAACTATAACAAAATAGGAGGGGAAATGGAAGTTTACAGTTTATAAGATTCTAAAACTATATATGACCTAGTAGACTACTTTATGTGAGTGTAGATTGTGACATGCTAAAATGTATATGACAAATCCTAAACCAGCAACTAAAATATAAAATGGAGCTATGTATCTAAAATACAAAAATAGAAGAAAATATTTAAAAATATTCAAGTAATAATAAATAATAATTCTAGAACACAGGAAAAATTAAGAAAGGAACAAAGAACATCTGAGGAAAAAAACTAAGATGGTTGATTTAAACTGACATTAAATGCTGATAATAGAATTAGATGTAAATAATCTAAAGATTTCATTAAATGCAAAAATCATCTAATTAAATTAAAAACTGTAAACAGCTATATGTAGTTATATGAAAATATTTTTTTAGAAATATATTTTTATTTATTTCACAGAGGAAGGGAGAGGGAGAGAGAGAGAGAAATATCAGTGATGAGAGAGAAACATAGATCGGCTGTCTCCTACACAGCCCTTACTGGGGATGGAGCCCAAAACCCAGGTATGTCCCCTCGAACACAGAACCCTTCATACCCAAGGCCTATACTTTATCCACTGAGACAATCTGGTTAGGGTTACATGAAAATCATTTTAAAGACCAAGGTCATATAATAGTCAATGAATAAAGAAAATATTAATGCAGGCTATAAAACATTCAGAAGTTATTCTAATGGCAGAGAAAATAGACTTCACAACAAAAAATACTACCATAGATAAGAAGGTTATTTTGTAATAATAAAGTAATCAAAAATTCAGGAAGACTAAATAATCAAAATGGTATATTTGCACAGTAACAGTGTTTTAGAGTAACTGCATCATGCTGAAATAAATGAAAAGAGAAATATACAATTCCACATTACTTTGGAGATTTCTTAATAACTGATTGACAAGTTGAGAACAAATAAGTGAGGCTCTGAAAATCTGCAAAACACTAATAAAAACTTGTCTTTGAAGATATTTACTGAATTTTCTACTTAACAAAAACCGAAAATACTTTTTTTTTCAAATGTATATAGAATGTTCACTAAGTTATATTCTGGGTGACAAAACTCATGATATAGCTTATTGCAGTTATAAAAAATTATGTTCCATGATCAAAAACAAATTAAACTGCAAATGAAACATAGAAATACTTATGGAAAATATTCAAAAATGCAGGAATTAACCAATGTACTTTTTAAATAACCCCTGAATCAGAGAAGCAATCACACACACACACAAAAAAAAATTTATATTTTTCTCTTAACCTCAATGAATGGAAATTAATCACTATATGAAATTTATGGGATGTAGCTCAATCAGTGCTTAGAAAATAAAAGAAAAAATGACACAAGTCAATCATCTAAGCTGCTTCCAGCTTTTCAATACTAATTATTTGAATAGAATTTTAAAAGTAATAAACCTCTAGCCAGAACAATTAGTTAAATAAAAAGGCAAGATGACATACCATGTCAGGAATTTAAGAAGGGAGAAGAACAAATCATACATACTTTAAATAGATAAAATGAAATATTATAACTTTATTATAATATATTTAATAAATCAAATGAATAAATTTCTTAAAAAAATAAATATTATCAGCTGAAACTGATTTGGCTCAGTGGATAGAGTGTTGGCCTGTGGACTAAAAGGTCCCAGGTTGGATTCCAGTCAAGGGTGTGTACCTTGCTTGCGGGCACATCCCCTTTAGGGGCCCTGCAGGAGGTGGCTGATCAATGTCTCTCATGGATGTTTCTAACTTTCTATCCCTCTCCCTTCCTCTCTGTGAAAAATCAATACAATACTTAAAAATAGATAAATAAATAAATAAATATTGTCAAAACTCACTCAAAAAATATAGTTTATCAAAGGCATTCTCTTCATATATATTTAACATTGAATTTATCATTAAAAACATTGCCACTGAAAAAAGACTCCAAACCAAGACACCTTCAGTAGTAAATTTACCAAATTTACAGGAAAAGAAATTATAAGAATTCCACAACAACCCTTTCAATATATTAAAGAGGAAACATTTTAAAAATAATATTATAGGCCCAGAATACCCTGAAACCAAAACCAGTCAAACCCATTACAAGAAACAAACAAACAAAAAACTATGAATGTAAATGCAAAAATCTTTTAAAGTTTTAGCAATCAAAATCATAAATATGTATTAAAAGGACTGTACATTATGATCAAGTGGGTTTTTATCCTAAGAATGCAAAGTTTATGTAACATTTGAAAATCTATGAATGTAAATCACTATAATAATAGACTATAAAACAAAATACATGTTACCATGTATTTTGCAAAGTTAAATAGGTTTGCTAGAAGTACTCTTAGCAAACTAGAGATTTAAAGGTACTCACTCAATCTGGAAAAGGTTATTTCTGAAAAGTCTCCAGATAACATTAAGACAAGACTATCAAGGCCAGGATATTTACTCTCACTATTCCTATTCAACAATGTGCTGAAGAGTTAGCGAGGGCAGTAAGGCAAGAACAGAAATGAAGGCATACAGTTAGACAAAAAATAAAGTTGTCTTTATTCACAGACATTATTTTCTAAGTAGAAAATCGTAAGAAATCTACAAAACAGTTACCAAAATTAATTAGTGAATAATGTTACAAAATACTACAAGGTTAATAAACAATTCCTATATGCTATCATGAACAATTAAACTGCAATTAAAACTATCAGTTACAGGGGCATTAAATATTCATAGGAAATATTTTAAAGTTTTTTTCAAAACAGTACAATAGAAACTACAAATATTATGGAAAGATAATAAAAATTATATCTTGTTAGAAGTACCAAGTTTAAGAATTGGAAAAAAAAATATATGGTTAAGATGTAAATTCTGCTCTGATAGATAGATTAAATGCAATTACATTAAAAACTAAAGTAATCTTATTTTATAGACACTAACAAGATACCTTTAATATAAATTCACAGAAATGAAAATAATGAAAACAATATTTCAAAGGAAGAACAAACTTGGATGTCTAAAATACTTAATATCAATCCTGTCAGTAAAGCTACTGGTATCAAGAGAGTGTGGTTTTGGCATCAGGGCATACATTTAGCAAATGAAACAAGATATACAATCTAGAATAGACACACATGTGCATGCTCAATTGAATGCAAAGTAACTCAATAAAGGATATCTTTTAAACTAATCAAGTCACAATCATTTATAAGAAAGAAGAAAATAAAAAGAACATCAACCCTTAACTTTGACCATAATCAAAATTAATTTGGAAAATATCACAGCCCAGAGGGAACTGGGATGCATGACAAATAAATAAGATAAACTGGTGTTATGCACCGAATTGTATCCCTTACAAAATCCATATGTTGTAACCGGAATCCACAATGTAACTATATATGGTGATAGGGCCTTGAGGAGGTAATTAAGGTAAAGAGAGGTTATGAGAGTAGAGCTTTAATCCAATAAAGTTGGTGGCCTTAAACAACAAGAAGAAGAGAGATCGCTTTTTGGATGTTAGCACATGGCAAGAAGGGAGTTAACTAGAAGCCAAGAGGAGGGACCTTGGGATGAAACCTAACTTGCCAGCACCTTGATCTTAGACTTCTAGCCTCCAGAGCTGTTAAAAACAAATTTCTGTTGTTTAAGCCACATAGTCTATATGATGTTTTCTTATGGCTGACTGAGAGACTAGCACACTTACTTGTATGGGATCCTGAAGCAGAAAGGATATTAACAGAACTGGTGAATTTCAAATTTATAGAAATGTTCCATGCCATGATCTCTCTGATTGCATCATTGTATATATTTGTCAAACCTCATCAAATTGTATCCTTAAACTTGAAGGGATCACTCTAAGTTGTCTATACTAATAAAAGGATAATATGCTAATTAGACCGAATAGACTGGATGTCTTCCAGATGTCCTTCCAGACAAAACCACAGTGGCAGTGCCAAGGCAGAGGCAGTTAGGGGCCACCCCACCCCTGCATGAATTTCATTCACCGGGCCTCTAGTACTTTAATAAAACTGTTAAAAATTATAAATTGTAATTGTTTAAAAAAAAAGAAATACTTTGAGATCCTTAGATTTTAGACTCTAAGGATATCAAAATTCAATAAGCTAATGGTGAAGTGCTGATTAAATGACTATACATTAATTTTAAGGAGATTATCTATTTTTAAAACATATACCACATATATTTAAATTTTAAAATATATATTTTAAATATATACATTTAAAACAAAACAAAGTATATATATGTATATATACACACACATATATATACACATATATACACATATATATACACACACACACACACATATATATATATATATATATATATATATACTATTTTCCCCTAATAGCTCAGCTAGTCTTATGAAGACAGATAAAGAATCATATTTCTCTGCTTGTGTTTTATGATCAAAGAGAAAAGATGCTGCTAGTGTACAAGGCCAAGAATACTATGGATTAGTTTGAGGATAAAACATTTATGTATTCATGTATCATTCTCATAGCCTGTCAATAATTATTCCCTTCCCTGTATTTTACCACAAAAGAGGAAAAGGGTATAGGGTTATGGATCAATGCTGAAAGCACATGTCCGTGGTTGAGGATATGAATCTGCTGTGCCTATGTTCATTGCCTCCTATTCAGCACCTTCAATGACAAATACACACACACACACACACACACACACACACACACACACGAAAGGATACTATAGTATATAATCTTGACCTTTTTTAAGATATCAATACTAATTAATGGGATGCACCCTAAATTCATAAATGGTTTTCAACAGTCTTGCAAAAACACTAATTATGCCTTATAGATGAAATTAGTTAGACAGCAAGTTTTATTTCATTATGGATTTTGTTAGTCATCAAGAGATGAATAGTTAAATAAGTTGTAGATTTATATATTAAGGAAAAACTAATATTGAATCAATAAAAACTAAAAAAAAGTATATGTAAATTACAAAGAAATAATAATTATTTATGTAGTTTTAAAACAAGGAAAAACTAAGATTCTGTCTACACATGGTATAAATATGAGATAAAAATTTAATAAAACAAGTGAATGATGGCTTAATATTTACTCTTTCCCTTGCTCTCTTTCTCTCTCTCCCTCTCTCTCTCACTCTTGATCTCCCATAATGCCTTGCATTTTATGGAAGAAAAATTGCAATGTACAGTAGCAGATTCACCTCTGCCTTATTTCCAGTAAGCTCCAGCATGTATATATTGTTTGCAGTCATTAACTTTCATCCCTTAAACTATCTGAGATGAAAATGCTTTCCTCAATATTTTTTCTTCTTAGAATTTTTACTATATTTCTGAGAGGTTTGAAAGCTCCTTTCATCCATAATGCCATCTTTTCAACCTCCTTCCAAGGGTACAAATAATTATAGTAAGATAATAAATGTTACAATGAAAAAAAATAAAATTCAAAGAACATAGGGAAAGCAAATAAATGATTAAAAGTCTATTTCTAAGGCAAAATTAAAAAAAGATACCATATCCAATCTTACTTTGTCTAAAGTGAAGCTACTAATGCCATCAAACATACATCCTATGCATGACAACCAGGTTGGAATCCTTCCTAACTAGAACTTTCATAGGGCAATGATTCTGGAGTTGAGTTCCCCTGGTGAATATTCATCAATCCTTATGATCATTCCAGGGAATTCCTGGGTCACTACCATTTAATACTTTTGATGCCTGTGGCAGAGAATATTCACCAGGAAACCAAAATAACTGATCTCATTAAACTTTCCCATATTCTCCAGCAAAGTAATGTTAGACAGGACAAGAGTCTCAAGGTCTGGGTAGTCCCACTTATTATTCATGCTAACTGTAAAAATACAGCCCAGTGTTTTGTAGATGCAGTAATAAACAGGATGAGCTCACAGGAACTCAATTAGATGCAAAGTAGCCAACTGCAAAGAATAAATAATATGCAACAGACCAAATAGTACATATAAGCAATGGCTAAGTTTACCAGAGGAGACAGAGCTTTGGATATTAATACCCTATCTCTTTACCTGCTGCAAGTAAACGAAACTACCTCATGACAACCACATCTCCTTCTGGAATGGCACCCCAAGCAGCCAACTCTTTCAGTTCTTTAACACCAAGGGAGGTTCTTCCCTTTCCCCTATGTGGTTGGAGGTGAGCCCTCCAAAGGAAATAGGAAGTTACTTTACTCAACACACATCCCAAGGCCAACTCTAGATCTGAATGTAAGAAGTAGTAGAGGAAATTTAGTTAGAATACAGGACTTACTTGGTTTCTACTGTTTTGATCAATGAGTTTTTAATGTTTAATTTCATTTGCCCTATTAAATAGTTGTGAACATCAATCAAAATTAGAAAGATAAGTTCACCATATTGATTCTGATTCTGAAATAATTTATTATCATCCATCAATGTTTAAATCACAGAAATACAAATTCCAAGGTATTTTCTTGTTGTTATATTATGGGTGTTTGTTTTTTCTAGCTCCTTAGGAATTCTTTATTTTTTCTGGTTCTACTGCTAATTCTCTATAGCATGCCTCTCTCTGTAGGATCAATTAATGGATTGAGAACAATATTTCAGCTGAGCTGTACTGCACAGCTCTGCAGAGCTTAAAACAAAGAAACCATAACAGTTTTAAACGAAAGGATTTTTCTGTGTCTTAAGATGCACAAATAACCTTGAGGACAAGAAAGTTCAGTTTGACCTAGTACAGCTATTGAATTGCTGAAATTTAAAAATAAAAGTGAGTAAACATTGCCACCTAGTGTTTAATTGTAGGTATTGTGCAGGTTACATACATAATATCAGGAATGTTTCTTTGTGTTTATCCATTGAGTTCAAGGTTAAAGCTTTAATTTAATCACTTATATCATAAAAGATCCCATCCCCTTATTTTGAAATCCTACTGTAATTCAAACAGTTTATTTGATTATTTCAATCCAATATTATTTTTAACATTCCAGTGACCCTGTCTCTCAGGGAAGTTGGAAGCTATTTAATATTTCCAATTTTAGAACAATGAACAATGAACACATGTACATTTCTCCTAGAATAGTATTCTACGTTGTTTCATCTGGATACAAATAAAATATAAAATTATTTTAAAAGTATAAAATCTATTTTTTCTAACTATAGCTTATGTATCTATACCCAATGATTTTTTTAAAGTAAATTAGAATACATCAATGTTCATACAGTGATATATATAAACATACACACATAAACACATACTCAATGGGAATTTCAAACACATTTCAAATTCTCAAATGTTATCCCCACTTGCTGACCTTAACATAAATTCTCACAGGTAAACAATTTAAAATCAGGTCCTTTTACCTGAAATGGTATTCTAATTTTAAACCTATACTGTAGATATCTATAAAAAAAAGAAAATATGAGTGAAGCAGAACTGGCTAAGATAACAGAGAATTTTGAAATATTAGAAAGTAGCATGGAGAGAGGTATAAAAGAAGACACATGTCCTTAAGAGAAACAGACTGGTGCAAAAAAGAAAACTATTTCTGAAATATTAAAATTCCCTCAATTTTAGATAGTGACCTCCCTCTCCAAGTTCATCATTTTAAAGCCTAATTAAGTCTCAATATAATTCCATGCCATACTTCCTGCATGCTCTACTTTTTTTTAGGAGCACTTGAGAAAGGAAAAAATAACAAACCCCAAACCCTCCTAGTTCTTTTTATTTCTAGGTAGACACACTCATCTAATGAAGAGATTTTTTTAAGTGTTATTTTTGTAACAGAGAGCATTGTAATCAGTTAAGAGAGAAAAGTTTAAGGGCTTAGTCTAAGACAGTGCCTTTTTATTGAACAAGAGGAAGAAAAGGAATAGTTAGAAAAGAAAAAATTCTGCTGAGATTTCTGAGGAAAATCAGGTTGAGTAAAAAGTAAACCAGGGAAAATAGTGTCAATGTATCATTTAAAACAGACTATGGATGCCCATAATTTAGCTAGTTGGAATATAACAGTATAAAAAAAAGGAACTATTTTTGCATTGTCACAGGATGGTGAAAGAAAATTAGGGAATACTATGAACAGAGAATAACCATCAGAAATCTTGAGCTCATAGAATTAGAAAGTAAAAATACTTTTGACAAGTAATCTCCGCAAAATGAGAGAGTTAATGTTTAAACAATGATTTTTCTATCTTGCTTTATTGGGGTTCTTTCAGTCTAAATAAATGATATATTTTTAACTCATTCCAGAAAAGAGACAAACCACAAATTTCTATTTTCCTTTTATATATTATATCATCGATTGCCTATGAATTACCTCATATATGTGAAGTGTCAATTTTATGCAGTATGAAACTTTGGTAAAAGTCAGTCCTTTCTTTAGGTACTAATTTCACTTCAGCCTAATACCTTCTCTAAAAGATGGGAAAAGGAAAGCAAATACTTACTTGCATTACTTTAAAACAAATTTGTGCAAAGGAAACTAAGGATATCAGTTCAAATAAAGTTTTCAAAATCATAAATTTCACTTAAATACATTTTTCTTATTTTTCTTTAGGAAAAATTACCAGCAATAAGTGTTGAGAATATATTCTCATATATTCTCCCCGAAATATTCCTACTTGTTAAATATCTCTTTACACCTTAAAAAAGAAAGTAGATATTGCTTTCTTAAGCATTGTCAAAGTAAAAACCAATTCACAGTAAGTGAAAAAAAAAACAAACTGTGGAGTTGATGATGGATCTTCCAAAAGTCATATTCACATACAGTTATTAGCTTGAGCTTTTTTATTAAAAAATAAGTAGATATGTAGATAAAATAATAACTTTTATCCTGTAATTATTTCTGTACTTTAAAAAAATCTTTCTTGGCTATAAAGAGATAACAATATTTATGAAATAAAATGGTAAAAATCAACAATAATAGAATTTTTCCATTATGCTTCATCTGCTGAGAAAAGTACCCTTATTTATTTTTTATTGCTGCTTTATTTCCCATCTTTTTATACCATGTAGATTCTGGGCAGGGATGCTTATACTCCAGGCTGTATCCTATTGGGAAGAAGGCACTCACCCAAGTAACTAAATTTGAGTAACCTACAATGAAATTCCTCCCACTGTCAAAGGAGTTCTTACCCAACAAAGCAAAAAACCCTTTAGGTTATAATGTGTCTTTTTTATTTTTATTCACTTTGAGCGATTCCAGATGACTCCTGCAGTTGCCTCAGAAATGAAGGTGAAGAATGAGAAGATATTATTATGCTGCTAAATTTATTTTTCCTTTTATTTATTTTTTAGTGTCATAGAAACTTCCTTACTTTAATGATGTAATATAAATATTTTTGTATTGAAGAATAGATTTCACTCTGTACATTTGGGCCTGAAAGAGTAAAAAGTCTTCAAAGATTGCCCCCCAACAGCTTTTTTTTTTCTTCTAGCACATTACAATAGGTTCTGAAGACTTGACGTATTTCTAGGTTTATCTCAGAGAACACCTGGAGACTCCTCAGAAAAGAAACCCAAAAGGACAAGAAAGGAATTATTAAAGATTTTCCCTTGTATTTATATGTTATAAAGCATGAAATGATGAATTCAGAGTGAGAAGGATCAGCTTCACTCTGCTAAAAATTAGTCTTTTGAACATGACATATGTGACTTTATAAAACAAGAAGGGGGCTACCTTCTTCATTAGAAGAGTTCTCTTTCTTTCTCCCCTGATGCAGTCACACTCACTTGAGGTGATCCCCCCTTTTTTATATCTATACTAGTGCCCCAGTGCACAGATTCATGCACATTGAAAATAAATTGATTAGAAGGTGGCAGGCAGTGTGGGACTGGTGAGATGGGCTGGAGACTCCATGGAGCCAACTTCCCGAGGTTCCTCCTTGTCTGGCCCCCCCTGCAAAGGGTGTCTGTGGAGTGAGCAGGGACCCTCCGTCAGGTGGTGTCCCTCAGCCTGGCCTGCGGAGATCAGGCCAAAACCCACTCTGTGACATCCCCCGAGGGATCATGGATTGCAAGAGGGCAGTTCTTGGATGATACATCCCAAAACTGGGCTCCCTCTTCTCTGATTCCAGGGTGCGTCACCCAAGAACCACCACTGCCAATTCACGGTAGCTTGGTAGCTCCTGAGTTGAGTGTCTGCCCCCTGGTGTTCAATGCACTTCATACCTACTGGCTGGTCAGCAGGTTGGCCGGTTACTTAGCCATTTTACATATAGATTTTTTTTTAATATTATTTTATTGATTTTTTTACAGAGAGGAAGGGTAAGGGATAGTTAGAAACATCCATGAGAGAGAAACATTGATCAACTGCCTCCTGCACACCCATTACTGGGGATATGCCCCCAACCAAGGTATATGCCCTTGACCGGAATCGAACCTAGGACCCTTCAGTCTGCAGGCCGACGCTCTATCCACTGAGCCAAACCAGTTTCAGCCATATAAATTTTTATAGTCAGTATTTTTATGATGATCTAAATAGGAATATCAAGGAGAAGAGAACTGTAGAAGTGTCTAAAGCATTCAGAAACACTCTCTATATTCTTGCTATTAATTTTGTCATACTAATGTGGAAACCTAGAAAACATAACCTTTTTAAATTAGTTATTTTCTGTTGGGAGTGTTCAACATACATACACACACACACATACACACTTAATATACATTATCAAATACTAGAGACCTGGTGAATGAAATTCGTGCACTGGGGGAGAGGATCCCTCAGCCCAAGCTGCCCCCTCTCACAGACTGGGAGCCCTCAGGGAGGAGCAGGCCTAAGCCCCAGTCTGGCCTCCTTCTGCACTAGGTAACTGGGCTGAACAGGGGAAGACACTAGCCCCATCACCCTGCTGCTGTAGCCACTGCCAGCCACTGCAGCCAGCAAGGTGTTTTCATCAACACAGACTCCAGTTCCTTCACTAGGAAACGAATGAAAACTCTAGGCATTTTCAAAACGTGTCTTTCATAGGATATGACATTTATTTTTTTTTTCTTCACATGAAGATATGTTTCCTTGATTTTTAGAGAGTGTGGGAGTAGGAAAGATAGAGAGAAAATCAATGTGAGAGGGGCACTTTGATTGGTTGCCTCCTGCATGAACCCTGACCTAGGCCCCAGCCAGGGAGGAGCCTGTACATGCCCTTGACCAGAATCAAACATGGGCAGCCCCTTTTCCCCCCACCCCCTGGCTCCCATCAAAGCTCTGCCTCAGCTTAGGCAAGGCCCTCTGACTTTGATCAAGCCTCTGCTGCAGATTGGGCAGGGCTCCCCAGCTCTACTCAGGCCCTGCTCAATCTTCTGCCGCCCCAACCCTGGCCACTCTGGGCCAAGGCTGGTAGGCTAGGAGTGGCCAGGGGCTTCTGGGACCCCAGAAGCTTAGGGCTTACACTCGGGCCTACAGGCTTGGACCACCCTGGGTCCTGAGGATATTCCCAGGATCCAGGCAACTGGAAGCCTGAATAAACAAATTAACCTGCTATCTTTGGGGTTAATTTGCATACCCACTCTTGATTGGCTAGTGGGCATAGTGGAGGTACAGTCAATTTGAATCTTTCTCTTTTATTAGTGTAGATATCTCAACTGCATCATATACATGTGCGACCTTGAGAAAGAATATATCTGCCAAGCAGGACTCCTCCTGGTTAATTAGACACAAATTCATAAAAAGAATCTAGCAGCCATTGAAGAGCAAAGCTTTTCAAGAAAACTGCAAGTCAGGGAAGATTATAGGCTGAAACTTCAGCCTGCCACACTGTGCTCTCAGTCCAGCTGGGTCAACTCATATTTCACAAATGGGCTTAGACTTGCCCTGTCCAATCAGAGCTTGACAACTATATCCTCATTTTCAATATACTGAATCCAGCTCACAGCAACCAATTAGAACAGCACAATTCTGACTAATCAGAATCATGCTATCTGGACCAATTAGAACTGTGTGATTTGAATTTCTTGTGTACATAAATATGAACAAATGAGGAACCAGGATGGAAACTTTCTTTATGAAAAGCGGCAGTCCCATGGTTTACAGAAGATGTACCTGTGTTTCTCCCATTTGCAAAGTGTTTACTTGAATAAAGTTTTTCCTTTTACCACACCCAGATTGTGGATTCCTGTTTGCATTAGATAGCAAACTTTGTTCGACATACATAACACAAAAACACAGATTTCCTTATGGTGAGGAGATAAGGCTATAGTATTCTCACCTTTTGATGAGTGTTTGCACCAGTCCAGATACATTTTATTCCTCATAGATGTTGGTGCTCTCTCTCCCAGGAGGCTGTGGGTGAAATATGGGACAAGATTTTCATTTACAAGATACTCATTCTGATCATGTTAGCTTGGAAACAGGAATTACATAATCCTTTGCAGCAGAAGCGTTATCATTAAGTTAGGAAAACTAAACTTTTGTGAAATCGGACATGTGTAGGTCTTTGATATGACAGTGAATGCCTAAAGTTTACATGCCTGCAAAATTGAGCAACATATTTCTATAAAAAGTTGGGTTCTTCCATGGCAGCTCTTATGTATGGTTGGTGATAAGATGTTGAGACTAGATGGAGGTTTGGAGTTGTAATCCATATAGACATAAATGTTCTACCAAGTGAATTCAGATTTGCATCAATTTCTGTACTGAAAAGGTAAGGTTAGCAAGTAACTTAGGTTACATACAATGGAGTGGTTGCTTAGCTCTGAATAACATCCCAGAAAGAATTTTCTGTGGAATATATATCTATGGGATGTTTTAGAGAGGTTATTTGCAAGTATCCTCCAGTCAAGTACACCTGTGAAAAGCTGGGATAAACAAAGCTAAACAGTTTACTTCACCACAGATTGTTCAGAACCCTTGATTTTTGGGTTATGAGTCTCCCTAGATTGTATATAGGGGCTCCATTTCCGATATATATTTACTTCTGGCACCCTTTATTCATACAAGTCTTTCAGAGAAAATGAAATGCAAACATTTGAAATCAGTAACAGAGGAAACACTGGAAAGGATTTATTTTTATGTTTTGCTATTAATACAATGTTGCACTATCTTTGCTGTAGAGTTTTCCTTTGTTTTGTGTTGGAGTCTATTAACTGACAAAATAATTTTTAAAAGAAAATGAATAAAGGATTTATATAATCATTCAATAACATATGACTTGTATCTCTAATAAGTGCTCTGATTCACCTTATTATTCATAGATTTTCCAAAATAATTATTTGGTTCAATACATATAAAAATGTGTGTGTGAACATATAGGAAGGGTCTTCAAAAACTGCATAGTGCAGTTCAAGTTCATGTAGCACTAAATGATATATATTTTGCAAATTCTGTAAATTCCTTGCATCTGGCAAAATGGATGAGTTTTTAAATCATTTTTAAAAGATTTTATTTTATTCATAGGTATTTTCTTATCCTAAATAATACAAGAGTAATATGCAAATTGATCCTAACAATGGAATGACCAGAACAACCGCTCAACTGGTCATTATGAGGCACACTGACCACCTCTGGTCCCTTTCCCCAGCCAGCAGGCTCCCATCACAGAATGGTGAATAGGAAACAGGGGATTGGTGGTGGGGGATGTGAGCAGCACCAGGCCAAGGGCCCCATCCCACTAGTTGCCCCACACACAAAGGGCAACCCAGTGTGGGTGGAGCTGGTAAGTGGCGGGAACAGCTGACCTCTTGGTTCCTCCCCCAGGCCAGCAGGCTCTTATCACATCATGGTAAATGGGAAACCAGGGGTGGGTGGTGAGGGGTCAGGGGGTGGGGCCAGCTGCTGGCAGCTGGGGAAGATGGCCCTGATCATATGCCAGGCCTAGGGACCATAACCGCACACTAATTTCTTGCACCAGGTTGTTAGTTGAATTATAAACACTATAGTCTAAGTATTTTAAATGAAGGCATATTAAAATCCTAATCCATTGTAATTTAATGCAAGTCACAATTACCTTGACCATTGTTTCTATTGTTGAAAAATCTGGCAGTCTATTCTTTACAAGCAGTCTTGTTCCAGCTTCTTAAGGCAAAACACAGGGCTCCCGGGAACTGCACCATAAAGTAAACATATTTTGTTACTTCCAAATGATAAGAACATTAAGATCTCATGCATAATAAATTCACCCAGTCCTAGTTAAAACAAGAAAAAAAAAGTGAAAAACACAGTACTTATTTTCGAATGCACATACTCTAATGCTATAAGCAAAACTTGGACACTACAGAGCACAATAGATAATTCAACATCTACTTACCATTATAAAAGTACATATTCTTCACTGAGAGATTTTTATTTAGTACTAGAAGCCTGATACATGAAAATTGGTGCACAAGTAGGCTTTCCGTCCCCAGCTGCCAGTACTGGCTTCCCTCTGGCACCCAGGAGCCAGTCTTCCCTCCTCCAATTGCCCACAGGCACCCAGGACCCTGGCTGGCTTCCCCCAGGCCGTCCGCAAGCACCCGAGTCCCAGCTTCATCAGGAAGGACATCCAGAATGATGTCCAGAAGATGTCTGGTCTAATTAGCATATTACTTTTTATTATTGTAGATGAAAGTTAGTCTTGAAAGAGCACAGAAAATTAAAATCAGTAACACACACACATACACACACACACACACACACACACACACACACACACATTGAATTCTAAATTCAGTGAGTCCCAAACTTGCAGATACTGCACATCTGTACAGCATCAAACACCAAGGGTCATGTAATAATTAATATAAAAGAAGAAAACCAAAGGAGATTCAATTGAAAGATATGATAGTAAAACCAATACATAGATTCCTAGGAGGCATACTTTGACAAAGTGCATGTATTTTTCAGAATCTAACTACAAATTCCAATTCTATATTGTTAATATTTGTACAGTTTTCTGAGTATGCTATCTCTACAGTTGAAATGAAAAGGCTATACCATTTCAAGTAATTGAGATAAATTATTAGCAATTATTAGACTATTTAAAAAATGTAATGAGTAAGTCTCTCAGATATAAATTCCTTACAACTTGATCTTATGCTCTTGTACAATTAAAAAAATGTAGAGCACATGAAGTAATCACAAGCATAAATATTTAATACTCTACTAAGGAAATGATCTGAAATTTATTTAAAAGAAAAGCCAGGGTCAAAATACACAAAGGTATAATGGAGACTTTTTGTCACAGCCTTTCTCAGTCTAAAGAACTATAGCGCACGTGTTAAATGAGCAAAGTGAATTACAGTTAGAAAGCATTAAAATTAAAATACACAATTAATTTAATTTCCAAGGGCAGAAATCTGCTCAAGGCATTACACTGTAAAAAAGTGATTCATTTGAAAAACCAACAATTACTGAGCCATTTAATTTGTCTCTTACTTATTTCTATTAAAGGCATTTTCATGTGGCAAAATCTGTGAAAGCCATTGTAACATTTTTCTCAGTGACTATACATTGCCTTTTCAGACTCTAGCTGGGTGGATTAAGAACCAATTTCTATTTGTTTTGTTGTTGTTAATCCTCACCCCAAAATATTTTTGTCCATTGATTTTTCAGAAAGAGTGAAAGGGAGAGATAATGAGACACATCAATTGATTGCCTCCCACAGGCAGAGAACTAACTTGCAACTGAGGTTCCAGGTAAATGTCCTTGATCAGAATCAAACCTGAGGTACCAGGTACATGTCCTTGACCAGAATCAAACTTCGATCCACAGGCTGATGCTTCAACCAGTGAGCAGCTGGCTAGGGCCAATTTATATTTTTTAGTTCAATGCATATTGTTGCTTACCATTTAAAAAGTAGTAATCTATATTATAATTTGTTTCTATTGTTATTTAAATAGTTTAATTCACATTCATTTTGCTTTTTAAATATTTTTCTGAAGTTATTTAAGCATTAACTTTTGAATAATAATAATAATGATGTTTTCCCATTCACATGAAATATTTAAAAAATGCTTATAGTACCTATAAGCATAGGTACTCATAATCAAAATTTGATGCATCCATTTTAAACTGATACAATTTAACAATGAATAATATAAATGGTAATCTTCCTAAACCACATCTATCTAAACCTTTTAACTTAAGCATTTTAGCAAATAACTATACAACTCAGGTAATAGATGACATATTCATGTATGACTGTGGATAATTTCAATTGGCTTATGAGGTTTACAGTTATTACCTGAGAGTCAAAATCTTCTTATTTTACTTTCTAGATGCAGTGATAAAATTTGAAAACCGATATCCTTGGTTGAGAGAGTTAATACAATGACTAAAATTCATGTTAATTTGTCAAAAACTGATGTAGTATTCATTGGTGGGAGCAGAAAGAGTAAGGGATTGGTGTGTCTCTGTGGAGTCCCATAACTATGAAGGAAATCCATTGGTCAGTGGGAACCATATTTTGTTGACTGGTAAAAACTGAATTTTAGCATTTGTTACCAAATCCACACTTAGCAGTTTGAGGTTGGTCATAGCCGGTATATTTACATAGTGGACATTAGCAAAGAATACAAATCAGGAATTTTTATTTTTTAATTTCTATAGAGTCAGTTTACCAGCACTTCACTGATGTGGGGAGGTTGAAAAGTGTCCATAAAAACAATGAGATAAAAGAAACCGCATGCATATAAGCATAACCAATGAACACAAGACACTGGGTGGTTGGGGTATGTCTGGGGGAAGGGGGTTGGGCAATGGGAAGATATGCTTACATGTAATACATTAATAAAAAATTTAAATAAAATAAAAAATAAAGAACCAATTCTCTTTTATTAATTAAAAAATAAATAAATAAAACTTATGAAATGTTAAAGAAAAAAGAAACCAAAGACAAAACTAGGGTAGTATAGAAAGAATATTATACAATTTTCCTATTTCACTGCTTTAATCAGATCTCTGTATTTCTCTTCTATGTCAATATACAGATTATTTTTAATAATAGAAATCAATGATAAAAAATCTCCCATATTCTGTCTTAGGCATTACTTTTTTTTTAAATACGTTTTATTGATTATTTACAGAGAGGAAGGGAGAAAGATAGAGAGTCAGAAACATCGATGAGAGAGAAACATCGATCAGCTGCCTCCTGCATACTCCCTACTGGGGATGTGCCTGCAACCAAGGTACATGCCCTTGACCAGAATCGAACCTGGGAACCTTCAGTCCGAAGGCCGATGCACTATCCACTAAGCCAAATAAGTTTTGGCTAGGCATTAATTTATGCTCTCTTCTACTTAGCTTTGATGATCATATTAATCAGATCAAATTTTGTCTTTTTTATTTTTTATTTATTTACTTATTTGTTTGTTTATTGCTTTTTGGCTTATCTGCAAATGAAAAAAAAATAAGTAGATGAAGAAAATGAGAGAATAGTAGAAAATGCTTCAGTAGTAGATGTTTGAGTCTCTGTCTTGAGGTTCCTACAGGCAGCATGTCATCTTTAGATTCCTATGAGTGGCTTGCAAAGGTCTGCCACAGATTCATGCTCACTGAGTATCCATTAATTAATTGAATTCAGTGTTAAGGTTTATAAGTAATAGAGTCACGTTCTAAAGATTTCACACCTACAAAAAGTTTTAGCTACTACTATAATAGGTCAGTGTTCTCAAACTGTTGATTTGAATTCTCTAATATGTGCAGTATAAATATCTTTGGCATTGATGTGTCACTAAAATAGACCAGGGATGAGGGTCAGGTGAGAAATGCATTTTACCTCTCACCAATAACAAAAAACAAGTACACCTGACTAAGTACAATGTTAAGACAAATATGTGTTTTGTGTTTGGAAGAGCATTCTTTCTACTCATCTATTATAGCTATTGTTGTCTGAGAAAAATGGAAAAAAGAAATAGTACAATTCTGGAAAAGTAACAGTAATAATACTGTAGAAGAAAAAAGAGGTCTTCTGAGTGACATCCCCAGAAAAGGAAAGAAAAACGAAGAGCAAAGGGAAATTATAACTGCCAGAAGATATGATTGCTTTTATGAATTTATAATTCTTTAATAATTCACTTTGAAGAGTTATCCCCAACAAATACATAATAGACTCTTTTGGAAAAGAGACAGCTTATGTGAAATCATCCAATAAATATTTTCTGAGCAATTTCTTAGTGTCAAATATTGTGCTGAGTACAATAAACATGAAAATAAAATAAACAGTCTATAATTGTAATACATGGGTTTCACTTATTTAAAACTCAGGGTCTAGTAAAAGAATTAAATATGTAAAGAAACAATTACATTTCAGTGTATGAGGTCCTGGGGCAGAGTAGATATAGATATATAAATAGAAAGAGAGATATACAGAATGTTTTCAGAAAGAGAATATTTAAGTTAGGTTCTTTTTCTTTGTTGTTAATCCTCACCCAAGCATACTTTTTTTTTCCCCATTGATTTTTCAGAGTGTGAAAGGGAGGGGAGAGAAGAGACATGCACATTGATTGGCTGCTTCCTGCACACAACCCCACTGGGGATCAAGCTTGTAACCCACGTACATGCCCTTAGGGAAATTTAATCCACAACCCTTCAGTCTGAAAGATGATGCTCTAAACCACTGAGAAAAACTGACTAGGGCTAGCTGGCTTGGCTCAGTGGATAGAGCAACAGCCTGCGGACTGAAGGGTCCCAGGTTCTACTCCAGCCAAGGGCACATGCCTGGGTTGCGGGATCGATCCCAAGTAGGGGATGTGCAAGAGGCAACCAACAAATGATTCTCTCTAGTCATTGAAGTTTCTACCTCTCTTTCCTTCCTTCTCCCTTCTCTCTGAAATCAATAAAAATATATCACATTTTAAAAAGAAAAATTGACTAGGGCTGAGTTAGATCTCAATTGAATAAGAGTTCACCAAGATGTATAGTGGGAAGAGCAGTCCAGAAGATGTAGTAGCAAGAAGTGATTGATGACAGTGTAAAAAGTACATGTCATGCTTGTGTAGGACCAAAAACCTTGAATGAAGTGCACAACGGAAGAGGTAAGATGGAGCTGAAGGACATTTTTTATGGAGATTTATCAGGGCTTTGTAAGTCTTATTCTGAAATTAATTCTATAAGCAGTTGAGCACCTTCATAGGTTATAAATGAAAGAAAATGTGGTGGTGTAGATAAACATAATTTGAGTTTTTAACAATTATGACTTAAATATTACCAGCAAGTAAGGAAGATAAATAGGGAGTGACCCAAGTGACATTTAGTGACTTTTTTTTTTTTTGATAAACAGATGAGGCTTGACTATGGATTACTTAAGGGATTGAGGTACTGCAGTTATCAAGAATGTATGGGTCAATATCATATGATCTCACTCCTTTGTGGAATATAGTGAACAACATAAATGGATGAACCAAAATAGAGCCAGAAGAGAAAAAAAGATTTTAGAATATAATATAAGTAATACTGTTATTTTCAGATTTTTAATATTTCCTACAACTTTTGTGATAGTATACTGTTAGTACAGTTTTGGTAATATTTAAAATAAGTGTTCTTGAAATATCAATTTTTATTGCATGTAATCTTATATTTAAAATTGTTTTCTTAAAAGATAATAAATAAATAAATTAATTAATAATAATGTATGGATATTTAGTGACTGGTAGAATGTTGGTATAATTGGTCCAAATGGAGCAAATGAGGATGAGCAGATTTGCTATGAAAAGCCAAGCAGCAATATATCACAGGGATTATCAGTTTAAATCAAGAAATAAAACTTCTTGGATTAGGAGGAATCACCAATTACTTATAAGACTTTGTAATTTAAATATGTATCTCTGTGAATTTTGGCAACTTAAACTCTCTAATCTCATCATTCTCCTCCTATGTCTCACATGCAAGACATGGATGATAATAATGCCAATTCTTGTAGAGTTGTTGTAAAAATTAGAAGAGTTGAATGCACATAAACATTTTTAACTAGTTATTTGGTGACTACTATTACAATTTAGTTTTCAGAAGCATGTTAAATGCCAAGCAGTAGGCATTTGACCTTAAGATTTAAACTGTATTATTAGTTATGCTTTAAATCCTATGTAAATATTCTTTGAAGTGTTAGTCAATCTGAGTAGTTTGGAAAAAGAATTTTCAATGTTCCAGTTAAGTTTCAAACTTTGCAAAAATTTTAACCTAAATCTAATAACAGATTCATTTAACAAATACTGATTTTGTGCTTTATTATTTGCATTATCTAGCTCCACACTAAAATAATGTTTTTTTTATATTTTAAGTAAGATTTTACTTTATTTTTTGGAGTAATGTCACCTCAATTAAGAGCAGTATTATTAATTATTGGCTTCAGCACCAATCATATGATATTATGCATAATGGTCTCCTCATTTTCTATTACAGGATGCTGAATCATAAGAATTATATTTCAACTTTAGGTTAATCATAATCATAGAATCCTAGTGCTTGATTTTACCTAATAATTTATTTTTTCTTTATGTGGCATACACATGACTCAAATTGCAGTCCATCTCTATAGCTCTCTGCAAACTTTTTAAAAGTACAGCTGTTCTATTTCATCTGTAAATTTCAGTTGAAGGAATCTATGAATCCAGAGTGATACACAAAGAGAAAACCAAAGAAAAAGATAAGAAAAGGAAACAAATGAAGAACTTTTTTTTTACATGAAATGTAAATGTGGTAAAAGTGACAGAATTATAAAACTGTCAATTTAAAACTCCCAATATAGTATTTGATTTAAACAAAGATAGTTAATGAATAAGAAAATCATTGATTAAAAGGTTATTGATTCTCAAAGTATCTAGAGATTCATTTTTTAATTATAAAGAAGGAAGTTACCTTCAAAAGTAAGAAATGTGGCAGACATAATTTTAACAAAGAGACCAATATTAGTATCATTAATAATGGGATGAAATGATACACTTCTTGGTGTGATATAATGAGATAAACACAATGATAACAATAAATATTTTTAACCTGAATATAATTATTAAGAAACAATTGGAAAAATGTACAATATAAGATATACCATAAATAACTCATTAACTATAGCTATAAATAACTAACTTTGCAAGAATAATTGTGATATGGAAAACTAAAAACAAACAAAAATATATACATATATGGGGGGTAGACTTTTCTAGATGAACAGAGACAAAAAAATGATGGTCCCTCCATTTTGTTTAACACATTAACAGGGAATTATATTTTCAGTTCTCAAAAGTTATTGGTAATATTCAAGTCCTTAAGTTGGCTGGTTTATTCATGATAATTTAATTTATTGTTATATGCAAAGTTTCATAAATTAATATTTATTCCTACTTAAAAACCAATTTAACCTTTCAAGGTCTGCTTAATTTAATACACCATGTACATTATCTTAGTTAAATTTATATAGATGTCCCTTTCTCTAGCATTGTTCTAAGTACTTTATATGTATATTATATAATCCAATTTAATCTTAAAAATTATTATGTTAGAGACTACTATTATTTTCTTATTATGAAGAGTAAATTGGCTTGGCTGGTGTGGCACACTGCTTGAGAGTTGACCCATGAACCAGAAGGTTGAGGATTGATTCCTGTTTTCAGGCTCATTCTCCAGCAAGGTGTGTGCAGGAGGCAGCTGATAGATGATTCTCTCTCAACATTGATGTTTCTATCTCTCTCTCCCTCTCCCTTCCTCTGTCTGAAATCAATAATAAAAAAAAGAGTAAATTGTATCACATAGATATATAATCTGCCTCTAGTCCTATAGCTTTGTAATGAACTTAATAGTTTGACTCAGCTCAGCAACCTTGATACTTTAGTTCTGGCTAAGAAAGAATTCAGAGCCAAGACTCCAATTATAAGAGAACATTTATTTGGAAAGTCACAGGTAGGACAAGGTGAGCCAACTGGGATGCAAGGGCTCAGGAAATAAGTTAGAGAGGCAAAAGAAGGGCTGTTGGAACATAAGAGAGAGAAAGACAAAGCTAATGTGCCTGGAGGAAAGAAGAAGGAGGGAAAGGCTCAGGCATACTTCAGAGAGAGCTCCCCAAGGAAAAAAAAGGAAGCAGGAGGTGAGGTGGGGAAAGAGCAAACATTGCATCCTTTGTCTTAAGGTTTTTATGTGTTTTTCCAAAGGTGGGAATTCTAGGGGAGGATCTCAATAAAACTATTTGTCAGCTTTATGCTGATGAACCATGATGAGATTTATTCCCTTGTAATTGGGTGTGGTTGGCACAAATGGCTCTAATTTGGACTTCTGCTATCTGTCTCCCTGAGTAGGGTGATTTAGGTGTTTATCTTCTGGTTGAAGTGGAGAAGATAGGATTTTTGTAATTCACAAGAAAGCTATAAACTGTTTGACCTTTTAGTCATCTGTCTCGGTTTCCTTATTTCACTTACCTGGCTTACTAATCCGTCTCAATAGGGAACTCCTTTTTAATCACTAAGCTACTAATTATATTTAACATCAAATCTAACATTTAAAATGGGCTCAACCACCCTTTTTTCACCTTCACCCATTCTCAATATATTGCTTAATAAGACTCCTGATATTTGTCAAAGCCAAGAATATAATAAGACTGTGTTACAGGGGTTGAACTTATAGGGGGAGGAGTGTTAAAACTCCTGCTATCAAGCAACTTCTATTCCTGCCAATTAATTTTCTTTACTTTTAGTTTGTCATGCTTTCTTCACTATCAATTAATGTGTTTCCCCACAAATATTTGCCAATTATTCTCCCTGGGCACCGATGGTACAATTTGAGCAAGATCATGTGATCCCTGCCCCAAAGTTCACAGAGCTTATCCATTACATAGACATGAGATCTAACAATTTTAGTACCAGTATGCTGCTGTCATAAAAAAAAAAAAGTACAATATGCCCATAGCAGGATTACTTAATACAAAGCAGCATAGAAGTAGCATTTGTAGGGTCTAGAGTAGAATAGGAGAAGAAAAAAAAAAGCTGATGGAAAATAAGAAGCTAAAAGGAGTTCTCCATGACAATGGATTTGGGAAGACAACAGAGGAAGATGTGAGGTAAGAGGAGGTTATTGAATATTGTTATGAGATAGGTTAATGGTCTGGATAAAGATAGTGTCCACAGGGGCAACAAGAACTGAACAAATTATGGATATTTGGTAAGCAGACTGTGTGGGAGATTTGATCTTGATCAGATATTGGAGGTGATAGGAAGAGGAAATTTCTGAGGAAAAAAAGATTTAGAATGAAAATATGTGGGCTCAAAGAGAGAAATACCAAGTCCTGCTTGGTCAATGTCAGTTTACCATGACATAGGTTCTACATTTGGGTTTGAAATTGAGGCTTTATGCTAGCAAATCATGTGCATTTTCCTCATTTCACATTCATCCCCCCCCCCGAGGGATTCGTAAAAGAGTAAGAGATGTCTGTTGAAATGATTCAGAGATTCAGAGTCCTGAAACAAAATAAACCAAAACAATAGCCAGAAAACAAAATTTTAAAACCCAGCATATCTTAGAAGAGTGTGAATAAGTGACTAATTATACTTATTTGCCTCTGAGAGCTGGAATCATATCCTTGACATAAAATCAATGTTGTGGAAGGAAAAGGGTACATAACTTGAAGCATCATTGCACCCCCAAAGGATTCTGTTTTAAAATAAAGCAATTATCTCTGTGAGCAACTGCCTCTTTAATGGTAGCTTTTCAGGAGTCCTGGGCATGATTAAGTGAAGACAGTTGTGAAAAGGGAAGCCTTCTTTGTGCCCATTCACATGAAATGCAGCAGCATCATGCTGGTGGACACAAAATGCATGGAGCTGACTTGGATCTCAGTTCCTTGACCTCATATGTAAACTTTTCCTCTGAGAAGAAAAGGTTTGCACAGAAACCTAATTTAAGACACTTGCACAAAGTGCATCTTTCAGGAGTAACTGAAAGGTCCCAGAGAACATTTTTTTATGGTTCTGAGGTAAGACAATATTTTAAATATATTTTTACAACAGAGAACATCCTATCTAATAAAAGTGTAATATGCAAATTGACCATCACTCCAACACACAAGATGGCAGCCCCATGTGATCAAAGATGGCAACTCCCATTGTGCAACATTTGCACAATGACAAAATTGCCATGTGGTCACAAAATGGCTGCTACAAGATGGCCTGCAGGGGAGGGTAATTGGGGGGTCCAGGCCTGCAGGGGAGGGCAGGTAGTGTTGACCAGGACAACAGGGAAGCAGTTAGACGTCCATCAGACTGGCAGGGGAAAGGGTGATCAGGCTGTCAGGCAGAAGCAGTTAGGGGCAATCAGGCAGCAAGCAGATGAACAGTTGGGAGTCAGAAGTCCTGGATGGTGAGAGGGATGTCTGACTGCCCATTTAAGCCCGATCCCTAAACGGGCAGTCAGACATCTCTTGAGGGGTCTCAGATTGGATTTGTGCATATAAACAACAAGCGACCATGAACGTGTACCCTAATGTAATCATAATGTATGATGTACCAATTATAGCTGCATATATTATATATAATATATAAATATTTAGTACTATCATGCACTATGTAACATGTACACTAGTGGTCCCTTAAGATTATAATGGACTAGAGGGCCCATGCACAAAAATTCTTGCAAGAGTAGACCATCCTTCCCCAGGCTTCTGGCAACCAGGATCCAAGCTGCTTCCCTCTGGCCACCACCACCAGGCACCCAGGACCCAGGCTTTGCTCCAGACCCTGCTTTGTCTGGAATGATGCCCAGAAAGATGTTTGGCCTAATTAGCATATTACCTTTTTTATTGTTATAGATTATAATAAAAAAGTTTGCAATGTTGAAAGAAAAGACTGAACTGGATTACAATGTGAAATTTACTGCTACTCTGGGTGGTTTAACTAGACAAGGAGGCCCAGAATGCTATCTACCTGCCCTGCTACTGCCCTGGGCTGGGCTGCAGACCACAGCCCAGAGCTGACCAGGCCGCAAGAGGAATTGGCTGGGGATTGAGGGAACAGGAGCCAAACCACTGGCCCCTCAACCCTCACACTGTCTCCTGCACAGACTCACACATACTCACTTCCCTTCCCTTCATTTCTTTTTATCTTTCTTTTTTCCTAGTCCTGTCCCACATTATCTCCCTCTCTGTTCCCTCTCTTCCACCCTCTCTCTCCTTTTATTTTATTATCTCTGTCTGGAGCTTTATCTATTCGGGTCTTTTTCAATTTCTTCTCATCCTTTATTTCCCCTTCTCTTTCTCCCTCTCTTCCTTTCCTCTCACATGATGTCTATTCTTCTTCTGCAGCCCTCTGTCTGCTCCCCCTATGCAAGCAGGTGCACGCACTTTGTTGTTCATACCATACTGTTACCGTACATTTTCTATGCTTAGATTGGATAGATTCAAAAATCTTTACTATTGTGTTATAGCTTTCCACAGTATTCAGTGTAGTACCATGCTGCACAGAGCTTGTAGCCCAGGAGCAATTGGCCATACATATAGCCTAGGTGTGTACTAGGCAGTACCATCTAGGATTGTGTAAGTGCACTTTATGATGTTTGCACAATGACAAAATTGCCTAAGGATGCATTTTAAAGAATGTATCCCCATTGTTAAGTGACACATGACTGAATATTATATACCTAGAATAGAACAAACTTCAATACATTTGACAAGAGCTAAATGGACTATACAGGAATCAGATAATAGGTAGAAAGGGCCCTGATTCTATTTCTTCTTCACAGTATTAAACTTTAATCTCAACTCACTGAATCAAATCAAATAAAAGTAAAAAGTTAGAAGAAATTTTTGACCCCATGTTCCTAAAAGAAAAAAAGGACAAATTTCTCAGTTTTGCAATAAAGATGTTTTAGGCTATCCCCTAGGTCTTTTTAGTTCAATAACTACTATGGCTTTTCATCACTGTTTTAAAAGCTCAATACATAAAATAAAAATATTCCCCCACAGAGCACATTTATGCAGTTTTTGGTGTTTGTTTAGTTTTTTTTTTCTTTTTTAATCCTGAAATCCCTGTGGTTCCATAGCCAAGCCCACTGTTTCCTTTTCTGCTGCTATAGTGACAGAGTAAAAAACTACAATGCACTCTACAGCAAATTTTAGCAATGCATCAGTGCTCCAAAGGGAAAAGTACACCAAGAATTATAAGTTCTATTAGGCAGTGCCCCACTTGTAGGGTGACATTTATGTGCATGTTCACATTGTCTTATTCCTCATGAGACACCACAAATTGCTTTGGAGTCAGCCGTGTCTCACCCACTTACACACACCAGCACCAGGGAAGCATCAGTGTTCCTCTTTAGAATCGTCTTTCCAGATTTTTAAATTTCACCTTCATAAGGAGCAAGGCCAAATACACTTGCCATTTACAGCTGTATGAGCCTTAATAGTGAATTCTCCCCACAGCTGTCATTTTGTGCCAAAAGCAACCTATTTGTTTAGGAAGTTTAACATCTTCAGAGTCAGAACTTGACATTTTAATCAGTAGAGAACAGGTATTTTACATGACAAGGAGTTAACAATCAGACTTGTGGAGATATGTCTGTAAGGTAGGGATTGAAACAAACAAACCAACAAAAAAAGGGCTGGTGGACATGAGTCCTAGAGAGCTGTAGTACACTCTGACTGGTCACAGCTTAAGTAATTATCCTACAGGATGTATCTAATCATGAGGATCACCTGCATGGCTTGTGGATAGAAATACAGATTCTCAGGGCTCCTTGGAAAACCTAGTTCAGTAGCTATGGAGCAGAATTCAGGAAACTCAGTGATTAATAAGTCACCCTTGGTGATCCAATTGATTCAGCAGACCATGGCCAACAGTCTTCTTGCTCCCTGTATCTTATGCCAGCACATCATCAAAGTTAACTTTCCTGACAGGTTTTAGAAAGGATTCTTTTGCCTGCTTATACCCTATCTCAGAGACATTCCACATACATTTACTAGTAAGTTTTCCTACTTTAATGCAGTCTGCACAGTGCACTATAAAGGAAAAAATAGCTCACTGCTGTCCCTGGAGTCTCACATGCCCATGACTTGCTTTCACATAAAATATCGTTTTCAGTTTGACTTCTGTTTGTTTAGGGCTGTGCTCTCTGTTTAACACTTCACTGTGTAGTGTTCAGACAATAACTATGGCTTCTTGGAAACCAACAACAATATTTTTCTGGGCTGACTCATCTGTAAGTGATGACTCAGTGTTCTCACCTTCTCTCATCATATGTGTTCTCCAATTCAGGCCTTTGTTTCCAGCAGAGAACAGGAAACAAAAAGAGCTGTGCATCTCTGAGAATATTGTAGGACTACACTTTCCCTTAGATACGCATGTCATTTGTCCCAAATGAAGTTGGAGATACATTCTCACTGTTACTATGTGCCCAGCAAGAGGAATGGAGAACCCTAAGGATGTTGGTTGCATTTGTACATTCATGCTGACTATAGCTTCTCTCTTCCAGCTCACCATACAGACTGATTTGGATTCAATCTGTTTTAATTTTTGGATGCTAGTTTAAATAAATAAAATGGTAAGAAAGGTCAATCACATGAAGAGCCCAGAAAGGAAGGTAGTTGAAATACCAGGTGTTTGCTTTCTTTCCTTTTTGAATAGGAAAGTGTTTAAAGATACTCTTCTTTTCACCATCATTCATTTTTATTATGACATCCTTAAGGTCACCTCGTAAAGGGATGGAAGAAAAATAAAAGGAAGCCTGTTAGAGGACACAGCTTACAAGTATTCCTGTACTTAGAGCTTCTTGATTTTCATAGTACAGTTGCCCTGGGTTGTGCATTAAAAAAAAAAAAAAGATGAAAAAAAATATATTGTGCCTTTAACTGTACTGAAGGCTCCTTGCATACTTGTGTGCCTTTTGGTGAGAAACATTAAATACTAGAGAAATGATGCATAGATTTGTGCATCGGTGGGGTTCCTCAGCCTGGCCTGTGCCCTCTCACAAGCCAGGGCCCCTTGGGGGATGATGGGCTGCTGGTTTTAGCCCGATCTTGTGGGACCCCACTGGTGCACATATCTGTTCACTGTGCTCTAGTATGCATATAAAATATTTGGTTAATCTCTTCTTACCCCTTTTACCCCGCTTTCCTCTGAGATTTGTCAATCTGTTCCATGTTTCTTTGCCTTTGCATTGAGCGTCTGCCCCATTGTGATCAGTGCATGTCATAGCTACTGGTCGAACAGTCAAACAGTTGAATGGTCAGACGGTTGCTTAGGCTTTTATATAGAGATTTATAATTTAGCACATCATTTGAAAATCAAATAAAAGAAATTATTTATTGTTTAAAGTATTACATATAGTATTACACATATCTCCTTTTTGCCCCATTGATCTATTCCCAGCCACCCCTCAACCCCCAAACATGCCCTCACACCCCTAGTGTCTGTGTTCCTTCCCCAGACTTCTTGCTGTAGTTTGACAGTCTGTTCCATGCATCTCTGCCTCTGTTTCTATTTTTGTTCATCACTTTATAATGTTTTTTATTATCCATAAATGAGTGAGATCATGTAGTATTTTTCTTTCACTGACTGGCTTATTTCACTTATCATAATGCTCTCCAGTTCCATCCATTTGCTGTTGTAAATGGTAAGAATTCCTTCTTTTTCATAGCAGCATAGTATTCCATTGTGTAGATGTACCACTGTTTTTTAGTCCACTCTTCTGTTAATGGGCACTTAGGCTGTTTCCAAATCTTAGTATTGTAAATGGTGCTGCTGTGAACATAGGGGTGCATATGTCCTTTCTGGTTGGTGTTTCTGATTTCTTGAGATATATTCTAAGGAATAGTATTACTGAGTCAAATGGGAGTTCCATTTTTAATATTTTGAGTAAACACCACACTGTTTTCTACAGTGCTATACCAGTCTGCATTCCCACCAGCAATGCAGGAGGATACCTTTTTCACCACATCCTTTGCCAGCACTTGTCCTTTGTCAATTTGTTGATGATAGCATTCTGACAGGTGTAAAATGGTACTGCATTGTTGTTTTCATTTGCATCTCTCAGATGATTAGTGACTTAGAGCATGTTTTCATATGTCTCGTGGCCTTCTGTATGTCCACTTTCAAAAAGTGTCTATTTCAGTCCTTTTGTCAGTTTTTGATTACATTATTTATCTTCCTTTTGTTAAGATGTATGAGTTTCCTGTAAATTTTGAAGATTAGGGCCTTATTAGATGTAACATTGGCAAATATGTTCTCCCATGCAGTGGGCTTACTTGCTGTTTTGTTGATGGTTTATTTTGCTGTGCAGTAGCCTTTTATTTGTTTATTTTCTCATTAGTATCCATTGCTCTAGGAGCTGTATCTGTAAAGATATTGCTATGACATATATCTGATATTTTACTGCCTATGTATTCTTCTAAGATTTTTATGATTTCTGGTCTTACATTTAAGTTCTTTATCCAATTTGATTTTTTTTTTGTGTGTGTGTGTATGAAGTAAGTTGGTGGTATAGTTTCATTTTTTTGTATGTATCTGTCCAATTTTCCAAATACCATTTATTGAAGAGACTGTCTTGACTCTTTTGTATGCTCTTGTCTCCTTAGTCAAACATTAATTGAGAATAATGGCTTGGGTCAATTTATGGGTTCTCTGTTCTGTTCCATTGGGCTATATGTCTGTTCTTGTGCCAGTACCAGGCAATTTTGAGAAAAGTGGCTTTGTAATATAGCTTGATATCTGGTATTGTGATCCCTCCAACTTTATTCTTATTTTCTCAAGATTATTATTACAAATATTCAGGGTCTTTTTTTATTCCACATGAATTTTTGGAGCATTTATTCTAGGTCTGTGAAATATGCCATTGTTATTTTAATGGGGATTGCATTAAATCTATAGAATGCTTTGGGTAGTATAAAGAATATATATATCTGAATAGGCCTATAACTATGGAAGAAATGGAAGGAGTAACCAAATGGTGTTGATTCTACCAATTCATGAACATGGTATATTTTTCCATTTGTTTAGGTCTTCCTCTATCTCTTTTTTTTCAATGTCCTGTAGTTTTCTGAGGACAGGTCTTTTATCTCCTTACTTAAGTTTATTCCTAGGTATCTTAATTTTTTTGGTACAATGTAAATGGGATTGTTCTATTGTGTTTTTGTTTGTTTGTTTGTTTTTTCGTTTCTATTTCTGTGAGTTCATTATTGGTGTATAAAAATGCTATAGATTCCTGGGTATTAATTTTGTATCCTGCTACATTGCCAAATTCAATTATTAAAGCTAGTAGTTTCTTTTATAGAATCCTTAGGGTTTTTTATGTACATCATGTCATCTGTGAATAATGAACTTCTTATTTTCCAATTTAAAAAAATTTTCCTTCTTATTGTCTGATCATTATAACTAGTACTTTCAAGACAATGTAGAACATGAGTGGTGAGTGTGGGCATTCCTGTCTTGTTACTGTTTTTAAGAGAAAACGATTTTAGTTTTTGCCCATTGAGTATGATATTGGATATAGGTTTGTCATATACATTATGTTGAGTTATGAACCTTCTATTTCCACTTTGCTAAGAGTTTTTATCAAGAAAAGGGGTTGGGTTTTGTCAAATGCCTTTTCTGCATCAACTGACATGATTATGTGATTTTTTTCTCTCAATTTGTTTATGTGATGTATCATGCTTATTAATTCATGGATATTGTACCATTCTTGCATCCCTGAAATAAATCTCACTTCATGTTGCATGATCTTTCTAATGTAATGCTAGATCTGCTTTGCTAGAGTTTTGTTGAGGATTTTAGCATCTATAATCATCAGAGATATTGGTCTGCAATTCTTTTTCTTTGAAGTGTCCCTAAATAGTTTGAGGTGACCACTGGGATAGGGCTTAATCACAAGGAACAACAATAGCCTGTAATTATTGGAATCGAGAGTCTAGGTCAGTGGTCGGCAAATTCATTAGTCAACAGAGAAGCAAACTGTGGTTTGCAAACCACATGTGGCTCACAAGCTGCAGTTTGCTGACCAATGTCTTGCTGACCACTAGGTTAGAGTAATTCCTTGCCAATCACTGGGTTAACTTCATAGAAAGATCTTGGGGTGTGCCTTCCTCTTGCAGTTTTTGGAATAGTCTGAGGAGGATAGATTTTAGTTCTTCTTTAAATTTTTGGTGAAACTACTCTGTGACATCATCTGGCCCAGAGCTTTTGTTTGCTGGAAGCTGTTTGGTTACTGCTTCCATTTTTTGCATAATTATAGGCCTATTCAGACTTTTTTTTTTATCCTATCTAATTGAGTTTGTATTTTTCTAGAAATATATAAATTTTTTCTAAATTGACCAGTTTGTTGGAATAGTTTTTCATTGTAATTTCTTACAATACTTTGTATTTCTTGACTCTATTGTATGACGTTGCCTGTTGTTATTTCACCTCTTTCATTTCTGATTTTGTTTATTTGAGTCCTCTTTGCTTTTTAGTGAGCCTAGCTAGAGATTCATCAATCTTGTTTGTCCTTTCAAAAAACTAGCTTTTAATTTCATTGATCTGTTGTTGTTATTTGTTTGTTTGTTTTGTTTTGTTTTTTGGTCTCAATGTCATTTATTTATAATCTGATCTTAATTATTTCCTTTCTTCTGCTCCCTCTAGGCTTTTCTTGTTGCTTTTCTTTCTAATTGTTTAAGTTGTAGAGTTAGATAATTTATTATCAGTTTTTCTTGTTTGTTTTTTTTTGTCTAGAGGATTTATTCAGTGATGTCAAGGGGGTATTAAAGTGCCCTATTATAATTGTATTACTGTCAATATCTCCCTTGATATCTTCCAGAAAGTTTTTGTGTGTGTGTGTGTGTGTGTGTGTTTGTTTTGTTTTGTTTTGTTTTGTTTTGTTTTGTTTTGTTTTTTGTGTGTGTGTATTTGGGTGTTTCTGTATTGGGCACATATATGTTTACCAGAGTTATATTCTCTTGTTGAATTGCTCACTTTAGTATTATGAAGTGATCTTCCTTATCCTTGTTATGGCTTTCACCTTGAGGACTATTTTGTCAAATATAAGTATTACTAGCCCATTTTTCGTTTTCATTTACCGACAAAATATTTTTTCCAACCCTTCACTTACAGTTTGTGTGAGTCCTTTGTTCTGATGTACATCTCTTGTGGACAGCATATATATGGGTCATGTTTTCTTATCCATTCATCCACTCTATGTCTTTTGAATGGAGTATTTAGTCTATTTATATTTAAGGTTATTAGGTTATTATATATATATATATATATATATATATATATATATATATATATACAGGCTTATGCTCTATTCACTGAGCCAAACTGGTTTTGAGTAAGGTTATTATTGATAGGTACTTATTTGTCAGCATCTTTATTATTTATTCATGTGTTTCTTCTTCCATTCCTATTTTTTCCCCTTTTATAATGTTCCCTTTTGTATTTCTTGCATTGCTGGCTTGGTAGTGATGAACTCCCTTAGACTTTTTTTTTTTTCCTACAATTCTTCTAATTTCCCCTCCCTTTTTAATTATTGGCTTTGTGAAATAGAGTATTTTTGCATTTAGACCTTTGCTTTTCATCACTTTATATACTTCATTCCATTCCCTTCTGGCCTGGTGTGTTTCTGTTGAGAAATCATTTGATAATCTAATGGGAGATTCTTTGTAGGTAACTGTCTCTCTCTTGCAGCCTTTAAGATTGCAAGATGTTAACTTGGTTGCTAACATTTCTCATTATAATTAAGATGTGTGTTGAGGTGGGTCTTTTGGGCTTCATCTTGTTTGGGACTCTGTACTTGTGTGAGCTTTTTCTTCCCTGAATCATGGAAGTTTTCTGTCATTATTTCTTCAAATAGTTTTTCTAATCCTTGCTCCTCTTCTTGTCCTTCTGCCACCCCATTATATGTATGCTAATTTGTTTCATGTTGTCCCTAAGCTCCTTTAGTCTCTTCTCCTGTTTTCTAATTTTTTTCTCTAATTGCTGTTCAGATTGGATGTGTTCCTCTGACCTATTTTCTAACTCACTAATTCAGTCCTCTGTTTCTTCTAATGTTTGTTGAACTCTTCCATTGTGTTTTTTTTATTCTAGCTATATCACTTTTTATTTTTTCTTGATTCTTACCTAAGTGGTTGATTTTTCTCACCCATTCAGTTGATGACCTGTATGACTCTTACTCTGAATTATTTTTCTGTCATATTTTTCTGTCATACTCCATTTTCTTCCTTTTCTGGTGATTACCCCTTTTCTTTCCTTTAGGGGTTGTTTCTTTGTCTCCCCATTTTTGCTGTCTTCTCTGGGTCTGAGGGGTTAAAGTCCCTAGTAGTCCAATGATTCTGGACTCACTAGCCAGGAAGCTGGGTCTTCTTTAAATTTAACACCTTTATTTCCTCTGTTATGAGTTTTATCGCCTTCTCCCAAGGTTCTCATCCCTCAGTTATCCATTTCTCGAGCTTGGTGTGGGTGCACAGTTCCTCTAGTATGCAACTCTGTGATGGACCAGAGTCCTCTGGCCTGAAATTTGCTGTGCAGCCAGCCTCTTATTTGGGATGGTGCCTTAGGTTCCTCTGGCATTGCACTTGCATCAAGGTCCTATGACCTGTGGCTGGGCACACCAAGTTGCACCAGCAGCTCTTACCTGGCCTGTGGGTAGGGCATGTGCTTGGTGACAGTTCTTCCTGTGCTGGTTGAAGAGTGCACAGAGACTAAGGTTTTGTCTGTCCCAGGGTTATAACACACACTGGGCTGTCACTCTATCTGTGCTGGGGGTAGGATGAGCAACAGCCAAAGGGGCTGTCTGTGCTGATGGTGGGGCACTTGTTGGGCAAGGGCTCTGTCTCAGTGGGGTGTAGCATGCACTCAGTTGTGGTTCTATATTGAGATCAGAAATGGAGTTGGGTGGGGTACCTGTGGATTGCACTCACAGTGCAGGGACCTAAAGCATGGGATGCTAAGATGCTCAGTTTGGGCTCTGGCTATGGGCACAGGTTGGGAGGTCTGTTTGGTGCACACTCACTGCATACATCTGGGAGCCAGGTACAGGACCATGCTTCTCACTGCCAGAGCACTGTGGTTATTCCACATGGGTTATGGCTGGCAAAGGGCTCCTTGCACAGGTCAGTCTAGATGTTGGTGTGGCAGCTCTTTTGGCCTCTATTTCTCCACTCTATAAGATAGAATGGGTTTTGTGCCAACACACAGTAGCCTAGGGATGCCTGCTGCAGTAGCAAGGGCTTCTTGTCTAGGAGAGCCTGGTCTGCCAGTCCCTGGGACTCCTGAGATATCTGTCTCACACTCACCCACACACATAACACAAAAATCCATACTGGTCCCTCTCACTTCTTTACTCTGTCACACTCTCCCTCCCTGAAGTCCTGTCAATCACCATCGAAGATACTAATTTTATTTAGTTTGTATGAATGCTCAAAGTTCTAAATGTAATTGAAGAAAACAACAGTAGAGCTTTAATCCTCTGAGGACAGTGGCAGATTATGTCTTCCTTTCACAAAGAGCACACAGAGCATTCAGCGCCTCACTGCTGATGTACAAAGTCTGCTCAGAAAGAAGTAATACAATCTGCTTTTCTTCTTAGACCTTTAAAAATACATGACTTTTAGTTTTTTGTTTTTTTTTTGCCAAAGCTTACTTCTAGAGTCATTTATCCATATTATGATATTCAAAGCAACTATGTAATTCTTGGATTCTTCATTCAATTTTTTTATGAAAATATAGTGAAAGTTATATGTCTTTTCTCTAAAAGCTAACTAACCAGATTCATATATGAACAATACTTGAGTAAATTTTTAAAGTTCAAGGCTCTTTAATACAAGCTATAAACTACAGATATCTTAGATCTCAGCTCAATAACCTTTGATGTAGGACATAAATTGAAAATAATAATAATAATTTAACAACTCTATATGGTACATGACAACAAAAGGCAAAATTCATAAAAGGAATGGGTGATTGATGTGTTTGAATGGTGCTAACATCCATCTATCATCAGTAATTAGCTCCATTTCTCTGTTCCCACAAGTAATTGGGAGTGTTCTTCCCACATACAGTGCTTGAACAAAACAAACCATTGATCCTTGGCCTCCAGAAATACAACTTAATTTATATCAACATTTCTCTCCTGTAGTCACCTGCATTTCCAAATTGCATGTTTATTTTACAAATCCTTTTCACAGAAAAAAAATCCCAATTTGTTTTTTATTTTGCTTCATGTTCCTTGACTTGAAAATGTTCAACAACCATTTTTTTCAGACAGCTTAATATAGTCATTTTTAATAATCAGACTGCCCTGTTCTTGGGAAGGTAGTTTGTTTCATTGTCTTTAATCTAGAAGTGATATATTTCTATTTTTTATTCATTTATATCCCAGATTTTCTAAATTTTTCTTGATGCTATCATAATTGTTTGAGCATTTCAGTATGGAATTAGATTGGAAAAATTAGCATTCTCCAAATCATATTAATGAACCATACATTATGATGATTTTTTTTAGTTTAAAATCATTTCATATTTAGTCAACTGAGGTTCCCAGACCATGAATCAAACAGGCAACCTTTTGATGCATGGGATGATGCTCAACCAATTGAGCCACACCGGGCAGGGCTATGATGGTTTTTATATCCAGCAAACACTGGGAGCAGAATATGTGCATAAATTTAGGTAACAATCTTACTGAGTGAAATCTAGACTTGTTTATGAATGTCATATGTATATATTTATGTGTGTCTGTGCATGTTTGAATATATATATATATATATATATATATATATATATTTGTTTTTCTCCCCAATTACTGACATAACTTTATTGCAAACTTACAGTCTTAAAACAACACAAAGGTATTAACTTGCAGTTCTGTAAGTTTAACACAAGTTTTATTTGAGGCTAAAATCAAGGTGTGAGCAGGGCTATGATCCTTTTTGTGAGCTCCAGGGAGGAATCCTCTTCCTTACCTTTTCCAATGTGTAGAAGTCACCAATATTCTCCTTCCTCCATTTTTAAAGTATGCAGAGTCACATATCTCTGACCCTATAATATTACATCTTCCTCTGACCATAACAAGGAAAGGTTTTCCACTTTCAAGAACCCATGAGATTAAATTGGGCTCTCTCAGGTAATCCCAGATAACCTCCCATCTTGAGGTCCTTAACCCTAATCACACTTGCTAAATTATTTTTATCATGCACTGTAATTCACTCACAGGTTTTGCACATTAGGAAGTGGATAATTTTGGGTTCATTAATCTACCCTCCACAGTATATTTTATGATATAACATATCATAGTCATGCATAGGTCAGATGTGTATATAATAGCCCATCCCTTGTCTGCAGGGGATACTTTCTAAAAATTCCCAGTAGATGCCTGAAACCTTGGATGGTAGTGAATCCTATATATAATATGTTATTTTCCTACATATACAAACATACCTATGATGCAGCTTTATTTATCAATTAAGCATACTAAGAGATGACCAACACTGAATAAAAATAAAACAGGGAAACTGTAACAATATACTGTAATAAGGTTTATATGAATGTGGCATTCATTATTAAACAAAATAAGGGTTCCCTAAACACTAGCACTGTAATACCACAACAGTCAATCTGATAGTTGTGATAGATGGCTACGAGGTGACTAAGGGTGAGTAGTGTAGACAGTGTGCACATTCTGCACAAAAGGATGGAGCAGGACAATGTGAGATCTCATCATGCTACTCATAATGGTGTGATATTTAAAACATAGGAATTGTCAATTTCTGAAATTCCACTTAGTAATTTTGGACTATGGTTGTCCACAGATCACTGAAACCATTGAAAGTGACACTGTAGGTGAGGGGGAACTACTATATTACAATTTTGAAGCATATCATACAGAGTATATATAAATGTGTAAATTTATACTGAGAGAGAGAAAGGAGAAAGGGGAGTGAAAATGTACTCACATGATAGTAATCAATACTAATAATAACAAAATGAAAATACATGTACTTACTATCTTGGCTAAAGAAGGCTGCTAGCTTAGAAGCCTCCCTCATTTGGTTTGTTCTTCTCGAATTTATATTAGCCCTTCTTTCTTCCTTTCTCTCCTTCTAGAGAGCATTTAAATGGATGTTGTGGTAATACTCTGGTAGACACTAATAATGCTTATCAATCCCTTGTGTATCTGAACATATGGGAGATAACATTTTATTGTACCTCCCTTCACCCAACAAGTAGGCAAAACTATGTACTTCAAACAATGATATATGACGAGAAATGAAATTTCTTACTTCTGCGTAAAGTTCTTTGTGGTGCTCAACTTTTTGGCTTTTGGCTAGGAAAACAAACTAAACACAAGACTAACATTGCATCTGAAATAAGGGAAGATAATGAAGCATAATAACCTTCATCTTGTGTAAAAACTGCTGTTTAAAATTTAACCCTGTTATTCTGGCTTCTATAAATGTTTGCTGAAATAATAGGGAAACATAAGACTATTCCCCATTCCAGAGAAACTATAAACTATGCCCCAGACAGAGTTGTCAGTGCTGGCACTAGGCCAGGCCTTGAGATATGGTCTCACATCCCAGTCCCAGCACATAGGACTTTTTCTCAGAAGGTCCAAAAGTCTCATTTCAAATTCGGGAGATAAGAGTTGAAAAATGTATAAATAAGGGATACTTCCATCATAGTGGGCCCCAAACTTTGAGAAGCAAAATTTTTCTCTGGTCCCATTAGTACTAGCAAATAGGATTCCAAATAAATTTGGCTTATTGATTAAGGCATCTCCTGGTTTACAATATAACAATGATTACTGATGTGAAGAGCTGGCCTGTTTATTTAAAACTTAGAAATATTCTCTCCTTAATACCAAATATTTATTTTTACATTCTTCCTTTATATATGACAACATGCACATCATTTCCCCAAAGAAGCCTTGATAAGTAATTCTCAATCTAATCACTGTGTTCAGCTCAATCACAGGCTCTCCAACTATTTAGTCCTCATTACCATATCTGAACCACCACTTCCCTCACCCAAGCCACAACTGAAATAAAAAGGCAAGGTTTCTACTACCCTTTGATCAGTTAACAATGGTGGGAGAGTGTAGGAAACCTATAATGAAGACTCTTATTCACAAGAGGGAAGTATATGAGCCATACAGCAATCAATCATTGACCATAGTGATCGCAAAATCAGGCTGGACTAGCCTTGTGAGATTCCTCTGCATTGTTACTTTAAGATTCTTTATTCAGCAGCTTTAACAAACAAACTTTACAATAGATAAAATATAATTACCATAAATGGCAAAATATATTATTTCTTGTTTATGTGAAGTCCAAAATACCGGTTCCTATTTAATGAGTGACTCTTCTCCAAATAGACTCTTTCCATCTAATGGTTTCACCATCTTTGTCAGATATGACTTCATATTTTCTGTGTTATCTTAAGCTCGCAAGAATATTGAGAGCATGGATGATAGTAAATGAGAAAATGTTATGGGCCTAGGGCACTGGGAGGGGACCATACTATTCTGCTCAATTTCTAGTAAACTAGAACTTGGCCACATTGAAGCATCCATCTTATATAAAAACTGCTATTTGAAATTTTAACCTTGGTATTGGCTTCTGTAAATGCTTGCTTGCTTAAATAATAAGTAAAATGAGACTATTCTCACTGCAGAGAGGCCATTAAACTTTCCCTGGACAAAATTATCAGTGCTGGTACAGGCCAGGTCTTTGGTTGAGGTCTCAAGGCCTCAGCATGTTGGGGCCCTTTAAGAACTTGCAAAGGGGCAGAAAACATTCCATATTTGGGAGACAAAGAAGGTAAAAACATATAAATTCAAAAAATTTCTGCATGCTGGGGCTCAGAATTTGAGAAACATCTTTCTCTGGACCGACGCATATTAAATGTAACTCCAAACTCTCCAAGCATGGTTTGGTTATTCCGATTTTCTATAACAGCATGACACTTTTAATTGCATGAGAAGCACATAAATTTAGTCAAGTTGTTGCTCAATAAGAAAAGGAAATTAATTTCACAAATATATGCTTATATTTGCCCATATTTACTTAGATTTGTTCATGTTGTATAATTTTCCTTAGAGAACAATCTTGGATTTATGCCAGAGAGAAGAGAAACTATGAAGTCAGAATCATATAATTTAAAAGATAATGTTAAAAAATTGTATTCTATATTTTATTCAGTTGATGGTCTGCATATGCTAAGAACTGTAGTAAGATATTTAAATGCATAATATTTAATTATTATGGCATCAGAAATGAATACTGTTGTTATTTACATTACAAATGAGAAAATTGTTATGGAGAGAAGAAAGTATCTTACCCAAAGTCACATGGCCAAAAATGTTATATTCTGTGCCTTTAATCCTGCTTTTCTGATTCTATAACTCTCACTACTAAATATTACATAGTATAGTATAGTCAACAGTCAAGTACAAATCAAGCCATCTGCTGAGTAGCAAAAAAAAAAAAAAGGAATTAAATGAGAGAAAGAATACATGTTATAAGTTAAGGAAAACAGGTATATGCTGAAAGGTATAGATTTAAGAAATAACTCTTAAAGTTTCAAAAATGTAAACTAAAATATTTATTATATATGTTATATCTCTAATAAACATATATTGAACTTTAATGTGCTTTCCCCCATTTTTTGTAGTGGCAACAAATCCATAATTAAAATGTACTATCTTTTACTTTTTTAGAATTTAAAATGAAAGAGAATTTATTAGTGAATCAGCGACACAGTGAGTGCCTACTCCACAGACAGAGCAGCTAAAAATTACCATCTTAACCATCTAAATGGTTAAGTAGTGTTAAGTATATTCACATTGTTTGTTGTTACTTTTTAAAATATATTTTTATTGATTTCAGAGAGGAAGGGAGAGGGAGAGAGAGATAGAAACATCAAGGATGAGAGAGAATCATTGATCAGCTGCCTCCACATGTCCTCCTACTGAGGGTCAATTCCTCAGGCTGGGCACATGCCCTTAACCAGAATTAAACTCGGGACCCTTCAGTCCAATGAGCCAAACCAGCTAGGGCCACATTGTTTTTTAAACAAATCTATAAAACTTTTTCATTTTGCAAATCTAAACCTCTATACTCATTAAACAACAATTCCTCTTTCTACTCATAATGTTTTAAGGGACTGTAATTTGGGAATTTAAGATAAATTAAAAGATCAATAGGGGATGATCTCTCTTTAGATATGGAAATCAACTCTGTCAATATATTCTCCATCTACATTCAAAGATCCCCAGTGTCTCTTTGCATATGGGAAAATACTAGTGTATCCTTAAGGTGAGAAGTATATTATAAAAATAAATAATATAGCCATTAAAAGGTAGTGCTCTCATATTTGAATAGAAGCACAGGAAATGACTTACTGGAATTGTGTGTGGATAGGGGACAGTAAGTTTATGATGTTGATGAGAGAAGAAGCCAGGGTCCAGGCAGGAATTCTTTGAACAGGCGATCTCACTTAATGGTGAAGAGTATGAATTTTAGAGTAGTGACCCCTAAGTTCAAATCCAGTGTCTACCACATAGATATTTGTCTTTATACAAGTACTTTACCTCTCTGAATCTGTTTCCTTGTTTATAAAATGGAGTGAATAGAAGTACTTAATTTACAGGATTATTATTAGGATACCCCACATCATAACTCTTAATGCAGTTGTGCTTTATTGCCTCTAGTAGCTGCTCAGCTAGAGATCTTGGTTATTATAAATAGGGATGAAACATAACAAGAGCATGGGACATATATGCAAGTAGCATAAGGGAGAAACATACAAGGTAGTGTGAAATTTGTAATTTACCTTAAGTCTAGTTAAATAAAATCTGTGTCCCTGATGATCTAACACAATTCTTATAATAGGATCTGGAAATACACTGGTCTTACTACAAAATCCTTCCAAAGAATACTACCTCCTCTACATGCAATCCTGTTTTGTAAGTGTTAAAATATAATCACATTAAGATAAAAAGAGCAGCAAAAATCACAGAAATCTTAAGGTTCTCTATAACTGATTATCAACAAGTCTGTCCAAATAAATTGAGAAGTTTACCTTGTCACAATGTTTTCAATGTTGGCTATTTTTTCAATTTTCTATAAAATGCTATGTGACATGTTTAGAATTCTTTAGCCAAAATGTTAAAATGATGTTTTGCTCAGAGGCTTTATTCCAAAATTAAATAAATCTGTCAAAATACTGACTACATTATTCAAAAGTCAGAAAATTTCAATCTTGCTTCTACATATGAAATAGGAAGAAATAAAAAATGATATATATTTGTTTAGGAAGAAAATCTTCAATAACATATAATATATAAATATATAAATATATAAATTTAAAAATAAAGTTATATTTATAAACTAATATATTAAATAGAAATGAAACTTACAATTATACAATACATTATATAATGTGCAGATACAATTACATTTATGTTAAATAAAATTTATAATTGTGGGATATATGATTGCAGAATTAGATAATTATACAAACATGAATAGGAAATAAATATATGTCACATCTTTGGCTTAGAAATTACTGGGTATGTAAATAACACAAATTTGAAGATTTTTTTTGCTGCTTGAGACTAATCTACTGTTAAGCAGCTTTGAAGACATGTATTCACCTCTCCAAACCCTTCTCTTCTCTTGATATTTGAGAACTGATTGAACCTATAGTTGAATAGTGTTTATTATATTGATAGAATTCTTTTTCATATTGGATTATGAAAAAGGCAGAGATATCTGAGAGGATTTTGTGATGAAATAACTAAGAAGATTTTCTTCTGCAAGGAGATTATACATTTTTGCCTTTTAGTAGTGCTTAGGTTCACAGTTATTCAGGCTTTAGTTATCTAGAAATGACTTAAAGCAAGAATCCCTTCAAGACTAAATTTCTGCTAACTAGGGCATTCAGCAACAACATGCTAGTTCTTGGAGATGAAGGCAGAATTATACCAAGTATTCTAGTATGTTGTTTGGGGAAAGAAGTCATTACTAGTATTTTAAATGTACACTCTGTTTTAAATGCTTGGATTTGACCCTTTTAAGGGAACCCTAAATATCCCTGCCTAAAATGTATACATTAACCTTTCTGCAAATTATCTCATTTTTTCACTGTTTGTGTGTTTATTCACTATTAAGAAAGCTGCTACATCAGTTTCCTCTCCATAACAATAACATAATACATGAGTCCACTTAAAATGCATACCAAGTAGCATATTATCAAAGAAAGACCCCAGCAATCCTGCTATATGACAACATCATTTCTTTGCATAAGGCCGTTAATAGCAACACTGAGTAGACAAATAAGTATTTTCTAAAGTGAATTTAAAATCTCAAACCGGATCCCTTGTCTTTAAAGGCTAGAGTTATAAATAAAGAAGAGATTGCATCCTTTCCTGTGGTGATGAAATTTTTAATGATCCTGGAGCAAGTGTTTCAGAATGTGGTTGCTGCATGACTTTGAGTCTGGAAGATAGGGTAAAATTCCAGATAATGGATCAGAGACCAAGGAGGAAAATGCAGAGCAACAAAATCTCAAAAACATGGCCCAAAGTGCCATTAAAAAAACGCTGCTATGGCATCTTTAAATGCTTGTGATCTATGACTTCATTGTACTCCTTGAACTCCAGCTGATAGACTGGGCATCCTTCCTGAAAACCACCATCAGGATTCTGGAGGGCCAGAATTTGAGGGGAAAGTATGGGCCAGAGTAGAGATGCTATAGCAAACTGATCCTAAACTGCAAACACAGGGATTTGTTTAAATTGAACAACCAGTAGCTCTTGCCTTTATAATTTCCATTCTTCCTTGGTCACGTACTGTCTTCCCAGGGTTGCATGTATATTTAAATCCCCAAAGAAAAACAGTTCTTTAATGATCTTAGGGTTATTCTTGGATGGCTTAGAGTCCACCCTACAAGGCATAATTCTTCTATGTTGGGTGAAGCTTGCCTTGTTCTTTGCCTATCAGCACACTCAGATTAACAGTCACTATGGCCCCGTCTTCATCTATTACTCAAGTCTTCTGCATAAGGAAATCTACTAATGAATACAAAAACTCATAAGAGAGGCTCAGTTTATGGAGCTCTAAAAATGGTATGTAAGCCATGGTCACGTGGTTCTGTTGGTTGAGCTTCATATTGTGCACCAAAAGTTGGCAAACTCTATTCCTGGTAAGGGTATATACCTAGGTTTAGGGTTTGATCCAGTCAGGGTGCTTTGGGGAGACAAACAGTGGATGATTCTCTCTCACATCAATGTTTCTCTCTTTATCTCCCTTCCTCTCTCTATGAAAGCAATAAAAATATCCACAGTGTGGGTAAAATAAAATAAATAATAAAATAGTAGGCCAGAAGAAACAAACTTAGGTAATTTCCAATGTTAAATGAGACAAAATTCAGACAAAAACTGAAGAGACTACACTATAACAAAGGTCTTCTGGATAATCACCAGAAGACACTCACTAGGATAGACTGATCCAAAGGCTGATGTGGATTTTAAAAGTGAAGAAATGGCTGAGACCGGTTTGGCTCAGTGGATAGAACGTTGGCTTGTGGACTGAAATGTCCCAGGTTCGATTCCGGTTGGGGGCATGTTCCTTGCTTGCGGGAACACCTCCACTGTGGGGCGTGCAGGAGGTGGCTGATCGATGTCTCTCATTGATGTTTCTGACTTTCTATCTCTCTCCCTTCCTCTCTGTAAAAAATCAATAAAAATATTTTAAAAGTGAAGAAATTATTATTTCACTTATATATGGGATCTAATGAATAAAATAAACGAACCAAGTGGAGACAGGCTCATGGATACAGAGAACAGACTGACAGCTGACAGAGGGAGGGATTAGGGGCTGGGTAAGAAGGGTGAAGTAATTCAGCAAATTAAAAATAGAAAGACTCATGGACATACACAACAGTATGGTAAGTGCCAGAGGGAAAGGGTTTGGGGAAGGAAGAAGAAAGGAATGAGGGAATAAATAATGATGGGAGGATACTTTACTTGGGGTGGTAAAAATATAATACAAAGTACAGATGATGTAGTATTGTAAAATTGTATACTGGAAACCTATATAATTTTATTAATTAATGTCACTCTAATAAATTTAAGCTATAATAATAAAAACATAATATGCTAATTAGGTTAGATAGCCAAAGCACCTTCCAGATGTCATTCCAGGTATCCTTCCAGATGAAGCCACAGTGGCAAGGGCTAAGGGAGAAGCTGTTAGGGGCAATCAGTCAGGCAGGCAAATGGTTACAGGTGATCAGGCAGACAGGTGAGCAGTTAGGAGCTAGTGGTCCTGGATTGCAAGACGGACATCCCCCTAATGGTCCTGGATTGTGAGAGGGTGTAGGCAGAGCTAAGGGACTGCCTACTTCTATTTATGAATTTTGTACACCAGGCCTCTAGTTAAAAATAAATTATTAAAATAAAATTTATGGCAGGGAAGAAAATAAAATAAAATAGAGATGATTGAAGGTAATGAGGAGATTAAAGGTGAAGGAATGTAAAACCAAATAGGGAAAAGAGTAAACTCTAGTGATTTAAGGGATTTATTTTTATTATCATGCTGTTTCACATCCCTACAGAAGCTAAGCCTGGGCATATCTATACCCATCAGAATATAGTTTAGAAGAAGGGCTTATGAAGTAGTTATGGCATATTTACATTTCTGTAACTTGGGAAAGACAATATTTTTAGACTAACTTTAGTGAATTTCTCTTAAAATTGAGGATTTTATGGGGTAAGAATGATATGCTATTGTTTTTCTGAGCTCTCTTTTCTTGGTATCTGAGCCAGGAATTATCTTCTTAGTAACCCTTGGAATTTTTATTTGAAAGGGAAGATTCAGAGATGAGAAAATATCCTATCGCTTCAGTGCAGGAGATTTGGGAACGGAATTATAGCTGATGCTGACTGAAGGGCCAACACCTGAGGGATATGAGAATCACAGGTATAAATACAATATTTTTTTCCCTGCACCTGACTTTTAACTTCATAACATGTGTCATATCAGCTACATGATCTCCTCTTACTTTAAAATTCACAGAAAATAAAATCTGAAAGTCCAAAAAGTTACACAATTAGAAAGTCTGATTGTCAGTTGAATACTTTTTCTAATCCAGGTCACCAATGGCATAGAATTTCTTCAACCAATCAAAAAGAAACAAAACAAAAAACACATACACACATTTAAACATGTCAGGAACACAACTTACATATAAGTTATACAAGCACATCAGTTTGCTTTGTTCAGCACTATTATCTCATGTGATCCTCACAGCAGCTATCATTACGTGGCTTTTACATATACAATTATGCAATTTTTGACAACCTCTCAGTGCCACGTCCATCCTCTGTTGAAAATAATAGGCCTGTGCTATTTTTTAGCATTGCTTCTTTCTGTTACATTCTTATAATTTCTTTGGCCACTGGAATTCTCAAGCTATATAAACCAAAATGACTAACTCTGTGAAAGCAAAATCTTACTTCACTATTATGCAAAACTATCCTTTTGTCATACTTCAGCCACAACAGACATGCCCACAATTTTGAGACTTAACAAATGCTGCAGTCCATTTCTCCATTCCATCTAGAGACTGAGATATTTAAATTGCTCTACATTTTAGAGATCATTGTCAACAGAATGGTCATATTTTCTTCTTGTATGTGTTTAGCTCTTTTTTAATATTTAATGTCTTACAGTGAGGCAGCTCAGTATCTAAAATCATAAACTGCAAATTTTTTCATCCAAAGTCAGAGTTACTGTCTCCTCACCCCTCTCCCCCGCTACCCCCCAGGTTGGAACACACCCTTCATTCGCCTTGCTTACTGTTCTATTTGTAAGCAGACCTGACATGTAAAAATAGCTCCAGCCTTAAACCTTTGGTCTCAGAGTGCTGACCATTCCCCATGAGTGCTTTTATGGCTACGCAGTACTTTGTAGTAAAGTTGTAATGACAGCTGTCAGCAAAAGGCTTTCATGAAGCACCTGCTGACCTTTAGATGCCACATGTAACAAGTGCTTTTGTAGTCTTAGGGGCTTGCTTTGGGATTTCCTACTTCAACATAGTTTTCACTTAATGGTTAACCCTTAAGATACTAAACAAGATGTATTTTATTTCCCTCATGGTGCTCTCATGCCATAAGTATTCATTCGGTTCCTCTTATGTGCCAGAAAATGACTAACTCTGTGAAAGCAAAATCTTACTTCACTATTATGCAAAACTATCCTTTTGTCATACTTCAGAAACACAACAGCCATGCCCACAATTTTGAGACTTAACAAATGCTGCAGTCCATTTAGGTCCATTAGGTCCTAGGTATACATTGATGAACAAATTGTCACACCCGTATTTACTTAGAAATGATTACATAGTGGGGTTGCTAGACAGTAAATAAACAAACATATAAATAAATATATTATTACTTTTTGCTAGATGTCATAAAAAAAAAAGCCTGTAAGATGCAGTAAGAAAAAAAAATGTGTGGCAGGGGACTTCTATAAATAGTCCCCTTACAAATAAGTTCAAGAACTTTGAGATAAAGCAGAAGCCTAAAGGAAGGAAGGAAACCACCACATTGAGATGCAAGCAGACACTACTCTTTCTGTGCAGAGTGGATGGATAGAGCAAGAACACCAAAGTGGAGAACCTGAGGTTCTTTATGAAACTCAAAATATTTAGAGATTTCAGAAACTTTGGTAAGTTCAAATAACAGTTTATGCCTATTAATGCTCTTGAAACAAATCTTAAATTTAGTGTAATTAGATTTTATAACTCTAAAGATTATGTAGGTTAAATTTTTTAAAGAAGAACCTTTAGATCTATTAGCTGTCTCTAATTTTAATAATGAGTAGCAATAAATCCTAAACATTTCTCTATTAGAAAAGAAACTGCATTTCCCCGCACCAATATATAGCCATCTAGGCCAGTCTTGTAATTAGTAAATACATTCTTCAAGTACTGTTCTTCATTGACATACTATGATTCAATGTTATCCAGATACTGTTCATTGTAAAAGTAACAAAGACATCAATTAGGTGACAGCAAAAAGTAAAACCTTAATTCCTCTCCTGTAAGAAATTGTGTGCTATTTCAACTTACTAAACTTTCTAGCTGTATTTTGTAGCATTTACTAATCTTTATATTTAGGATATATTTAGATCATTTTAATTTTTTCTCACAGTAATAAAATAGTGGTAGGAGAAATAAGGAGGAATATTGGAATATTTTCCCATGGACAGTAGGTGACTTTTATAAAAAGGTATATATATAATGATTTTTATCATGTTTCTTGAATTGCTGGGAGACTGCTTCCCAGTTCCTATATTATTATACTAGAGGCCTGGTGTATGTATTCATACATGGGTGTGGCCCAGCCAGCCCACTCAAATTGGTGGTGGTGCGGGGGGGTGGGGGTGAGGGTCAGTAAAGGTGGAGCCAGCTGGGAGTAGGAGTGATGGGCGGTTGGCCAACCGGTCCTGCCCCCTGGTCAAACTCCTGATCAAACTCTTGGTTGAGGGGACAATTTGCATATTAGGCTTTTATTATATAGGATTAAAGGCCCGGTGCTTGCACCCTCTCCAATCTGGGACTTCTGGTGGATGTCTGACTGCTGGTTTAAACTGGCAGTCGGACATGGGTCTCACAATCCAAACCACTGGCTCCTAACTGCTCTCCTAACTGCTCACCTGCCTGTCTGCCTGATCACCTCTAACAGCCTCTGCCTGCCTGCCTGGTCGCCCCTCACTACTGCCCCTGCTGGCCTAGTCGCCCTACTCAACCTGCTGCTCGGTCCTTATGTGAGAGTGTCCTGACATATTTGCATATTTTTGTATTATTAGTATAGATTGGTTTTATTTTCATCCATATTTTTCAAAAAGGTATAACTTCTCAAGTGCCACAGAGTGATTGACATTCGATGTCCATTAAGGGTAGGGCAAACATTGACAAGTTTTAAAAATAGTGGATAAGAGCTCCTCAAACAGTGGTTACCAAATCCTCAGTGGGATGATGAAAAATATATTCTCTGTGCTCTGTCAGTTTGGTAAGATAAATATCACTTCTTTGTATCAATTTTAAATTTCTTATACTGGAATCTTGAAAAAAGTTAAAACTTGATAACCTCAAAATCCATGACCTAAGCAAGTATGTTAAGAGTATGTCAAAGTACATGTTTATTCCTGTGTTTGTACATCTGCTCTGTGGCAGGTGGTCATGTAAAGTATCAATTTTTAATACTTAATACAGTGTTTCTTAAATTGAGATTTCATTATGTATCATTTGATAGTTGCTAGAAGAATTAAGCTAGACTATAGTAATTTTAAATTTCACTTTCAAATCTTTCCTTCTAATCTTATAAGGTACAAAAGTAAAATACCAAGAATAATCATTGAGAAGGGACCAGGTTTTCATGCTTTCTGATGTCATTTTTCCCAGTAGGAAAAATACATCATAGGATGTATTTTATCTGGGCACATGAAAAGGCTTTCACAGTGGGAACAGTAATTTTAGCAGTAGCAAATAAGTCAGAAAAGTTTTAGGAAGCTCTGTCCAAATTACACTAGAAAATACAAATGCAGCTAACTATTGGCTTAACAATCTTATGCATGGTTTATTTGGTCAGATTTTTTAAATATGCTAAAAATTCTGACACATGGGGTAAGTTACAAGACATGTTTTAACCTAAAGCAAACTTTAAATTTCCTTTTGTTCCTAATTTTTCTAATTCCCTTCAGCCCATTGGCATAGTAGTTTCCAGCACCATTTCAGACTTAATCAGTTCAGCATCTTCCCAGGCCTCATGGGAACAAATACAAAAGACTGGATAAGTGAAACTGCTCAATACAATGGGGGCTCATTAACATTGCTTTAACAAGCCCCAGTTTATGCAAGCCCTTGTCTCACATGCAATGCTAATTTGAATGCACACTTCTCCTGATAAGGAGAGCTCTCCTGAATGCCAGGTTTTGTGCATATACATGAGCGCTCCACATTGGATGCAATCAAGAAAACAGGACTTGTCAGATACAAACTTAATTTGACTTTGTATTAAGCATTCTGTCTAGACTACAAAGTTCTATGTGAACACATACACTTCAAAGAGAGATTAGGAGAACATAATGGAATAATATATGGAAGATATTTACTTTTGAAAAGAGAGGCAGGTCATCACTTCATTAATAATGTAATCTGCATTTATGCTCATGTGTGCCTTAAGAGAAAGCACCAGAGCAAGGTGGGAAACTCAGTTTTGCTACATAGAGCCATGTGGCCTAACAAGGTACTCCTATGATTAATTAGCATCTGCAAAATATTTTCGTATAATATGACTAGAGGCCCGAGACACAAATTCATGCACCAGTGGGGTCCTTCAGCCTGGCCTCTGACATCCCCCGAATGGTCCTAGATTGCAAGAGGGCACAAACCAGGCAGAGGGACCCCAACAGTGCACAATTGGGGCTGGAGAGGGATGTAAGAAGTTTGTCAGTTGGGGAAAGGCCATGGGAGGGCTCCAGGGCATGTCTGGCCCATTTTGCTCAGTCTCAATTGGCTGGACCCCAGCAGCAAGCTAATCATCAATGTCTCAATGAAATCATACACACATAAATACATATGTTGCAGAACTATAACATTGTACACATTATTTTGAAATGTAAATTTTGCAAATTATAAATAAGGAAAATATTTTGAGAAAAAATGCTATGTAAAAAAAAGTACATTTCTGGATAATTTTTACTAAAAGAAAACATAAAATATTATGCTATTTTTAAAATGTGTTGTCCAAAACATTTTAAGACATATAGACAGAAGTGAACATTTTAGAATATGTATCTTTAAGCTTAGAATTATAAATGGAAATATTTTCTTTTGCTAAAAAAAATCAGTCTACTTAGAAAAGGAGAAAATTTTGGTAAGACAAGAATAAATCTGAATTTTTACAATATTAATACTGAAATTTCATCTTTGTCTTCTAATCCTATTAGGGGCAGAAATAGAATAGTGGGGAGTAGCTATAGTTATAAGAACTAGTAATCATTCTCTGTTAGCCATGATTGTTCTGTTCTGATTAGAGGAAGCACATTCTGACCTGGTTGAGAACTGTATGCCCTGGAACATAGGCGTTAACCTCAGGATGTGGTCCATTCTCCTTTTCTAAGAACTGCCTATCTGCATGGAAAGATTAACAACCTGCTGAAACCGGTTTGGCTCAGTGGATAGAGCGTCAGTCTTCGGATTGAAAGGTCCCAGGTTCGATGCTGGTCAAGGGCATGTACCTTGGTTTGGGCATATCCCCAGTAGGGGGTGTGCAAGAGGCAGCTGATCAATGTCTGTCACTCATCGATTTTTCTAACTTTCTATCCCTCTCCCTTTCTCTCTGTAAAAAATCAATAAAATATATTTTAAAAAGTAATAAAGAAAAATTAACAACCTTGTTGCCAAAACAATTTATTATGGGATTCCCCTGCCCTTTGAGACTCTCAGCCTGCATTGCCTGTAACCTGTAACCAATATTTGTTACAGCTGGATTATGGGGAGGGATATAATAGATTTTCATGGATGACCTGCTGCTCTCCCATATTGCTGGCAGTATTGGAATAGATGCTCCTACATGAATCAACCCTGTCTCTGCTTAATTGCCTCAAAGTAGTGACAGGCAGCCTCCTGGGCTCATTTGTTGTTCAGTTTCAATTCCATAGTAATATATATATATATATATATATATATATATATATATATATATATATA
>JAAGEH010000012.1:33702032-33780821 GCA_011751065.1 Lasiurus cinereus | reverse complement strand
ATTCCAGCTTAAAACCCTGTCTAATATGTTCAAAAAGGTGGACAATTCATGCGCATTTCTTTTTAAGCCGGGTTTCTCCCCTCACGAGTACAGAAATTCCAGACACATCTCTAAATTTTTAAAATTTTTTCATGGCGAGAAAGGAGACTTTAGATTAGTATACTGGGAGAGTGGACTTTCATACTGGATTGCCACAGTGTCTCTCTTCTTTCACATCCTGCTTACTTCAGGGGAAAGCATCAGTAACAGATCTGGCCGAATTTCTTTTCATGCTTAAAAGATAAAGACAAATCTTAAATATTTTCTTTCTTTTTTGCTCTCCAAAGTAATAAGTAGCACCTAATTTGGCCAAGATTAGCATTTCCCTTTGATTTCTCTTATAATTTTTAAATGAAACCTTCAGTAATCTCATTGCAGGAGAGCAGAGAGCCTTGCCCTTTCCTGCCACCTTTGAATTTCTCCACACCAGAGGAGGTTTCAGCAGTGGAGTTTCACTTATTACAGATTTCAGATTCCAAATGCAAACTAAGATTTTAATTTGAACAAGAAACCACATTATTTAAGCATGCAAACCAAAAGTCTATAATAAAGTTTACTTTATATTTATAACCTAATTCTTCCCCATTACCCTGGCTGCAAAAGATGTTCCCACCCTACTTACAGATCTCAACTCTGTAGTTAATCCCTGGGCTTTGCGTACATTGAATTCCCCTCACCTTTTCCTAGGTGAATCTTCCCTCACCATTTTCCTTGGTGAATTTTCCTTCCTTTGCTCTTAGGCGAATAATACCTTCTCCTCCAGATGTCCCGCGGTCAGGCGCCAGATGTGGACACCTCTTTCCGCATTCCCTGTTGGGCGCCAGATGTGGGTATCTCTTTCCGCAGTCCCTGTTTGGGCACCAGATGTGGGCACCTCTTTCCACGTCCTGCGTGGTTCAGGGTTCCCGATTCAGGGATCGGGTTCTGAAGGAGGCCGCATGCAAATGAAATGAGAGACTAGAAAACATTAATTTGGCGATATTGGGGGGCCAGGCGGGAGCCTTCCTCTAGTAGAAAGGATTGCCACTTGCTCTGGCCTTTTTCTCCCTTTTATTAAGGCTTTGGGACACACCCCTAGCCTTTAGGCAGGAAATAACAAAACAGAAATTACCATGAAACAAACAGGTAGAGGTTGCTTCAGCCAACAAATGTTTCAACTAAACAGTCAGTGATTAGCTCTGACCTTTCAGAGCAGTTAAGGTTGACCAGCCTTCTGGCCTCCTGTTTACATCCATTTAGTAAGAACAATGTTTGGTTTCCGACTGACCACCAGGGGGCAACTGATGCTCAATTCAGGAGCTGCCCCCTGGTGGTAAGTGTACTCCCACAGCCAACCTCCTGAAGCCATCCAAACTCCTATGGTTCATCCCCCCAGACTGGGCGAGATTGCCCCAATCAGCCACAATCACCAGCTAGGCCTAGAGATCCCACTCTTGCAACAATTCATGCACCAAGCCTCTAGTATAGTATAGTTTTACTGAATATAGACTCCAAACCTTCAGCTATGATGTACTATTAAATAAAATAATATACTTATTGATTTTGTTTATTGTTTCTCCAACATAAATATAAGCTTCCTATAGGACAAGGATTTTGTCTTTTATTCAGTGCTATTATCATTTATATTTTCAAATTTGGACTGTCTTTTTTGGTAATGATTGAGTTTTTCCAGGAAAAGTTATTTCAAAAATCCAATTATCAAATACATCCTGCATTTTAAGTATATTTCTTTATATTTTAACTACCATGTAACTTGTTTTATGGCATATATTGTACTATGTAAATTTTTTCTATTTTAATCTTTTTGTGATTTACTTTTATATTTTACCTGACATTAATATGACTATTTAATAATGTAATTTACTAAAATCTAGTTGTTTACCATACTTATTGAGCTTTACTTATTAAATCAGTATGTTTCCTACAATTGGAATGTAGCCAGATTTCATTTGTTAAGCTAACCCAAGAGCCTCAATTAGAGTGAAAGACTTTAATGAGTTTCCTTTACCATAATGTTGGTCATTATGAAAATAATTTCATTTTCCTTTATAGTTTACAGTTTATGTCACATTTCCTTATTTCATCCCCATTTGGATTTCCTAAGACAGTTTAGTACTTATTTGACTTTTCTTTAGGGAATGATTCTATTGCTTTTAGAGCTCTTATATACAAACTAGAGGCCCAGTGCATGAATTCCTGCATGGGTGGGGTCCCTCAGGATGGCCTATGGGGATCAGGCTGACACCTGCAGTCTAATGCTGCCTGCCACTCCTGCCTGCTGCACCAACTCATTTTAGCCCTGCTGCACCTGCAGTGTACTCACTCCCAGTCAGTCCAGATTGCCGTAGTTGCGCTTGCCAGCCATAAGCCCTATATCTGGTGCCCATCCAAGGAGGCGGGGGCTGGGACACGATTGGCCCTCTGAACTGGTGGTGGGAAGCCCATGCTGGCCTGGGACCTGGATCTGTCCAACTGATGTTTACACTGGTTGTTGAGAACCATCTAGTGGCCACTTTAATATTCTTTTTTCCTTGCAGAGTATCCAGGGAGGGGAAGCTGCCATGGTACCCAAGGTCAACTTCCAAGAGGTCAACGGTGCTATCAAGATTATGCCAGTGGCACTGGTCCATTGCTTCCTGGCCTGTTCTCCAGAGATTAGGCCCGCAGGACTACTGAGGGAGTGAGTGGCTGCAGCCAGGCTGGTAGGTTGCCAGTATGGTTTGGTCAGCTGAGCAGCACTCCTCTATGGGAGTGCACCGACCATCAGAGGACAGCTCCAGCATTGAATGTCTGGCCCCTGGTGGTCAGTGTACATCATAATGACTGGCCAACTGGTCATTCAGTCATTAGATCATTGGTTGCTTAGGCTTTTACATATATATATATATATATATATATATATATATATATATATACAATATTATATTATATTTAAATTCCTAGATTATATTTTTATTCATTTTATTTATGGATAGGCATATATATCCTATGTAATAAAAGAGTAATATGCAAATTGACCACACTTCCACTATACCCACAAGCCACGCCCACCAACGACCTCCACCAGCGAATCAGAGTGAGTATGCAAATAAACCCAACCAAGATGGCTACAGCCACAGAGAGAGCAGGAGGGAGGTTTGGGTTGCCCTTGGCTATGGAGTAAGCCAAGCTTTCCACACACCCTGGCCAGCAAGCCTCCACTTAAGGCAACAAAGTTTCAATGGCTGGGTGAGCAGAAGTCTTGGCTCTGCTCTAGGCTACAAAAGTTTCAATTGTAGAAGATAAATCTCAGATACCAGGGCCTCTGCTTGGGTGGCTAGGGGGTGTGTCATGCCTGCAAACCAGAGACCCCTTACCCAGGCCACCTCATATCCCAAGGGAATACCTACCCTGACCCAGGACACCCTTTAGGGCAAACCAGCTGGCCCCCACTCATGCACCAGGCCTCTACCCTATCTAATAAAAGAGTAATATGAAGATTGATCATCACTCCAACACACAAAATGACTGCCCCCATGTAGTCAAAAGATCCTGCCCCCATGTGGACACAAGTTGGCCTCCAAAAGATGGCCAGCAAGGGAGGGCAGATGGGAGGGACCAAGCCTCAAGGGCGGTCAGTTGGAGGTGATCAAGCCTGAAAGGGAGGGCAGTTTGGGGTGCCCAGGCCCACAGGGTAGGGCAGTTAGGGGCAAACAGGTTGTTAGGGGAGCAGTTAGGCATCAATCAGGCTGGTAAGGGAATTTTTAGGGGGTGATAAGGCTAGCAGGCAGAAGTGGTTAGGGGCAATCAGGAAGTCAAGCAGATGAGCAGTTGGGAGTCAGCAGTCCTCGATTGTGAGAGGGATGTCTGACTGCCCATTTATGCCTGATACTATCTGGATCCAACCTAAACGGGCAGTGGGACATCTTTCAAGGGGTCCCAGATTTTAAAGGGAGTAGGCTGGGCTGAAGTACACCCCACCTCATGCATGAATTTTGTGTACCAGGCCTGTAGTATATATATAATAAACTATTAGGGATATTTAAAGTATTTAAATATGTATCCCATTATTTATATGTAATAAAATTTATATAGAAGCCTCATAGCTAACTACATTCTTCTCCAATTTTCATCTTCTTCAGACTAGATGTGACTACTGTGATGTTTTAAATATTTCCAATATCATTAATTATTATTTGTATAGTTTCAAAATTTGGCTCTGACATAGTGAATGAGCAATTTGCTATTGAAATTCTTGCTTGTCCTCAGAAACTCTTACTTTGTTGGGTTATGTAATTTAAGGATTATGGCTTTTTATTTTTCCTTTAGTCTGTTTTTTGGTATAAAGATTGGAAATGGAGTAACCCAATGCCAGTCTGACTTTTCTCCTTTGTTTTTCCTGCCTGGAAGCTTATGAGACTATTATGATTTATTTTTATTTTTAGGTCCAGTGTTTTATTACATATCTATAGAGGCATTTACTTTATTATAAATGCAGTCTGAAACTCAATAAGGTATTTCAATCTGCAGATTTGGATTCTTATTAATCTCAAGGCATTTTCTCTTATTGGCTTTCTATACTTCTACCATTTTATTTTCTAAGTTTACTATCTAACTTTTTGCTCTTATCAATTTAGATATATAGTTCTTTATAATTTATTATCACAGATATAGGCCCAAATCCCATTCAATATATATATACATATACATACACATGCATATATATTGTTAATTAGACACATTTTATTTTTGTTAATAAGTTTGTGCAAATTCCTTTTTAAAATGTACCTACAGTCTGGCTGGTGTGGCTCTGTTGTTGAGTACTGACCTATCAACCAGGAGATGGTAGATAGATTCCCTGTTGTGACACATGTCTGAGTTGTGGGCTCGATTCCCAGTAGGGGGCATTTAGGATGCAGCCAATCAAAGTCTCTCTCAGCATTGATTTTCTAGCTTTTTCTCCCTCACCCTTCCTCATTGAAATCAATAAAAATGTATTTTAAAAAAATAGTTACAACATTGTAGAGAGATAATTAAATATGTAGTTAATGTATTTATTTATATTGTTTCTTGGATTTAGAAACAATAATGTGAATTCAATGCCAAAAAAGTAAAGATAAAAACAAACCTTAACTGGTTTGGCTCAGTGGATAGAGTGTTGGCTTGCAGACTGAAAGGTCCCAGGTTTGATTCTGGTTAAGGGCATGTACCTTGATTGTGGGCACATCTTCAGTAGGAGGTATGCAAGAGGCAGCTGACTGATGTTTCTCTCTCATTGCTGTTTCTAACTCTCTATTCCTCTCTGTAAAAAAATCAATAAAATATATTAAAAAAAAAACATTTTCAGCATCCAAAAACCGTGAACATTCATGTACTACAATTTTTAAAATGTTACCATTTTGAAGCATCAATGTATATATTTTTTTCAAAATATAGTGAGCTGTTTTTATGAAAAAGTGAAGGAGTATCCTAAATGTTTAAAATGAAGTTTCTTTTGACATACTTTGATGAGTCTAGTAAAACACATTTAAAAAATGATACAGCTATTTAGATAATTTTATAAATTAGAACCATGTGGTTATGTCTAATGAGAAAAGTTCAATGTACTATAAAGAAATAGCAATAGTCAAATTTTGAATACCAAATGTTCTATTGCCATATTTGTATAAATTTTTTATCCCATTTCACAAGATACTTTTGACATGATATATGATATACCAGGGCAAATTAGATTACATTTGCTTCCTTTGGAATTTAAAATAAAAAGTGATTACTATGAAAGATTTCAAAGAAAAAATGGGGGTTATTTATTACTTCGGTTGCTTATTTATTTTTTAATGTTTAAATTATAATGAATGGCACTGATAAAATTTTAAAGAACATTTAAAGTTAATGCCTACATAACAAAAAATTTAACTTACACATATAGTAGTCTCGCTTGTACGAATATAGAGTACTAAATAATTTAAGATACTATGGACATATGCATATAATGCTATGTTTGGGTGATGCTATTATAAATCATGCAAAATACAGAATCAAGTGAAGTCATCACCCTTTTTGAAAACAAATGAAACTATGTCTAAGTTACATCAATAATATTATAATCATTTGTGAAGAATAGCGCACATATTTTAAAGATATTCTATTAGCTATAGATTTTTAATTATTTACACTATTACAGATGGCCTCATGCCCCTCTGCTCCTTTGCCTACCTGCATTGTTTACAAGGGAGCAGGGCTTCCTTCTGGCCAACACCAGAGGGAAGCCCTATTGTCTGTGTCTATGGGTTATATATATATGTTTTTTGACTAATACTTTCACCTTCATTAACAACGCATTTAAGATTCTTTTCCTTATGTCTTTTTCTCTAGCTCTTTGAGAGGAGCATTAGGGAACATAGATTATTACCAACAAGCTAACTGCAAGATAGCATGAATCAGAAAAAATGTGGATGAGGAAGTATGAAATTTATTAACTTTCTGTGCTTGGCAAACACATATTTCTCAAACTATGAAGTTATAAGATAGATTATATCATCTAATTTTTAAATATCCACAAAGATTAATTAAAATTACTTTCAAAATACAATATGACATCTTAAAAAAAAATCTTTGTTACGTAACTACTGTTTTTCTATCTGATCTTTATTATTAGGATTTAATTTTTTCAGAAGAAAATGAAGAGACAGTATGCACAATGCTTGCTCAAATCTTATTATTTTATCAAATAGTATATAAAATAATTTATACAACAAACATTTGTAAATTCATTGTTTATATAAAAAAATACTAGTACTTTGCACTTTTTACATTACAAACTACTAAGTAATTTAAAAGGAAAACAATCTATAAGAAAGATTACTCCCCGGCTGAGAAAAGGCAAACTGTTCTTTATCTCCAACTTTAAGTAAAGATATAAAAATAAGATACATTTCCATTTTTATCAATTAAGCATGAGTAAATAAAAGTATAACACTTTAAATAGGTATCTTCTTTGAAATTCTTAATTAAGATTTATTTAATAACACTTAACTGACTTCTAGTTTCCACTTAGGATAGAGAGTTTGAACAAGCACATTTCAAACCTACCACCACCACCAACTCTGGATATTCTATAAATTCATAATTTCTCTTTAACCGATCAGAAAGCCAAGGTGATGTTGACTGATCAGCTAACCTGATACTGAAGAAAGCAGAGGGCCCCCAAATAAAAATAAAATGTAAGCACTTGCTTACCTGAAACTCATTCTTTCCAACAGTAGTAAAAGCTAGAATAATATGGATAAAATATTTTTAAATAGTATAATTTAAATAATTTAAACATTATAAAGAAAAAAATCATATTCCAATCAGAATTGTAAATTCACCAAAAATCTTTCAAGGGTCAAGGTGGAAATAAAAGCTTATATTGTCATTAGGCTTGCACTATATAATGTTAAAAGAAGTTTTTCTGAAGGTAGAGTTAATACAAGACAGAAATTTGGATCTGTGGTAGGAAGTTAAACACACATGTCCAGACAAGGACCAGAGTCCAGGGTGGAAAACCCAAGGTGGAAAGCCCCAAGTGCCTAGCAAATGACAAAACTGGGACCTCAGCCCCAGAGTGACCTTGGCTCCCATAGCATATCACTTGGTCATGCCATTTAAGCACACTGACCTTTCAAATAACTTGTCCTTCAGATTAGACCCTCTGGCCTTTCATATCTCTGGTCATGCAGCTCAGACACTCTCCTGATCTTTTGTCAGTGTAGGCAGTTAAGAGTTCTTAATATAAGGAAGAAAGCCAAAGCAAATGGATTAATTTTCATAAACTGGGAATTGGGAACAGATAACAGAACAGAATTTTCATCTAGCTTACTGGTAAAAAGATCCATTAACACACTCTAGTGGGGCTGCCTCTAGTCCCAGAACTGGAAAGGACATCTTAGACATGCTAAAAGCCAGGTACCAGAGGTGGGGTAGGAAATTCCTCTATTTGGTGTATGTACAATAAGAACTAGATGGTGTAATGAAAAGTGTGAACATGCACAATGGGAGTCAGGGTGCCAAAATAGAGGGGCAGGGTCTATCATGGGAACAATCAGAAAGATCATTAGCTGAGACCAGTTTGGCTCAGTGGATAGGACGTCAGCCTGCGGACTGAAAGATCCCAGGTTCGATTCCGGTAGGGGCATGTACCTTGCTTGCGGGCACATCTCCACTGTGAGGCATGCAGGAGGCGGCTGATCAATGTCTCTCTCTCATCGATGTTTCTGACTTTCTATCTCTCTCCCTTCCTCTCTGTAAAAAAATCAATAAAATATATTAAAAAAAAAGAAAGAAAGAAAGATCATTAGATTGGACAGAGGGTATGAAACCCCAATAGAATGTTCAAGGAGGAGGGCTTAATCCAACCCACAGAAACTTAGAAATTGGGGTTGGATAATTTAAATGGTTCTTTGTCCTTTACAAGAAGATATATGGAGAATTAACAGAAGCCTTGGGGCAGTAGGTCCAGAGGCTGCTCACTCACTAGGTCCCTGAGGGTGTATTAATTCCCCTTAATTCACAATAAAATCGTACCACCACATTTAAACTTCTCCATGGATGTGCATTTGGAATTCTTTACTCACGTTGCCACAAAAAGACACATTATGCACAACAGCAACACTTTCCTCCTCTAGCAAGTTGCTAATCATTTGGTGGAGAAGGAGCAGGGAGCCAAAAAGTGTCCTCATGGGACTCCCATATGGGTTTACACTACCACTCCCTTAAGCACTAATGCCTAGAAAGAAAAAAGATCTAGGCCTCGGTTGCATTTGAACTGCAAGCCTAGAAAAGCAGCAAAACCAGACAAGTGCTGGCATGGCTGACCTCAGGGCTAGCTGCATTGACTAGTGACGCCCTGCCTTGGTGTTGATCTATCAGTTGAGACCAGAACCCTGCAAGAGCACACCTTTAACTGATGAATATTCTATTGGGATCCTCCTTTAGAACCTCTTCTAAAATCCCTATCCTAAAAAGCCCTTAGGAGAGGGACCCAATGCCTGAGGTTGATGAACCAAGGTCTGGTTTTACCACTAACAGATCTACTAAGTTAATAAAGAGCACTGAAAGTAGAATAGAATATAAACCCATTTTGCCTATTCTAATGTTTCTAAAAGGTAACTGAATATTTAAAGAAAAATTAGTAGTGTGAACAGAAACATCCAAAATGGACTCATTAATGTCAGGGGGCTCTAAAGTGGAGTTGGGAGGCCACCAGGAAAGTTGGTTTTATGCACGACCACACCAGGATGGAACATAAACTTTCAGACTGTGCCAGCAGCAAATGGCTACATTCTGTTCCAGTTCAGAATAAAGCTTATATCGAACTTCAACCTAACAATTAGCATAGTAACCTACTCTATATAGGTTACTGCTAATTATTTTTGCCTACATGTATCATAACTCTTTTAAAACAATTTTTGTAAGCTTATGATTTTTTTACTTTATAAACTTTTTCTCTGCCATCCTCAGAGTACATTTTAGGTTTCTTCTGAAATCTGTTTCAAGAATTTGAATTCATTAAGACCCAAAATAAACTTTTACTTTGATTTGAAGCTGCAGTCCTTTCTTTTAAACAGTAGTAATGTATTGTGTGTTTATAACATCTATAAAAATAAAGTGTATAAGAAAAAGAGTACAAAGGAAGGAAAAATTCAATGAGTATACTTTAAGGTAATTATATTGTATGTAAAGCAGGTATACTTTTGTAGAAAGGTAGAAAACTATTAATAAAATGTGGATTTTTTCAACCCCGGGCCATTATATGGAAGGTATAAAAAAGAAGCCAATAGTTGAGATGGTCAGAGTTATAAAATAACTAATATAAAATAAGGCATAAAAAGAAGAGAAAATAAACAGAATGAACAAATGAAAGGGAGCTAGCAAGATGATAACTTCTAAACTGCTTTTAATAATTACATGTAAATAATTAATTAAAAGCAGACTGTCATTGGATACAAAGCAAGAAAAATCCATATGCTTTTAAAGAAACCTACTTCAACTATAATGAGAAATTCTAAAAGCGAATAGATGAAAAATATACCACCAAAGTATTCATTGAAAGAAAGCTGAAACAGCTCTATTTACGTTGTGAGAGACACAGAAAACTCTCTTCCTTCCAACTTTCTAATTGGATTAATAATCAAATTAACATTAGAGAGATTAAAAGAAGAAAATAACTAAATATATAAGTTCATTTGGGGATGCCATAAGAATATGGATTAGGCAGTTGAGCTTTATATGCCATTATTTTCTAAGGAAAAAGGGGGCAAGGGTCTTGAATTTCAAAGGTAAAGTTGGCAAATCATAGATAGATAAGATTAAAAAAAAAAGGCAAATATTTGGTAAAAAATTCTTGCTGGCCTGCCCAGATCCAATGAACACAGAGGGGAATCCAACAATCAGGCTTTGCTAGAGTTCTCCCTGACTGCCACACTGAGCTCATATATTATGACTAGAAGCCCGGTGCACAAAATTTGTGCACATGTGGCTGGGTTGTCCTTCAGTCTAGTCTGCTCCCTCTCCAGTCTGGGACATCCTTCTCATAATTCAGGACTGCTGGCTGCCAGCTGCTCACCTGCCTGCCTCCCTGATTACCCTTAACTGCTTCTGCCTGCCAGCCTGATCACCCCTAACCACTTCTTTGTCAGCCTGATTGATGCCTAACTGCTCCCCTGTTAGTCTGTTTGCCCCTAACTGCCCTCCCATGTGGGCCTGGTCACCCGTAACTGCCCTTTCCTGCAGGCCTGGGTCCCCCCACAACTGTCCTTTCCTGCAGGCCTAGTCACCCTCAACTTCCCTCATCTGCTGGCCTGGTCCCTCCCAACTGCTCTCCCCTGCTGGCCATTTTGTGGTGGCTATCTTGTTGTGTCCACATGGGGGCAGGATCTTTTCACCACATGGGGGCAATCATCTTGTGTGTTGGAGTGATGGTCAATCTGCATATTATTCTAATATTAGATAGGATTGAGGCCTGGTGCATGGATGGGGGCCAGCTGGTGTGCCCTAAAGTGTGTCTTGGATCAGGGTGGGTGTTCCCTTGGGGCATGGGGTGGCCTGGGCGAGGGGCCTGTGGTGGTTTGAAGGCCAGCCACACCTCCTGTCGACCCAAGCAGAGGTCCTGGTATCTGGGATTTATTTATGTTCTACAACTGAAACTTTCTAGACTGGAGCAGAGCAAGCCTTCTGCCCACACAGCCATTGAAACTTTGTTACCTTAAGTGGCCAGCCAGGGTTTAGGGAAAGCTTGGCTTCCTCCATCACCAGGGGCAACCCAAGCCTTTCTCCTGCTCTCTCTGTGGCAGTAGCTATCTTGGTTGGGTTAATTTGCATACTCACTCTGGCTGGTGGGCATGGCTGGTGTGTGTGGCTTATGGGTGTAGAGAAAGTATGATCAATTTGCATATTACTCTTTTTTTAGATAGGATGCTAAGATGATGCTCTCTTCCCTTAAGCAGGGTTTTCAATCTGAATTTCTTTAGGCAGGAAATGGGAAAAGATCAGAGGTTCTTTCTGAGTCTTTTGTTTTTTAAAAGTAACTAACTTAAAATTAACAAGCCAAAAGGCATATTTTGGAATGGGAAAACTTTGGTCCCTCTCAATGTCATATAAATTAGACTTCAGAACAAAAAAGATTTACAAGAATTTAATAATAATATTACAAAATACTAAAGATGTCAGTTCTCAAAGAAAATGCACAATTCCTAAGTGTGTACACATTTAATAACAAAACAAGCATAAAAAAAACAGCTGATAATACTGAAAGGGATATAGACATACCCACAATTATATTCCAGGCATTGATATTTACCTTAATATTTTTTTTGAACAAGATCTTATGGCAAGATAATGAGAAGCTAGAAACATTCCTGGAAAAGTGGAATAAATAAACTGAGACAAGAAAATTAAACAAGGCCAAACATTTTGGGCAGCTTACAGCCAGCATATGAATCATAAAACTTTGTCTTCCCCACACAAGGACACTTGAGAGTAAATGGCTAATAACTCTCATTCCTAACCAAAACAAACAAACAAAAAGAAAATAGGTTAAATTACCCTAAAAACTGCTAAGGCAGGAGGGGAAAGTGCAGAGAAAAAAAAAAAGGTGTTTATCTTACTCACTAAACAAAGAAGTCAGTTTCCTTAGGACTTACCAAACAAGATGACTAGGTATATGTACAAACACCTCAAGATAAGCCACAATAATATATATAGCAGGGGACTTTGAAACCTTATCTTCTTCCCAAGATACCTGGCACAGGAAGCTTTGAAACCTATAGAATGAAGACTAGAAATTCCTTGAACTGTTACAGAATAAACCAGGCAACCAGAAAATACACACAGAAATACTTGGAGATGCGGGAAAAACCCATTTATTTCCACATGTGCTAGTACCGTGACTCAGGGGAACCTGTTTCCAAATCCTGAACAAGCCAATATGGAGGAAATTTCTCTTTATACCCTTTGGTTTCTTTGTCCCCCATATATGGATCAGACTTCCAGACCTTTTGAGGGCTTTGCAAAACCTCGTTTGTTGGAATAGGGGGTTGTGTGAGACAACACCTAAAGGCCTGGCCTGTGGCCAGAGCTGATAACTCCCTCTGGGGGTTGTGTATTGTTCATGGTTTATGGCCTCTGTAAAATGTGAGCATTCAAGTAAATAGGTCTTGCAAGAACAGATAATTAAGGAAGGAACAGTGAGTTAATTCTCGGCTAGCAAGAATGTGCATTAGGAAAACTGATTAACTAGGTACAAAGTCAGATTGCTACCCCCCTCCCAAAAACGTATTTTTATGTTCCCCATCAGAACCCCCACCAGGCAGTGTGCCCAGACTAGCTGAGTACCCTCTTGTGCTACATGCCAAGTGTATTTATAATGCATTTCCTTCCCTTGCTTCCTTAACAAACTTTGCTTGTTTGGCTATAATGCTATTTATATGTCACTCATCTGAAATCTTTCTTATGAGATTGGCAAGAGCCTAGGAGGGGACAACCCTCTCCCTCCAGCTCAGGGGGCTGTCCCATAAGAATCTGAACAAGCCAAGACGGGTTTGGCTCAGTGGATAGAGTGTCGGCTTGCGAACTGAAGGGCCCCGGGTTCGATGCAGGTTGGGAGCATGTACCTTGCTTTCGGCACATCTCCACAGTGGGGCAAGCAGGAGATGGCTGATCAGTGTCTCTCTCTCATCCATGTTTCTGACTTTCTATCTCTCTCCTTTCCTCTCTGTATAAAATCAATAAAATAGATTTTTTTAAAAAAGAATCTGAACAAAAATATTAAAACTTGTGGCATAACCGACATTGTAACTATTAAGAATAGAAAAAATACACATTCTCTTTAAATTTACATGAGATATTCATAAAGATAAGCTAAATTATGGATTCTAAAACAACCCTGAAATATTTTAAAAACTAGTCATTACATAACATATGCTATTTGACTTTACTAAATTAGAAGAGTTAACACAAATATACATGAAAATCTGCAAATATTTGGAAATTAGACCCCTTTGAAGTCACAAATAGGTCAAAGAGAATAAGAAAAGAAAAAACAGGAACAGTTTAAAGAGAATGAACATAGAGACACAATATATCAAAATGTATAAAATGCAGCTAAAACAAACATTAAAGAGAAATGTATAGTGTAAATATACAAAACTGCCAAAAATATAACAAAGAAGAAAATTTGGTTAAAGAAAGAGCTGGTGCTGAAATGTGAAAATTAAACTGAAATTTGTTGTTTTCCTCTGGGCAGGAGGCAAAGATGATTTCCGGTGTCCTTGTCCGGGTGGATTCCAAGAATGAAGCCACGGATAAAAGGTGGTATAGGAAAAGGTGGAAATTTATTGGGAAACAAGCAGACTCCCACGTGGGGAGGGGGAGGAGACCCACTAAGTTTCTCTTTCCTAAGATCTATAAAGGCTGTAGTTCTTTGTGTCCTGATATCCCCTCTGATTGGTCACTATAGCATCTTCAGAGCTCAAACCCTATGAGGGATCCGCCTCTTTTTTCTCCCTTTTGTTTTTCTACTTCCTGTGGCTTTCCCCTTTATTCTATAATTGAGTGGCTTGCTTTCCCTTCATTCTGTAAATGTATACCTGTTGGTAGCTCCCAGCCCCTCAAATTTGCAGCCCCACAGTTCTCCCCCATGGACCCCCTCATTCCTAAAACTCCCTAAACCTGACTATTTTACCAATTTGATCATTCCCTAAATTGACCAAGGTGGCGGGGTGGGGGGAAGAGAGAAGATATAAGCTACCAATGTTAGGAACAAATGCTGGGACAACATTACAGAATCTACAGATGTTAAAAATATAATAAAAGGCCATTAAAAATCAGCTGTGCTCATTATTTTAATAATTGGTTGTATCTATCCAAAAGTAAATGATCTAAGAGATAATTGCAAAACAAAATATAAAGTGGGAATGATACTTGTATAATTAACTAGTTATTAATAATAGGAAAAGAGAAAGCTAGACATTATAAACATGGTAATTTGATGAAGCTGCATTTCCACTGGCCCATTCCCCACATATCACTGGGGCCAGAGGTCCAACAAATAAGAGATAGATGTATGCACGGTGAAGCTGGGGTGACATAGAGAAGATACTTGCCTGTCAGTCAAACCGAAAACAGAGATCATTGGCCAGAATAGGCAGGGCCACTGCAAGTCTGTGAAAATTTGGAAATACACAATCCCCTAAACAAAGGAGCTCACTCTTGGTTCTTGGCTCATGAGTCTCTCAACTCTGTGCTTCTTTTGGCTTTTCTCCTGCCCATATTCCTTCCATAGCTACATAACCATGTGGCCATGTGGACCCCACATGCAATGGACTAATGGACTGTGGCTGGGAACATAAACCAAGCTAGTCTGATGCTGAATTAGACTGTACCAACATGGAATGGAAATGCTGGACCCTGGCTTTGATTGTAGCTCTGCTGAAGCCACAACTACACTTTTACTTGGAAGGTCAAAGGGAAATGGAATCTTGGAAACTAGGGGCTTAATTTCATAGAGATAAAGCTTTCAACAATAGTTCATCTTCTGTTGTGGGGAAGCACAGGCTTTAATTGGAATATCTGTAAGGAGGATTCTATGAAAGGTTGGGGGGGCTTCTAGAGGGACCTTGCCAAAGGCAGAAGCCCCTACCTTAACTTTTCCAAACAAGTCTAATCCCCTAAGTTGTTTTGTTAGAATCTTTATGTTTAGTCTTTAAAGATCTGACCTTGTAGAAGCACATATTTTCTCAAGGATACTTGCCCTGCTGATATCTAGAGGTTAATTTTAGTTCAAGTTGTTGTTACAATAAAAAGCCAATGAGGCCAAGACTGGTTTGGCTCAGTGGATAGAGCGTCAGCTTGTGGACTGAAAGGTCCCAGGTTTGATTCCAGTTGGGGGCATGTACCTTGCTTGTGGGCATGTCTCCACTGTGGGGCGTGCAGGAGGCAGCTGATTGATGTCTCTCTATCGATGTTTCTGACTTTCTCTCTCTCTCCTTTCCTCTCTGTAAAAAAAATCAATAAAATATATTAAAAACACACACACACACACACACACACACACACACACAGCCAATGAGGCAGGTGAATAGGACTGTTCTTACTACTCAAGTAAGAGTCCTTTAGCCCTCTCCCTCACAGAAACCTGTGTTAGAGCAATCTATTCCTCCTTTGCTCAGAGTCTGCTGGTCAGCCCCAGAAAAACGGTGCCCATAGAGGAGGAACCTGGAATGCAAGGAAATGTGATGGAATCCTCAAAAACTAAGAGTAAGAAAATGAAAGTAACTGTGCAGTAAGTCATTGGAATCTGCTTGGAATTTCTAAGTTCCTGGGAATTGTTTCTCACTAAGGAATTCACTATTTCTGTTGTGCTTCTTAAGAATGTCAGTATGTTTTCCATTAGAAAAATAAGTCTATTTCTGAAAGTAAGGGGGAAAAATGGGTTTTCCTATATTTGCCTAGGAAGCAAAGGTTTTATACATATTATTAAAATAATTATATATATATATATATAAATCAGGAAGTTGATTACTTTAAATAAATAGATTACTTAATATTGTTTAATAATAATAATATATAATATATTTGATTACCTTCCCAGGGTTGAAATTTAATATGTGCTTTCTCTCCTTATGAAGGACATTTTATACTAAAGATATATGGGAAGCTCTCTCAAATTAGGAAATAATAATTATGATATATTTATATATGCATATTAAATAGATTCTAACATGTTTTCATTTATATCTAATGATTATAAGTTATAATATTGTGTTTTGCAAAAAGGACAAGATTCCATGTCATTTATATTATTTTATAAAGTATCTATAGATAGATTTATAGAAATACTGGCAAGAAAAATTAGGAGAAACAGAATTTGACTATAGGACTGAATACACTAAAAATAATTATGGTTGTAGTAATTATTATTCTTATGGCAATATATTTACTTGCATGAATCCAATAAGAATCTGATTTCTTCATAAAAAGACATGTCAGTTTCCAATTGTAGATTTATTAACCAAAACTTTCCTGGAATATCATATCTGAAAGAGAGACATTCCAGGACTCTGAATGTCACCAGAAAGCTCTAAGAAAGGAAAATAGACTTTGAAGCCTATAAACCCCTTGGATAAGTAGGCTAGTACCTTACTTAGACACATGGTTCATGGCAGTCTTTCCAGGTAAGGAACAAAGGCTGCTTTTCTGAGAGATGTCATGAAAGAAAATTCAAGACACATATGTCATGAAAGAAAATCCAAGACACACAAAGTGAGGAATTCACCCCAATTCTGTGGTATTGCAGGCAAAGCCTGATAGCAACTGTGCGGCTTACCTTCTTTGCTCTAGGAGTAAAGTTTCTCATAAAATTCTACAAAGCATACTTAAAGATAGCCTTTGTAATGAACTATTATTCTTATTGTGTTCATGCAAATAATCAGGCCAAATTATAACTAGACTTAATACAGTAAGGAAATTAGTCCTTAATAAAAATAAGGATGAATTTAGAGAGAAAAAAATTGTTTCAAAGGAAATTATTAGAAACTGTTCTAACTTTTGTCCAATAATACTAAATTTTATAACACAGCTTCTCTCCATCAGATTACAAGCCCTACTTACACCTAGGGAATAATACCACCTCTTGGCACCATTGCCACCTCCTTCTGTGCTCCGGCCTCATCCTCTCTCTGACAGAGAGTAAGGATCTCTTGGCTCTGCAAGAAACCTCTGACTTATCTCAACAGAAAGAAATTATAGAAGAAATTTTCCCTAAAAGAATTAAGAGCCAAGATCCTTAAGGGGAATATACTCGGAAGTTAGACAAATATGAGCAGAGCAAGGATGATAGACCAACTAGAGGAGAAATAGACTCTGAGACATACTTTTTACCACTCCAACTGTTCTAAAGCTAGGAATAGAGGAACCTGTGCAGAACTAACCTTTAATCATAACTAATTAGAAAAAAATTATAGTTTTCATATAATAGAAGGTATAGAAATAAAGGAAAAAGAAAGTAGACAAACTAAAAGAGTATATGTAAGTTATAGAAGATATATGTGTAAGTTACAGAAGGTATATATAAATTGCAGAAGGTATGTGTAAGTTGTAAAAGGTATGTATCCGATATAATAAAAACCTAATATGCCAAGTATCCAGTCAACTGGTCAACTGTTCAACCAATCAAAACATAATATGCTAAGGCTGCTCAAGCACTTGCTATGACATACATTGACCACCTAGAGGGCAGACATTCCAGCTGGTAGGTTAGCTTGCTGATGAAATCTAGCCTATTGGGACATGGGCTAGACAGGCCCTGGAGCCCTCCTGTGTGCACCAGTTGGGTCTCTCAGCCTGGCCTGCACCCTCTCGCAATCCAGGACCCCTCAGGGGATGTTGGAAAGCCAGATTTGGTCCAATCCCACAGACCAGGCTGAGGGACCCCACTGCTGTACAAATTTGTGCACCAAGCCTCAAGTAAGTTATAAAAGGTCTATACAAGTAAAAAAGAACTAAAGCTCAGGAAGTAAACATTGTGAAAATGGATATAAAGAAAGGAATACAACAGGAAGAAAGGAAATTAGAGTGGAAGTAGTTTGTAAAAGTTATAAGAATGATAATTATGAAAATTATAAGAATATTTATAAAAATCATAGAAAATTTATAAAGAAAAATCTTAAAAAGAATTATAAGTATACTAAAGAATAAATCTGATAGAACACCTAAATTAATCTGAAAAGTAATTATATTATTAAATCTTAGAACACATATATGTGAATAGGGGGTTAAGTTTTTCTTAAAATTTTCTTTTCAAAACCTGTGCAAAGTAATTAGGGAGATGACTCAGCTGTGAATTCAGTCAGCAAAACCGATAAGCACGGTCAGACTGACCCACTAGAAATCAACATCATCTCATCGCCTGACAATAGCTGACATTTACAAACCCCAGGCCTGCATGTAGCTATATTCCTCACCCTAGCCCCTTCCTCTTTATAACCCTGTGCCCTTTATCTTGCTAAACGGCAAGATTTATTGCTTTTACGTACCCTATCTTCTTAATTAGACTAACCATTACTGTTGTAATTTTCTTTGTTTTTCTTATAGTCCACAAAATCAAAACTCGAACAGTAAACACACTTCACAGACCCCAACCTTCCAATGCAGAAAATTCACCATCTCCCTATGTCTTCTGCAGCCAGCAAAACAAAGAGGGGAGAGGTGTGAGGAAGCACAGGTCTTGGTTGAAATGTCTTTAAGGAGGATTCCCTGGAAGGCCAGGGGCCTCTGCGGGGACCATGCCAAAAGTGGACTTTTCCAAACAAGTCCGACCCCCTAGGGTATTTTGCTATAATCTCTATGTTTAGTATTTAAAGACCTGACCTTGTAGAAACATATACTTTCTCAAGGATCCTTGCCCTGCTGATTGTATCTAGAGGCTAATTTGAGTTCAAACTGTTGTTACAATAAAAATCCAATGAGGCAGGTGAACAGGACTGCTTTTACTACTAAAGCAAAAGAGTCCCTTAGCCCTCTCTTTCACAGAAATGTGTGTTAGAACAATCTGTTCCTCCATCTCCCAGGGTCTGTCGGTCATCCCTGGCACTCTGTGTGAGTCTCAGAAAATTTCTTTTCTTGGGATATCATAAGAAGCCGCTCCTGTGAGTGAAGGTGGGGATGTGGACCTCTGCCCACCAATAACAGAACTATAAAAATAAAGTCAAATCCATAATTTTTTTTGCTTGAAGTAAATAAGATGTATTTCTAATGAACATTAATACAACTACCAGCAGAATTGAAAAATAAGTGAATGAAATAAAATTTTATTGTTTTAATTCCATAAGCTACCAAATTATATTGGATACAATAGTGATTTTCCAAGTAGGTTACATTTTTAAATTATTGGCAAACAATTTAGAGAATAGCTGTCAGGAAATGCATTGAACTCTTGAAGAGCAGTTGTTCCTGAAAGGAAATATGTGGATATATGCATCAGAGAAATTTTACATCGCTCAGTAGACCTATTAAAGTTTGATTGCTATATAGATGGTCTAACTGAAACTATACAACTTAATATATTGTTTCTATTTCAAACTGAAATATATTGTTTCTATTTCAAAATGACAGACAAGGACTTGGAGAATGAAAGAAAATGGGAGAAATGTGACCTGGTGTGTTCTGTTTATGTGAATGTATTCTTTGCTCAACATTTCCCCAATGATTTTTTATGGTATTAACCTTATAGTTGATTCATTTTATTCATCTGAATGCTATATTGAACATGTTCTACCTTTTTTCCAATATCTTGTGAACCTTCCAAATAGCTGTTATATTGCTTTATTAAATACTAGAGGTGTGGTACACAAAATTTGTGCATGGGGTTGGGGGGCATGTGTCCCTCAGCCCAGCCTATACCTTCTCCAATCTGGGACCTCTCAGGGAATGTCTGGCTGCCAGTTTAGGCCTGATATGACAGGAATGTCTGGCAGTTGAACATCCCTCTCAGAATCCGTGGATGCTGGCTCCTAATTGCTTGCCTGCCTGTCTGATTATCCCTAACTGCTCCTCTGCCAGCCTGATTGATACGTAACTGCTCCCCTGCTAGCCTGATCATCCCAACTGCCCTCCCCTGCAGACCTGATTCCCCCCCACAACTGCCCTTCACTGCCAGCCATCTTGTGACAATGTGGGAGTGGCCATCTTATGACATGGGGTGGCCATTTTCTGAGGTCATGAGGGTCAATTTGTGTATTACCTCTCTCAGATAACCACCCCCAGTTCACACATGCTATCTGTACCCCATGTCATAATCTAAACTACTCACTAACCCACCTTTATTTTATGTCATTTACTTCTTGGCATTCTCATAATTACTTCCTCATTTTTCAATTGTCTCTTACTTCTTTCTTCAATAGCAATATCACCTACATTACTTTTCCCCTTTGTGCTGTTGCTGAATATCAAGTCTTATCTACCAACTTAGTCCAGTAAATAGATATATTCTCTTAAATATTCAAGTAGCCAACATTTCTGAAAGAAAATAGGTTACATTCTTATCTTCAGTAGCTTTAGGCCTGTGCTTTGTTTCTTCTAGTTCATTTTCACCATTCTGTTATACTAATTTTGCCTGTGAATTGTCATTTGCAGCATTTTACATGACCCACAGACCTAACTGAAAGTAAGAGTAAGAAGAAAAAAAGTTCTAAATGTGGGGTGCACCTTACTTTGTAACTTCCCCAGGTTTCCAGCACCTTGAACCAGTTCTACCACTGTTGCTGCCCAAATAATTGGCTGTCTTTTCCAATTCTTGAAATCTTTAATGATTATATACTCTTCTTTTTCTTTTAACTCTTAACTATTGCAAACTCTTAACTTCTCACAATAGCTGTTTCTGTTATGTCTCTGGTGCATTCTGTCATTGTCAAGTTTTTGTCACCACAGCCCATACCTTTATTAATTTCTACCTCTAATTACTCCAAGTTATCAATTAGCTTTTCTGCATGGTGAATGTATCCCCCAAATAAATAATTTTGCATATATTGTTACTATGTTCTCTAGCTCCCCAAAGAATTATGAGTCACTCCTAACCAAATTCCAAAGCAGGGAATGTGAAGCTGGCCCATTATAAAATGACTCGAGGCCTGGTGCACAAAATTCAGATGCTTCAGGAGGTGCCTCACCCTGTCCTGTGCCCTGTCACAGTCCAGGAGCCCTGGGGGGATATCCCATTGATGCCTTACTGCCGCTGTGCTTGCCGGCTGTGAACCTGGCTTCTGGCTGAGTAGTGCTCCCCTTGTGGGAGCACCCTGACCATCAGAGGGCAGCTCCTGTGTTAAGTGTCTGCCCCTGGTGGTTGGTGTGCATCATAGTGACCTGTCATTCCACCATTCATTCATTTGCATATAAGCCTTTTATTATGTAGGATACACTGTAGATGAAGCCACCTAGAACCATAAGAAATGCAAAAAATTCACTGTTAGCTCATTCTCAAATTTCCCCCACTTAAAATCAAATTACCCCCCTGTGGTACATGTGCTACACCTTGGAAAATACTGGTCTTGAGCTTCATTTCTGAATACATGTGCATATACCATGGGAATTGTAATCTCACTGGGTTGTCATGAGGAGGTTCTGAGCTAATAAACCTAGAAATGTTTTACCAAGTAAGTGATGTCTAAAAGGGAAGGGGTTGTTATTGTTAAGCCCATGAGTACCCTCACAGGTAGCAGGTGCTGATTAGGGAAAAGGGCATGATTGTTTCTTGGGACTGTAGGTATCAAAGCTTTACAGGGTTATGCAGGCCTAGGAGGGATGGGCTCTGGCCAGCACCCCTTTAGTGGTGTTTGTCCCTGAAGGCACTGGCTAGGGAGGTCTCTAGGGGGTGCTAGGGGGTGACAAGGCCGCAGAAGGAGTAACTGTCTAACCTCCCCACTTGGTGCTATTCTTCAAATTGTATGTGGCAATTTCACAGCTGAAGGGAAGGTCTCTAATCTCCAGGGAGATAGAGGGGTGATCAGAGCCAGGCCAGGATGGGGCCAGGTGAGATAGGAGGACAGGTTTGGCCATGGGCCCTAGCAAGGTTCAGTGCACTTCTACTGCAGAGACAGCACTACTGCTGTCTGTGTGTGTGGGCGGGGGGGGGAGGGGAGGGGATGCATCTAACCCTGGGAGGTCGCTTGGGCCTGCCTCTACCTGGGTCTGGAATTGTAGAGAGAAGAGCTGTGCTCCGCCCCAGTGGAGAGGTCCTGGGTGCCTCAGGGGTGCTGATGAGTTGTCACCAGTGTGTTATTGTGGGTGCCCCTAGTGGAGTGGTGGGGGAAGCAATTGGAAGATAGAGGTGAGGCTGCAGCTATCCCCAAGGCTGGGTCTTCTCCCAACCTGGTCAGCCTCCCCATCTGTCCCCTAGTGGTCAGTGCATGTCATAGTGACTGGTCTACCAGTTCACTATCTGTGGTGGTCAGTGCACATCTTAGTGATCAGTTGAGTGGCCTTAGCATATGATTAGCATATTACATTTTGATAGGTACAATGGCTGACCAGTTGACCAGACATTTTGCATATTAGGCTTTTAGTATATAGGACTAGAGGCCAGTACATGAAACTTGTGCACAGGGGGTGGGGGGTCCCCTCAGCCCAGCCTGCACCCCTTCCAATCTGGGACCTCTTAGAGCAGCGGTTCTCAACCTGTGGGTCGCGAACAGCTAGCAGGGTCTCCTAAGACCATCATAAAACACAGATATTTACATTAAGATTCATAACAGTAGCAAATTACAGTTATGAAGTAGGACAAAAATAATTTTATGGTTGGGGATCACGACAACATAAAAAACTGTATTAAAGGCTTGTGGCATTAGGAAGGTTGCGAACCACTGTTTTAGAGGATTAGGCCTAAACCAGCAGTCAAACATCCCTTTCACACTTCTGGACTTTTTGCTCCTAATCACTCACCTACTTGCCTTCCTGGTTGCCACTAACTGCCCCTCCCTGCCGGCCTAGTCACCCCTCATGGTCCCATGTGCCAGCCTAATTGCCCCTAACTGTGCCCTCTACTGGCCTGGTCACCCCTAACTGTCCCCTCACTGCCTAGTTGCCTTTTACTGACCCCTGTTGACCTGGTAACCCCCAACTGCCCTCCCTGCTGTTCTGGTTGCCCCATGTTGCCTGCTTTTTCAGTTGTTTAGTCACCCATCAATAACCCACCTGTTGGCCTGGTCATAGGCAGCCATCTTTTGAGGGGTGATGGTCAATTTGCATATTATCTCTTTATTATATAGGACTAGAAACCCAGTGCACAAAATCTGTGCACTGGAGGGAGGGGTCTCCTCAAGCCAGTCTGTACCCTGTCCAATCCAGGACCCCTCAGGGGATGTCTGACTGTTCTGGGGATCGGCCATAAACTGGCAGTCAGACATCCCTCTCACAATCCAGGACTACAGGCTCCTAATTGTTCACCTGCCTGCCTGCTTGGTTGCCCCTAACTGACCCCCCACCAGCCTGGTTGACCCTTACTAACCCACACAGCCTTTGCTTGGTCGTTTGGTTGCCCCTCTCTGCCTACCTCTGATGGCTTGGTCACCCTCAACTGCCCCCCACCACAGGCCTGGTCACTCCACGCAGCCTGCTGCTCAGTCATTTGGTCACCCTTCACTAAACTCCTGCTGGCCTGGTCTCTCCATGCATCCTGTTTGGTTGTCCGTTTTGTTTGTTGCGCATGTGATGGTAGCTTAGCCTTTCATATATATAGGTAAGATCCAGGGGACAAAAGTGGAATCTATATATTTATCTTTGCATAGCATCTACAAAATAAGCTTAGATATATATTTTTTTCATTAATAAAAGTAATCATGCTAGTTGTCATTTGAACCTCTGACTTATACTGTTGAAAAGACATTATATTTTACTCATATTTATACACAAAAAACACTTCACTGTCTCTTTTTCACATATAGTGTTGGATCAAGAGCTCAATTATGTTTGTTGATTCAGCATTCCACACAGTTCCTAGGCACAGAAGAAGCATTCATTTAAAATTTGTGTTATGCATTAATAAAGCAAGCTACAAAGACACTAGGATGCCAAGTAAAATTGGCTATATAGGGAGATTTAGCCAGTTTTATGGAACTAATTTTTCTCTTCACTGAGAATGACATGCTTTATAGTTCCCTCTGCCCTAGATGTACTAGTAGAGGCCTTTATTTCTAGTAGGGCTAGTTGTTATATTAAAATATAATTATTAGAATCTTTTTTTTCTGTCTGAAATGCAGTACTTAAATACAAGGGGAAGTGCTTTTATGAAATTATATTATGGCTTGGAATTGAAATCTTATGGTAATTGATGAGCTACTAACATTTCAGGTTTTAGTCCTTAAAGCATAGGAAAGCAATTTTTATCAAAATTGATAATATATTTCTAAGTCTCTTATTGCCAAGAACTACATATTCAATCATTCAGCTTTTCACAGTTTCATGGTTCTCTTTTCAGACCTATTTATTGTTGTACATTGGTGTGTATCCAAACTGACATTTGTGTATATGAGGCAAACAGATGATTCATTCTTGATCTTCTTTTTAAAAAATCCACTGGTTTAGACAAATGCTAGTTTTTCTCCAAATGGTAGTAATAATGTTAATTGGAATGAGTAAAATAGTATTTTTAATGTTATTATAAGGAAAGATCAGGTATGTTTTAAAGAACATATAAAAATAAAAGACATTTTTACTTATTTGATCTAATAGAGATCTAGAGGAAAAGCAGAAATGATAGCACAAATAGTTTAGAACGGTGTTTCTGAAAATTTAGACAAGGAACTCTATCCCTATTTAAAATATAGATATGTAGGCTTCATTTCCATTGCTTCTTCATTGCCTTCCTTTCTTAAAGTGGGGACTCAGACTCTTTGTTGACTAACTTTAAAAAATATATATATATTGATTTTGGAGAGGAAGAAAGAGAAAAGGAGACATAAAAACATCAATAAAGAGAGAAAATTATTGATTGGCTGCCTCCTGCACACACCCTACTGAGGTTTGAGCCGAAACAGGGACATGTGCCCTTTAATAGAATCAAACCCAGGACCCTTCAGTCCAAAGGCTGACATTCTATGCACTGAGCCAAACCAGCTATGGCTGTTAACTCATTCTTAAACTAAAGGCAGAAAACACTGATTTTTGCCCTACTTCTGGTTTTGAATGTTTGTTTGTTTTCTTTGTGGATTTTGCAGATATTTTGCTTGAAAAAGTTATTTTCAATAAACATAGTCATGCAGTATATATAGATTTGGGCCAGAGTCTATAAAATTGTCAGGAAGGGTGAAAACTTAGGAAGACCCCCTGAGAATAGGAGGATGCATGCTTCTCAATGAGCTATTGGTGTCTGGATAATCTGTGATATGAAAAGTTTACAGAATTGTCTTTTTACCACTTTTTACATGGCTGTTCTTCAATGAAATACCAGTAATTTGCATATAACTCTTTTATTAGATAGGATACAATATTATATTTCCATTACTCACTGATACTATGATTAAAGAATACATATTATGTGGTTTCTGATAAATGTAAACCTATAAAAAACCTAAATTTAATATGACCACAGTTATATTTTAAATGAAGTTTTCCCAATATCCTGTGAATTTTCTGCTTATAAAGAAATATATATATATATATATATATATATATATATATGTGTGTGTGTGTGTGTGTGTGTGTGTGTGTGTGTGTGTGTATGTGTGTACTTAATGTGTTAGTGATGCAACAATTTAATAATTAACCTTACATAGAGTCTGGTTTTTAAAAAGGTAATGAGGTGTTTGGTAGATTAATTAGGACTCAAGCAGGAAGTAGAATAGATTATATAAATATAGCATATGACAAATGGCACAGCACATGGTCTTTTAATGCACTATTAAATTGCAACTGTCCTGGGTAAAAGAAATATACATAAAGACTGTCAGGAGAACTTAAAGTAATATATCATCTTCTCATAAATAATAGTTACCTGTCAACATGGAACTGCTTTTTGTGTAGTAATCAAGTTCAAGTGTAGTATTTCAATTGCCTGTGTAAATGCACTGCTTTAGTACATATTTTTTAAATTCCGTTTCAGAAGCACTAAGGAACTACTTATAACTAACAATAGAAGCATACACATGGTTTGGACAGGAAAGTTTAACTTTCACATAATTTTAATGCATTCTAATTAAACACTTTGTAGCTACCTGTTAGACACTGTGAACATTTTAATTAAATTACTACCATTTCATTTTATTTATTCTCATCTTCTTTTATAATATAATAGAGGCCTGGTGCATAAAATTTATGCACTGGAGGAGGGGATCCCCTCAGCCCGCCCTGCCCCCTCTCAAAGTCTGGGAGCCCTCAAGGGCAGGAGATGACCTGGCAATCAGGGAAAGTTGATGCCCCCATCACACCTCTGCTGCTACCACTGCCAGCAGCACAAGCCTCAGCTAGCCCTAGGTACCTGAACCTTGGGTGGCCCTGGACAGCTGGGAAGCCACCATCTGAGGCTTGCCTGTGCCTCAGGTCGGCCCTGGGTGGCTGGGAGGCTGAGGGGGTTGGGAGATTCGGATTCAGGCACACAGAGCTACTAGGCCCTACTGGGGGTGGGCCCAGCCTTGCTATGTGCCTGTCACCCCAGTTGGGCTGAGGGAACTGGGTGCGTTCATAATATTATCACTTAAAAGACACTTATTTAATTCTCACTATAGCCTTTATATGAAACTAGAGGCCCAGCACATGAAATTCATGTACAGGAGGGGAGGGGAGTGTTCCTCAATCCAGCCTGTACCCTCTCCAATCTGGGACCTCTTGAGGGATGTCCAACTGCCCGTTTAGGATTGGACCTAAACGGGTGGTCAGACATCTCTTTCACAATCCAGGAGCTAGTTCCCCACTGCTCACCTGCCTGCTTTCCTAATTGCCCCTAACTGATTCTGCCTGCCAGCTTGATCACCCTGTAACTACTCCCCTGCCAACCTGATCGATGCCTACCTGCTCTTCTGACAGCCTGTTTGCCCCTACCTGTCCTCCCTTGAGGCCTGGTTATCCCTAACCGCCCTTTGCTGCAAGTGTGGTCTCCTCCAACTGCTCTCCTCTACAGGCCTGGGTCCACCACAACTGCCCTTCCCTGCAGGCCCAGTCACCCCCAAATTCCCTCCTCTGCTGGCCTGGTCATCCCTAACTGCCCTTCCCTGCAGGCTTGTTAACCCCTAAGTCCCCTCCCTTGAAGGTCTGGTCTTTCCCAACTGCCTTCCTGTTGTGGTGGCTTTCTTGTGCCCACATGGGGGCAAGATCTTTAACCACATGGGGGCAGCCATCTTGTGTGTTGGAGTGATGGTCAGTCTGCATATTACTCTAATATTAGATAGGATAGAGGCCTGGTACAAGATTGGGGACCAGCTGGTTTGCACTGAAGGGTGTCCCAGATCAGGGTAGGGGTGCCTTCAGGGTGTGAGGCAGCCTGGGCGAGGGGTTTGTGGTTATTTGCAGGCTGGCAGTGCCCCTAGGTGATCCATGTGGAGGCTCTAGTATCTGGGATTTATTTATGTTCTACAATTGAAACTCTCTAGCCTAGAGCAGAACCAAGCCCTTTGCTCGCTCTGTGGTGGCAGCCATTTCTGTTGGGATTTATTTATCTTCTATAATTGAAACTTTGTAGCCTTAAGGGGGAACCAAGATAGGCCAGGACTGCAGAAGCTTGGTTTCCTCCATCACTGGGGGCAACCCTAGACTCCTGCTCCATCCAACTCCATGGCTGCCACCATTTGTTGGGATTTATTTATCACCTATAATTGAAATTTTGTAGCCTGGAGTGGCGGCCTGAGCTCGCCAGGGTGAGGGAAAGCTTGGCTTCCTCCATCACCAGGGAAACCCAAGCCACCCTCCTGCTCACTCTGTGGTTGCAGCCATTTGGGGTGGAGTTAATTTGCATACTTGCTCCTGATTGGATGGTGGGTGTGGCTTGTGGGTGTAGCAGAGTGGTGTTTAATTTGCATATTACTCTTATTAGATAGGCTACAGTTTTCATTATATAAAATTATGACACTTCTGTTGATAATGATACTCATAACTTATCAAATATAACAGGGTTATATATAAAGGGTTAGATATTTCCAAAACATTATTTGCTCTTTCATATTCTATGTTGAGTGACTAGGCAATAATCCTATCTCATAAAAGAGTGATATGTAATTGACAGTTGCTCCAACACACAAGATGACTGCCCCCATGTGGTCAAAGATCCTGCCCCCATGTGGACACAAAATGGCTGTCACAAGATGGTCAGCAGGGGAGGGCAGTTAGGAGGGACCAGGTTGGTAGAGGATGGAAGTTGGGGAGGGTGGGGGAACTAGGCCTGCAGGACAGGACAGTTTAGGGAGCAGGGGAGGTCAGTTGTGGGGGACCAGACCTACAGGGGAAGGCAGTTTGGGAGGACCCAGGCCTGCAGGGGAGGAAAATTGTGCAGGGACCAGACCAGCAAGGAAAAGTAGTCAGGGGCAATGATGCTGGCAGAGGAGGGCAGTTAGGGGTGACCGGGTCATCAGAGGAGGGCAGTTGGGGAGAATCAGGCCTGTAGGGGAGGGCAGTGGGAACAACCAGGTTGGCAGGGGAGGGCAATTAGGGGTGACCAGGTCAGTAGGGCAGGGTAGTTAGGGGTGACCTGGCTCACAGAGGAGGGCAGTTAGGGATAATCGGGCTGGCAGGGGAGCCATTAGGCATCAATTAGGCTGGAAGGGAAGTGGTTAGGGGATGATCAAACTGGCAGGCAAAAGTGATTAGGGGCAATCAGAAAGGCAGGCAGGTGAGCAGTTGGGAGCCAGCCATAGTGGATTGTGAGAGGGATGTCCCAGTAGGATCGGGCCTAAAGGGGCAGTCAGTCATCCCTCAAGGAGTCCCAGATTGGAGAGGGGGTAGGCTGGGCTGAGGGACACATCCTCCCATACATGAATTTCATGCACTGGATCTCTAGTTATCAATAAAAGTTAAACTTTTAGAGATTTTGACAGTAATGTTTGAACTTGTATTTCTAAATCTTTTTTTTCTGACAGATACTTTATTGTTTATACAAAACCTGTATTAGATAAAAACATGGAATAAATAAGGTTTCCTCTTAATGTAAAATATATGTTAAAAATTAGGTTAAGCATAGCTAGGTGGCTCATTTGGTTGAAGTATTGCCCCATGCACGAAAAAGATTGTGAATTTGATTCCCGTCTGAGCATATGCCTAGGTTGCAGGTTCAGTCCCCAGTTGGGGTGAGTATTGAAGGTAATCAATTGATATTTCTCTTTCCTCTCTCTCTCTCTCTCTCTCTCTCTCTCTCTCTCTCTCTCTTTCTATCCTATCTCTCTTCTCCTCTTCCCAATTTATTCTCTCTCTAAAATCAATAAAAACCGTCCTTGGTTAGGATTTAAAAAATATTAGTTTCTATTAGTTGATAGAAATGTTGAATAGATTTATAATGTCCAATGCTTTCTATCAATCCTGAATTTGTTATATAAGAGAATACAAAAGATACCCTTTACACTGTAGCACTGAAGTATATATTGATGTGAAAAGCATTGGTATAATTAAAAAGAATGTTAGTATCTGCTCTAGAGCATAGTGATTAAAGAACTATATTTCCATTGGAATGGACTCTCTGAATTCAATGTGGATGATGAGGTTCTAGATGACCAGAATAATGTATCATCATTTAGCAAGCCAGGACATTGGTATGGCTGTCAGAATAAAAAGCAGAGCTACTAAAGTCACCAGAATGGTAAAACAAGAAGTAAGTACAACACTGGCCAATTGATCATGATACCCAGGGACAAAAATAAATAAATGCATAATCTATAATTAAATAATAGAAACTTCCTCCAGTTTTTAGTCTTCCAAAATCTTAAAGCAAGATAAACAAACAAACAAAAAACAAAACAAAAAAAAAACTTGAGCCATCCCAAAGACTTATGGTCCCTACTAAATTTCCCAGTTTTGTGTCTTTCTCAGACCTGGAAACCCTTGAATAATCAGAGTTATCTTTGAAAAATAACTATACTTTCAGCAAAAGTATATATTATAATTTGCCTACCTGGCTTTCCTGAAGGGACTTATACAAGGTACCAAGTACTTGATACTTATAACCAAGGTAACTGTACCATGTAAAGTAAAATACAGTAATTAATGATCAAAGCAAATATTGATAACTTGGGACCCAGAATATCACTTGAATAAACAGAATTTGGCCTAATTCAATCTCTCAGTGAATCCAGTAGTTCTATAAGTACAACCTGAGATTCCCCCCAACCCCAATTCTGAATATATAGTTGGAATGAGGATATAAAGCCACTGTCAAAGTCCTCTCTAGCTCTGTGACTCATATAACATATAAGAATCTAGGTCATCTCATCTAATAACATGATTAACCAAAATTAATACTTCATTAAAGACTTAAACAATGCAAAGATCATAAACATTTTATTGCTTCTCCACTTCAATTATTGGTTGATTTATTGTAATCAAATAGTAACTTCATTTACAGTAGCTGTTAAGCTGTGGCTCCGTAAGAAAAATGTTGAAAAAAATCACAGCCTAGCATCTTGCATATAGTAAAATCCAAGCCAACAAAGCTATCAGGCCACCTGCCGCATTTTGTCTCAGGGTCTTTCAACTTCCTGGATTAGCGATTTATTTACACCACAGAGATTTTGATCACCTTGTCATCTTGCAGATCATTACTCATATCCACTACACTGGGACAACATGCCAATATGGTGACCTGGAGGTATCACATTCTGTTACTGGGGAAATATTGGTTTCAAATTCTGAGCAATAAATCCCGCAAAAAGTGAGGGGTCTGCCATTTCAATAGCATTACTTAGGCTCTGTGTTTAGTATGGTACACTGTACACTCTGCAGGGAAAGGCAAATTACCTAATTTGAATTACTTACTCAAAGAAAGTGACACAATGCTTAAAACTTCTTAAATTTGGGAGGGGGAAATCATAACTCACATCCACTTATTGCATTTCCCATAGGCCTGCTGGTTTCAATAGGACCACTGGATAGAAAGGCTATCTGGCTTATACTCACTGAGAATATAATGATAACAACAGCATCAGCCATTGACAAATTCTGATAAGAAACATAAAACAGTTAGTTTTGGTGCAAAATAATGTTCTCTTCAATAAGTTTAATTCTCCTTTAAACAAATAGCTCTGGTTTATTAATTAGTCCTCCCAGAAATTAAAAATAGGAGCATAGAACAAATAGGAGCAAAAAAAATTGACTATGTGACCTAAATCTTCATTATGAACTGTGTGCAATTCACCATGACAAAATGAATAGAGGCAGCATCATTCCATCTTCAAGTATGAGTGGCTTGACCCAGAAGAAATCAATCTTATATAAGAAAAAGGTAATATGCAAATTGACCCTCACACCCTGACACAAGATGGCTGTCCCCATGTGGTCAAAGATGCCACCACAAGATGGCAGGCAGAAGAGGGCAGTTGTGGGCAATCAGACCATCAGGGAAGGAGACTGGGCCTGCAGGGGAGGGCAGTTGGGGGTAATCTGGCCAGTAATAAATGTACATCGATCAGGCTGTCAGATGAGTGGTTAGGTATAATCAGGCAGGCAGGCAAGTGAGTGGATAGGAATCAGCAGTCCACAGGGATTGGGCCTAAACTGGGTTTCAGACATTTCCTGAGAGATCCCAAATTGGAGAGTGCAGACTGGGCTGGGGGACACTACCCCTACAGTGCATGACTTTTGTGCATGGGGCCTCTATTAGACATATAAATGTGTTTATATACCTATGCATACATGTTTATATATACAGAGAGAACCTGTCAGTTCCTCTATCAAACCACTATCTTAACTTCAATTCGTAACTCTGAGATGACAAGTTTTCTAAGACTAATAGACTCAGTAGGAAAAATATCAAATCTGATTTATAGAAGTATTGCATAATTGAAATATGTCCTGTTTATAAAATCCCCTGAAGGGAGGAGATAATATTTTTTTTTATAATAAGACAGTAAATCTTTGAATAACTTTATCTAGGAGAGAGATCTTTATATACAGATCTCCATTGATTGCTAGCCTGTTAAAAAGGTGTTTAGCTTTAGCTGGTCAGGTATTTCTAAGATCAGATATGATAAAAAGAGATGATTTAAAACAATGAACTTTATAGAAGAATATATGAATAAATTTCTTAAAGTAAGCTGCAAATTGTGAGACTGTATCACTTTCAACAATTTTCTAAGATCTCTTACTTGGTAGATGTCAGGTGACCTCTTTTTTAAAATATGTTTTTATTGATTTCTGCAATGAATGGAGAGGGAGAGAGAAATATCAATGTAAGAAAGAATCATTGATCAGCTGCCTCCTGCATGTCCCCCACTGGAGTCATATGCCCTGACCAGGAATTGAATCACTGTGACCTCCTGGTTCATAGGTTGGCCCTCAACCACTGAGCCATGCAGGTCGGGCATCAGGTGACATCTTGCCCAGCCACCACTACTGTCTCTTACAGTTGTATGGGAATGGAAGGCAAAGAAGTGGAGAGTAAGTTGTGCACTCAGAAAAGGTATACATTTATTCTCAATGAGCTGATCTGGATACTGTCACTAGTGAGTACCCTACTTGCCTATAACAGTGAAAAGCCTTAAGCTCTCCAATGAATATACTGGTGGCAGGGTAAGCACATTGACACATACTGTTATGGAAATGGCAGTGGTTCATCTCATAGGAATAGAATATTGGTTTGCACTCCTTGCCATGCACACTTCTACTGGAACCATAATCTAGAAACCTGTTGAAAGCTTTATTTATCATCATTTTGTCTTATCCAGCATTGCTTCTGAGTATAGAACATATTTCTGATATTAAAGCAAAATGTATCCTCCAAAAAACTGAAGATTGTAGAATCCATTGATTTTACCCTGTCTCCTTGCCAAAAATAGCTGACCAGAGAGAATAGTCCCCTGGCTCAAGAAGATTGAGTTTATGTTCCAGATGGATGGTTCTAGCAAAGGAGTGGAGGATGGTGTCTGTGCCATTAGCCAGTACACTGGGCAGAGCTGTTTCAACTATAGCCAGTCCACCTGAACTCAGGAAACACGGAATGAATTTAGGAGTGCTGCTACACACTTTTTACCTCATGAAACTAAAAGGTTTTATTCCTGTCCCTGTGACTTTGTCCTCTGCATTTTATGAGCTTTGATGCCCAAGGGAGGAAGGTTTTCATTACCAAGTTTAACAATGTATCCATTAGACTGAAATGTGAGTTTGCCTTCTGGCCATTTGGGACTACTCATGTCAGATATAAAGCAACCAGAAGATCTGGTTAATACACGGGTTGAGGTGACTAATCTTTATCAACAGGACGCAGGATGTGTACACAGCATAGTGTAACAGAATGTTTACAGGGGAGCCTCTTGGTTTCTGCCCATACTGTCATTTTCTGTGTTAGAAGTGATTTACTTGATGGAATAAGACATTAAAAAGAAATCCCTGTTTTAAACAAGGTTGTTTTTGTTTGTTTGTTTTATTGTTGCAACTCTGCAGGCTCTCTTGGGAATGAATGAGATTGAGGTGTAGGATTGCATTGTTAAAAATTTACCTTATAATCATCCCAACAGATCCACCATGTGTGATAGATGGTCAGAATAGCCACAGTACTTTCAAGATCTTTCCACCAGTAGGTGGAATTCATTTCTCTCAACTTTGATTCTGAGGTGGTTTGTGACTTGCTTTGATTAATCAGATACAGGAGTGATATAGTTATGTCAGTTCTGATCCCAAGTCTGCCACACTGCCCTTCTCACTCGGAACCCTAGGTCATCATGGAGACGAGGCAAGAACAGCCTGCTAGAGTGTGAGAGATGAGTGGAAGAGGACCAACTTACCCCAACCTTCTAATCAAGGCCAGCCCCTGACAACCCAGGAGTTAGTCCAGCAGAGATTAACATTTCCCTGCCCCACCTAGAGAAACAGTACAAACTGCTGGTCTAAGAACCATTAAATATGTGGCTTCGATTTTGGGACACTAAGTTTTAAAGATCATGTCAAATAACTGCATGGCAGGATTAGTATTATTTCACTTTGCATGAAGTAAAATTTAACTCCAGAGAAGCTCTCATAATACTATGTAGTAAACAATTTCATTTCTTTGTTTTCATCATTTACATTATTTAAATTGAAATTCCTTTATTTTTTATTAAAAAAGGTGAGTTATTTTATCTCAGCTTAAGTGGAAAGCATTGTTTAAATTCATTTAATTTTAAATACCAATACATGAACATTTTAAAAAATATACTTGTAGCATTCTAAAAACTTATGGCACCTTCTGCAGCAAGTACATTAATATGCTTAAAGTGAGAAAAATGGAATCCTCTGCCTTATAGAGTAACTTATAGTATTCACTACAAATATTAGACATGAGGCTTCATATTCTTTTAAAATATGGGCCAAATTATTATGCAGTTTTTAACTGCATTCCATCCCCACTGAATAAAGGCCCAGATGATGTTTACTTAAATTGGAAAGCTAACTAGAGATAGGTCCATGTCATTTTTAAATTACTCAATTCAGTAAAGATAAAAATATATCACCTTAAAGTCTGGAATGATTAGTCAACTCTTTTATAATAATGAGAGAATTGATACCTTAGCCAGTTTGGGTCGGTGAATAGAGTGTCGGCCCTGCAGACTGATGAGTCACAGGTTCGATTCAGGTCAAGGGCACATGCATGGGTTGCAGGATCAATCTCCTGTGAGGATGTGCAGGATGCAGCTGATCAATGATTCTCTCTCATCATCAATATTTCTATCTATCTCCCTCTCCCTTCCTCTCTGAAGTCAATAAAAATATTTTTTTAAAAATTAGAGAATTGATAAGATGATGTTTACAGAGTACTACTCTGTCACAATTATTCTAAGAACCACAGAAAACTTAACATTATGGAAAATTATAGAGAATAACTTTCTAATAGCTGTGTGTGTATGTGTGTGTGTGTGTGTGTGTGTGTGTGTTGTGTGTGTCTGCACACACATATGTGTTTGTGTGCTGTATGACATGGATAATGGAAATTCTTGGGAAAAAAGTATGGAGACCACAGAGAATGTAGCAATGTCCTTGGACTCTGGGACAAGGGAATTACAGATAAATCATTTATAATTGTTCATGGTAAATAAGAAGCCCTCCACACAGTTATTAAATGCAACTCTAAGCAATGCAGGCACAGGATTTCCAAACTGGTTTTCATTTCTTTATAGCTCTTCAATGATGGCTCAACTAGTTAACAAAGTTTACAGACCCCTCATTGTTTAAGAAGAAGAATGCTCCTGATGATACCAATAAAAAACTCATTTGAGCCACTAGCCCATTTTTTGTGTCAATCTGTACTTATCTAGACTTTACATCACTGGGGCAGCCTAGGTTGATTTTTATGTCTACTTGCTTTCTTTTTTTTAATGTTATTCTTTACTCTGTATCTTATCTGATTTTATTTAATGTATTTTACCTGAATAATGTATAAACATCCCTATTCCCTGGTCTGTAATATAATATCCTTTTGATTTTATTATTTTACTTTTTTACAAACTTTCCATAATAATATGTCACCTTGAGACACTCACTCTGAACACAAAACACAGGAACATCAAATACAGGTGACTTGCATAAAAAGTTCCTTAAAACACTATCATTCACAATTTACCAAAAAAGCTTCTATCATGAGAAGTAGAGAAAAATGTGTTTGGTTTTCAACCAGAATTATAAATCTGTCTCCTTTCCATATTTGTAAACTTGCCCTAATATGTTTAGCATTAGTTCTTTTCTATCCCAGCAAAATTCTAAAATCATTGTGAATTTTGAATTGTTTGAATATTTAATGTAGTGTTTCCAGCAGAAAAATATACTTTGTCATTTTAATTTGACAAATTGTCCTTGCAATAATAGAAATAGTTTCATTTTTAAGGATTTTGTCAGAATTGTTATCTTTATTGTAGGATAACACATACACCATTCCTTACAATATATTTGACAGCAGAAAGTGAAATTATCAGTGCTTTAAAATTAGAAGTATTTTGTTTTCATATTTTAGGGGATAATCACTGAAGTAGTCATGAGAAGCTCAAGGTTTAATTCATTTAAAATTACATATATTCCTTTCACAAAAGTCTTATCAAGGTTACACAGCTTGCTGCTTTTTGAGATACTGTTGGTGCTAAACAAAGTACCCATTAAAATAACATTTACTAGTAAGAGAGTGTCAAAATGATAACATACTTCTATGGACATAGTTTCTAAAAATCCATTTAATCATTTAGGCTACTAGTATTATTTTGCAATTTTAATATCAATTTGCAAAACTATGTTTTTGTGTACATAGTATGTTAAGATCCATTTTTATTTCAACTAAAAAGTATACATAACATTTCTGTAAAATTAAATAGAAATTGTTGTGGTAGATACTCTGAAATGAATAAAAGTAACTCATAGAACAATATCTATTAAAGAATACCAAATAATACTTCTATGCTTAGGAATAAACATGATATATAGACTCAAAAAGTATAAAGTGAGTATCCTTTTTTATATATAACTCTGTTTTAGCTTTTTACAAAGGTGTGAATTCCTTTAGGGTAAGCATATTATAATATCAACTAGAGGCCCAGTGCACAAATTCATGAACTAGTAGGGTCCCTTGGCCTAGCCTGCAGCATCAGGCCAAAACTGGCTTTCAGATATCCCCCAAGTTGTCCTGCATTGTGACAAGGCACAGGCCAGGCTAAGAGATCCTACTGGTGCATAATTGGGGCTGAGGAGAGATGTGGTAGGTTAGCCAGCTAAGGGCTGACTGTGGGAGGGCTCCAGGATGTGTCCAGCCCATTTCACTCAGTCCTGATGGGCCGGACCCCAGAAGCAAGCTAACCTACTGGTTGGAGCATATGCCTCTAGATGGTCAGTGCATGTCATACTATGAGTTGAGCAGTCTTAGCATATCATTAACATATTATGCTTTGATTGATTGATTGAATGGCCAAACGGTCAACTGCGCACTTAGCATATTAGGCTTTTATCATATAGGATTTTATGCATATTATATTTCCCAGTTTGTCTTATTGATGTTGGATCTTTGATAGAGTTATGACCATTGATTTCTTATATAATCTTTGATATAATTATAGTCGGATTATTTTAGGTGCAAAATTTAATTGATTATATTCAATTTTGTTTTATTTAAAGCATTTCCACAACTACCTGTTATTTTACAGCTTGGACTATTTGGCTGAAAATTTCAATGTAATTTTTTGGTCACTGGTATCTTAAAACTCTTTGTTTAGAAAATTATTAGAAATTTTATTTTATATATTTTTATTGACTTCAGAGAGGAAAAGAGAGAGAGAAAGAAAGAGAGAGAGAGAAACATCAATGAGAGAGACTTATTGATTGACTGCCTCTTGCACCCTCGCTACTGTGGATAGAGCCCACAACTCGGGCATGTGCGCATGACTGGGAATCGACCTGTGACCTCCTGATTCATAGGTTGATACAATCACTGAGCCATGATGATTGGGCAGAAAGCTATTAGAAATTTTAAATTTAATAGCAGACCAACCTATAAATTTTATAAAAATAAATAATTATTCACAAAGTCAAAAAAAGCACATTATGCAATAAAATAATATGCTGTAATAGATACATTTTATGCTTTTAAATTGTAAGAGAGATGTTTTAAAAATAAAAATAAATATATAATGACATTTAGATAAGTGCTTAGACAAAGAGCAATGGATAAAATGGTAGAACTGTACATAAGCTGAATGTTTAGCAAGGGATTAATGAAGGAATTAGATTTGGGGGTGAGAGTATGAGCTAAGAATGAAAGGTAAGTAGAAGATAATAACTTTTAAAAAGGTATTTATACTTGGAACATTCAAAGTAATAATTATAGAAATAACTCAATATATGTTGTGAACATTTATCAAGAATAGTCACACAACATGTGAATCATTTGCAAGCTGCTGAGAATTTAGAGGTAAGAAGAAAGCTGAGCTTAGTTTCAAAGAAAAAATGCTAATAGACACACATGCGAAAAATCAGTGATTATCTATATATATAAAAACCTAAGCAACTGGCTGACCAGACAACTGGTAGCTATGAGGCACACTGACCATCAGAGGGCAGTGCTTAATGCAGGAGCTGCCAAGCTACAGTGATTTGTCAGCTGTAGTTCTTGGGTAAACCACCTAGAACCAGAGAGGAGGGAGCCCAATTCCGCAGTGTGTCACCCGAGAACCACCCTCTTGCAATCTGGGACCCTTCAGGGGATGTCAGGGAGCTGGTTTTGGCCTGATCCCTGCAGGTCAGGCTGAGGGATGTGCTAATTATACCAGACGTTCTTCCCAAAGTCTTTCCTTCCAGACAAACCTGCAGCAGGACAGATCTGAGGCAGAGGAGGCAAAGACCCCTAGCCATGGTAGCAGCGGGAAGGGCTGGGAGGAAGCCTCTTACACAAATTTTATGCATCAGCCTCTAGTCCTATCTAATAAAAGGGTAATATGCAAATTGACCATATCTCCACTACACTTACAAGTCACACCCACCAGCCAATCAGAGTGAGTATGCAAATTAACTCAACCAAGATGGCTACTGCCACAGAGAGAGCAGGAGGGAGACTTGGGTTGCCCCTGGTGATGGAGGAAGCCAAGCTTTCCACAAACCCTGGCCAGCCTAGGCCTCCACTTAAGGCAATAAAGTTTCAATGGCTGTGTGAGCAGAAGGCTTGGCTCCACTCCAGGCTACAAAGTTTCAATTGTAGGAGATAAATAAATCCCAGATACCAGGGCCTCCACTTGGGTCATCAGGAAGTGTGACTGGCCTTCAAACCACCACAGGCCCCTCGCCCAGGCCACTCCATTTCCCAAAGGAAAACTTCCCCAGATCCAGGACATTCTTCAGGGCAAACCAGCTGGCCCCCACCTGTGCAGCAGGTCTCTATCCTATCTAATATTAGAGTAATATGCAGACTTATCATCATTCCAACACACAAGATGACTGCCCCCATGTGGTCAAAGATCCTGCCCCCATGTGGACACAAAATGGCCACCACAAGATGTCTAGCAGGGAAGGGCAGATAGCAGGGACCAGGCCTGCAAGGGAGGGCAGTTGTGGGCAATCAGGCTGAAAGAACAAAGTGGGACTGACTATCCTCCATCTTGTAAAGCTGTGTCCCCAACCTGATCTCCCTTCTAGAAAACACTGCAAGAATGCTAGAAATGTCCTGGTTCCCAAACCACCACCCAAGAAGACCAATGAAGCCCCAAGAATGCAGCTACACTGTAGAATGCTCCTTGTGCACCACCCTTGACTAATTAGGAGGTAGCGGGCATAGCTCAGACCCAGGAATGTGTTAATCATTCTCTATTGTAAGTTCCTTAAATCCCTGCCATAAATTCCTGCTATAAATCCCTGCCGTAAAATCCTGGAATAAAACCCTGACCTGGAACTGACCAATCTTTGTCACTCACCTCATCCACCTAAGCCCACTCACATGACTAACCATATGAATCCTTTGTTCTCTTGAAGCTCAGGGCTCTCTGGCATTCTGCTGCTGCTGTGTCAGTAGAGGCAGAGGGACCAGACTCGAGCCTGAATAAAGACTCTCTGCTTTTGCATCATACTCAGTTCCCTGGTGGTCTTTGGGGATCTTGAAATCTGGGCATAACATTGCCAGCAGGGGAGGACAGTTGGGAGGGACCAGACCTACACAGGAGGGAAGTTGGGGGTGACCAGGCCTGCAGGGAAGGGCAGTTGGGAGGGACCCAGGCCTACAGGGAGGGCATTTAGGGATGACCAGGCCTGCAGGAACAGACAGTTGGGACAACCATGGTGGCAAGGGAGCAAGCAGTTAGGCATTAATCAGACTGGCAGGGGAGTGGTTAGTGACTGATCAGGCTGGAAAGTAGAAGTGGTTAGGGGCAATCAGGAGGGCAGGCAGGTGAGCAGTTGGGAGCCAGCAGTCCTGGATTGTGAGAGATGTCAGACTGCCCGTTTAGGCCAGATCCCCGTAGGGTCCCAGATTGGAGAGGGAGCAAGCTGGGCTGAAGGACAACCCTTACCCCATGCACAAATTTTGGGCACTGAGACTCTAGTCTTATATAATAGCTATTTTGCCTTGTTGTAGTGAAGTTGATTATCTTTTTCCTTTGAATCACATAATATAATTTCTTGTACATAAAGCGTTTGTTGTCTTTTCATCAGACTAACATACCTCTTATATTATCTTTTAAAAAAATATATTTTTCAAGGACATCAAATCCAATTTAGAAAAAATAAGCAGAAAAATAAACAAGTATACTCACTACCTATTTTAACATTTAATTATTCCTTATATTTGAGCCTTTTTTTCACTTAAATAATTTTATATTCTTGTCAATGTCTGTATTAAAATTTTCAGTCATATTACAAAGTAAAATAATTATATTGATTTGGCATTTTGAACTATTTGAAGATGGCATTTGGTAAATGTTGACAATGGAAAATATAAGAACATAAATTAGCAAAATGGATTTTATATTTTATATTTTGTATTATACCCGGATTTGATGTACAAAGAACTTCATGCATCATATACATTTATGATTTGAAGCAGGAAGTTGATTTTTTTTAGTTGGAAGCTGATATTACCTACTATAATATTTTCATGGAAGTGAGTATGCCATTTTCTCTTTAATTAGGAAAAATATGACACAATATAGCTTTGAATGTAAGTTTACTTTTAAGCTTCCTAATAATAATTTTAAAAAAGTGAAATAATTGCATCTTTTCTAAAGTGGCAGTTATAGTTTTCTAAATATAAACTGTGGAATATAGGGTTTGGGATGCTAAATCATCAAGGAACAAATGAATATTTCATGTACATTATGGATGACAAGTTTCTGGTGGTGATCAAAATGTGACAAGGACAGTGGCTGCTATCATTAGTCACTTCCTTGAGGTGCCTGGTTCTATAGTAACTTACTAATGTGCAGGATGCCGAGTGATGGTAGCAAGAAAAAAAGAGAGTAAGTCAGGGTGTTTTGCTTTTATGCCTTTATTTTGTGATACATTATTTTAATGTTTAACACAGTATATTAAGAATAATAAATAAACATTAATTTTGATAATTTTGCACTTTTTCCACACAAAAATATTGACTAAGGTAATTTTTGAAGTGCTTTGATCTGATAAGGCTATTCTATTGCCTTGTGGTAACACAGAAATAAAAAAAAATTATTAAAGATTACTTACTTACCGTGTTTTAAAAGAAAACTTGACATATTTTTTTAAATCCGTTTCTTCCATCAAATATATAGGAGCTCAGTTATTATATATACATGTTATTATATATTGCTTAAACTATTCTGTGTTTAAATTTCTGCAACCTCTTCAATATAACAGTTATAGTCACAGATTATTTTTATTTTCCACATATAGGTCAGATCCCCATTCCCCTTTAATTATACCCTTTTTCCATTCTCCTTTTTATAAATATTTATAATTCATTTTCTCATGTCTAAAACTGTGTTTGGCTAACATTCCATTTTTATAATATGTTATTTATCATTTCATTATAAATGTACATATATAAATATTATTTTTCTATATTAAAATGGTATACAAAGCTTCAAAGTTTATTTTCTATTATGAGAAATGCTTAAGAAAAATTAGTTATACTTGCTTTAGGTAACATTTTCATTTCCCTCCAAACACATTTCAAATAAAACAATAAGGCTATGGCAGTGGAACTCCATATAGACATAACAAAGTGTTATTTTTCCTTTTGTACTGATAGCTTTAAAATCAATTATATGTGGGCAAAGGAAGCCTGAGGATAACAAATGAGTCAACACAGTTTTATTGATACTGGCCTGACTTTACAATGGAAACATACTTTAGCTGTATGTCAATCATATCGTAGCCTCAAAGCCTTTTAATATTTTTCCTCTAGATTATTACTTTCTTCTCTGTTTAAATGGATTGGAAAACTGAAATGCTATTTTGCATTTTCTGCCTTCAAGAAAGAAAAAGAACTAATCTGAAATGAGGCAAACAGCAACATAACTTTGTCAATCACTATTGACATAATATTCAATTCTATCTGTATGCTAATATCAATTTATTTCTCGAAATGTGTTTTGCAAGTACAAGTCAACTAAGAATATAAAGCATTAATGTGATTCCAGTGAGCAAAAGTGGATACTTTTTAGCAATATGATGGCAGTGATTATATTTTGGTAACATTTAGATTAAAAGCAAAAGTCACTAAAATCATTTCAGAATTTGTTCACTTTTATATTGAGTTTTAGAACTATTCTGGAGCCCAAAATACTAGCTCCTACAAGCAATATTCTGGTCAGACCAAGAGGTTATTAAAGCTATTACCTTCATGATAAAAGAGTTTTTTTTAATAAAAGTTTGTTAGTGTGTTTTATAAATAAAGTGATATTTGCCAAAGTTGTTTGGACACTATTGGACCAAAGTGGATGAACATCCTTAAACTTTGTTACTTTTATTCAGTAGCTACTTTTATAGTGAATTAAAACAATTATTTATGACTTTTATATTATAATGTCATTTAGAAGACTTTGTTGCTATGATCTGGAACTTGTTCATGAATGTTAGTGCTTGGACTCCTTGTTAACTTAGGCTTAGAAGTTAAAGTTTTATAACAAAATATCCTAACAGTCTAATTTAAAAATTCAAAATGTCTCTTGACCTATTTTTTTTTACAAATTATGTATTTTATTTTAAAAATATTCCTGTGACCTTGCTAAAAAAAAATTGCTAAAAGGAAAGAAAATAATACTTTAATAGAAAAGTTCCCATAGTTTGTATTGTTTTGTCATTGTTAATTCTTTAATATTATTTTATTTTATTTTTTTATTGTTTAAAATATTACATATGTCTTCTTTTTAGCCCACCTACTCCTCCCTAGCCACTCCCACCCCCAGGACAAGTCTGTACTGCCCCAGTGTCCATTTTCACTGATTATGCTAATATCCACACTTACAAATCTTTTATTGATCTCTTGCCCCACACACCCCTAACCTCCTTGCATTTACTCTGAGGTTTCATGGTCTGTTCACTGTTTCTCTGCCACTAGATCTATTTTTATTTATTTATTTATTTATTTATTTATTTATTTATTTATTTATTTATTATTTTTCCCCCTATTGCCCTCCCCACCCCCCAGAATACGCCCTCACCCATTCCCTCCACCTCCACCTTCCCCATTGCCCTGTCTCCACTGACTATCCCCACATACACATGCATACAAGTTCTTCCATTGATCTCCTAGAGGCCTCTCCTCCCCAACTTTCCCTGCCTTCCCACCATAGCAGGACAGTTCGTTCATTGCTTCTTTGCCTCTGCATCTGCTTCCTCCCCTCCACCCCCTGTTTCTTTTTTTAAAATTATTTTTCTTTTTTTTTAATATATTTTATTGATTTTTTACAGAAAGGAAGGGAGAGAGATAGAAAGTCAGAAACATCGATGAGAGAGAAACACCGATTAGCCACCTCCTGCACGCCCCACAGTGGAGATGTGTCCGCAAGCAAGGTACCTGCCCCCAACCGGAATCGAATCTGGGACCTTTCAGTCTGCAAGCCGACACTCTATCCACTGAGCCAAACTTGCCCTGGCCACCCCCTGTTTCTTGTTTTTAAAAACATCTTACCCATATAGGCTAGAAATAAACCCACCAGAGCAAAAGAAAATGATTGAGTCTCAGTTTCAATGTCCAATAGCTTTGAGTCCCAGTCTCAATGTCAGACAGTTCCTTATGTGTACATGTCATCAATGGTATTTGGATACTGGACAGATGGTGGTGATGCTGTAGTGATGCTCAGCTGCTAACTGCTCACATGGCAAGGCGTCCTCAGTGTCTTCCATCTCTGGACTGTTTCTCCTCTTGCCTTCGTGTTTGGGGCACACCTGTCAGTTCCTCTCTGTTGCAGGAGTCCACTTGGTCTTGGAGTTGATTTCTGAAAGTATATAAACATATTTTTGACCAAGAGTTAATACAGGAATCTTTTCTATAAAATTGACTTGGGGTCCTTTTAATTTTGCCTATCCGCTTTTCCTTTGGCTTATTTTGACACCATGTGTGTTTTTCATGGGTGTCTTGCTGTTAGCATTAAAAATTAAAATTAATTTTCTAAAGTGAAAATTTTCTAAATGTATTTTACTTACCAGATATTTTTTTTCCTTACATGCTATTATCTTACTCGCCCCCCCCCACTTTTTTGTGATTGATGGAGAATTTGGTAAAATTTTTTTAATGCAATCTTGATAACTTTAAATTTTAACTTTTTGCACACAAATATGCCTGCTTTGTGTTCATTACATATTAAACAATTATACCATGAGATGGGATATCAATAGAAATTTTAATTAATACGTTAGAAACAGCTTTTTGTCCAGTACACTTAAATTTTCTTGGGTGTTCGCTTATTTCAGTTTGCCAACTTAAATTAATCTGAGAGCATGATAACTCTTTTATGTCAAATTTAATACTCTACCCACAATCTTAGATTACCCTGTAAATATTAGTGGAAAGGTTTATTTGCATTGAGTAGGCACTGAGCATTCCTAGTGCTAGGCTGAATTTAGATACAGGGCAGCTGCTGTTGGCATGTTTCAGTCTGTTACCTGATCTGAGCTGGGCCACGTCTCTGTCTGTTACCTGGGTCCCGGTTTGTGCTGAGTATGGGAAGCAAGGTAGCCATGGGGGCAGGAGACCACCCTCAGAAGGGGTGAAGGTTCAGACCCCTGCAAGGTTGGGGGTGGTGAGGGTCTGTACCTCACCTCTGTTGATCCTCAAGTTCTCTCATGATGGCCCCTCTGCGATTGTGCCTGTCTTAGGTTGTTCCTTCCCTGAGGAATCTTACCCGTCTCTGGCTAACCAGTCATCCTCAGGGGCCAAGCAGGTTGCTGTGTGGTTCAGTTCTGTCTCATGGTAGCCTATGCCCCCCGTGGCCTCCACGCCCATCACCTGCTTTGGGGATCCCCTCGCCTGCTGGCATGTGCCTCGGCACTAATCACTTATCTCAGGGAATTCAGGTTCCTTCTCCAGGTAGGGCCCAGCTCATACCATTTGGCAAGAGACAGATCCATTATACCAGCCACCTCGAGGCTTCAACCTCAGGATGAATAGAAAGCTCAGGCTACAGCTGAGGGCCATTGGATTGTGAGAAGAGGGTCCCTCTTGGCAAAAGAGGAAAGAGGGCCAGTATAGAATGCTCAAGTGCCTTCCCAATGCCTCAATTCCTTCTCAAAGGAATTAAATCCTTTCATGTCCTCTTTTTAAATTGCTGCTAAACATTCAAAGAATTAGTTTGTACATTTGTTTGGGGTGGTTGTACAATATGTTGTTGTGAAATATCAAAAATTAAATGATATTGTCGGATAATATCATGTAAGGATATTCTTTGCTCTGGGCCATGTCAATTCAATTTCAAAACGGGCTGACAATTTCTTTTTGTAACTTTATATAAACTATTTCAAGGAGGTAAAAACACAGATTACTTACCTTACTTAGCTCAAGAGGCCAAATGTATTGATTTTCAATTCCGCTCCTTAAGACATTTAAAGGAAACTTCTCTTTATTTCCTTCCAAAATGATTTTTATGTTACAAAGTTTCATTTAAAATCTTTGTCTCATGAAGTAATTTATCTTGAGGTTATGGAGACCACTATATGAATTCCCTCTCCTGCCATACCTTCCCCATTGTCTGTGCCCAATGCTTATGCTCATACGCATGTACTAAGGTCCCTCTGTTGATCTCTCCCCCTTATTCCCACCAACCCCCACCTTACCCAAGGTTTGATGCTTTGATCGATGTTTCTCATTCTCTGGATCTGATCTTGATTATCAGTCTATGTCATTCATTACATTCCACAGATGAATGAGATCATGTGATATTTGTCTTTCTCTGCGTGGCTTATTTCACTAAGCAAAATGCTCTCCATCTCCATCCATATTGTTGCAAATGGTATGAGCTCCTTCTTTTTTACTGCAGGGTAGAATTCCATTGTGTAGATGTACCACAGTTTTTAATCCAATCATCTGCTGATGGGCACTTAGGCTGTTTCCATATCTTGGCTCTAGTGAATTGTGCTGCTATGAACATTGGTGTGCATATATCCTTTCTGATTGGAGTTTCTAGTTTCTTGGGATATATTCCTAGTAGTGGGATCACTGGGTCAAATGGAAATTCCATTTTTAGTTTTTTTGAGAAGACTCCATACTGTTCTCTACAGTGGCTGTACCAGTCTGCATTCCCACCAGCAGTGCATGAGGGTTCCTTTTTCTCCACATCCTTGCCAACACTTGTCCTTAGTTGGTTTGTTGATGATAGCCATTGAGATGGTACCGCATTATTGTTTTGATTTGCATCTCTCTGATGACTAGTGACTTTGAGCAGGTTTCCATGTGTCTCTTTGTCTTCCATCTGTCTTCTTTCAAGAAGTGCCTATTTAGATCAGTTGCCCATTTTTTGATTGGGTTGTTTATCTTCTTTTTGTGAAATTGTATGAGTTCTCTGTAAATATTGGAGATTAAACCCTTATCATTGAGATCATTGGCAAATATGTTCTCCCCAGCAGTGGCCTTTCTTGTTGTTTTGTTGATGGTTTCCTTTGCTGTGCAAAAGCTTTTTATTTTGAAGTACCCCCTATTTGTTTATTTTTTTCTTTAGTTTCTATTGCCTGAGGAGCTGTGTCTGTGAAGAAGTTCATTCCTCATATGTCGGAGATTTTGCTGCCTGTGGATTCCTCTAGTATTTTATGGTTTCCCGTCTTATGTTTAAGTCCTTTATCCATTTTGAGTTTATTTTTGTGTATGGTGTAAGTTGGTGGTCTAGTTTCATTTTTTGCATGTTTCTGTCCAATTTTCCCAACACCATTTGTTGAAGAAACTGTCTTGACTCCATTGTATGTTCATGCCTCCTTTGTCAAATATTAATTGAGTATAGTGGTTTGGGTCGATTTCTGGGTTCACTATCCTATTCCATTGATTGATGGGTCTGTTCTTACGCCAGTACCAGGCAGTTTTGAGAACAGTGGCTTTGTTATACAGCTTGAAATCTGGCATTGAGATCCCACCTATTTTGTTCTTCTTTCTAAGGATTGCTGCAGCTATTTGGGGTCTTTTTTTATTCCAAATGAATTTTTGGAAAGTTCGTTCTAGGTCTGTGAAGTATGCCTTTGGTATTTTCATGGGGATTGTGTTTAATTTATAAATTGCTTTGGGTAGAATGGACATTTTGATGATATTGATTCTCCCAATCCATGAACATAGTATGTTCTTCCATCTGTTCATGTCTTTCTCTATCTCTTTTTTTAGAGTTGTGTAGTTTTCTGCATATAGGTCTTTTACCTCCTTAGTTAAGTTTATTCCTAGGTATCTTAATTTTTTTGGTGCGATGGTAAATGGGATTGCTGGTTTAGTCTCTCTTTCTGGAAGTTCATTGTTGGTATATATAAATGCCAAAGATTTCTTGGTGTTAATGTTGTATCCTGCTACATTGCTGAATTCATTTATTAAGTCTAATAATTTTTTGATAGAGTTTTTAGGGTTTTCTATGTACAGTATCATATCATCTGCAAATAAGGACAGTTTTACTTCTTCTTTTCCTATTTGGATGCTTTTATTTCTTTTTCTTGCCAGATAGAAATGGCTAATACTTCCAGCACTATGTTAAATAGAAGTGGTGAGAGTGGGCATCCCTGTCTTGTTCATGTTCTTAGTGGAAATGGTTTTAGTTTTTGCCCATTGAGTATGATGTTGGCTGTGGGTTTGTCATATATGGCTTTTATTATGTGGAGGTATGATCCTTCTATTCCTACCTTGCTGAGAGTTTTTATTAAGAAAGAGTGTTGGATTTTGTCAAATGCTTTTTCTGCATCAATTGATATGACTATGTGATTTTTATCTCTCAATTTGTTTATGTGATGTATCACGTTTATTGATTTGCGGATATTGTACTATCCTTGCATCCCTGGGATAAATCCTACTTGGTCATGGTGTATGATCTTTCTGACGTACTGCTGGATTCGATTTGCTAGTATTTTGTTGAGGATTTTAGAATCTATGTTCATGAGGGATATTGATCTGTAATCCTCTTTCATTGTGTTATCTTTATCGGGTTTTGTTATTAGGGTGATGCTGGCTTCATAGAAGGAGTTTGGAAGTGTTCCTTCCTCTTGAATTTACTGGAATAGTCTAAGAAGAATGGGTTTTACTTCTTCTATGAATGTTTGGTAAAATTCCCCTGTGAAGCCGTTTGGCCCTGGGCTTTTGTTTGCTGGAAGCTTTTTGATGACTGCTTCAGTTGCTTCCTTAGTTATCAGTGTGTTGAGATTTTTAGAATCCTCCTGTGTGAGTTTTGGAAGGTTGTGTTTTTCTAAGGAACTGTCTATTTCCTCTAGGTTGTGAAATTTGTTAGATAGAGTTGTTCATAATAGTTTTTAACAATCCTTTGTATTTCAGTGTGGTCTGTAATTATTTCTCCTCTCTCACTTCTGATTTGGGTCCTCTCTCTTTGCTTCTTGATGAGTCTGGCTAGAGGTTCATCAATCTCATTTATTCCTTTGAAGAACCACCTCTTTGTTTTGTTGATTTTTTGTATCCTTTTTTTTTGTCTCTATGTCATTCATTTCTGCTCTGATCTTTATTATTTCCTTCCTTCTGCTCACAGTGGTCTTTTCTTGTTGCTCTCTTTCTAATTCTTTGAGTTGTTGAGTTAGGTGATTCATTACCATTTTTTCTTGTTTTTTGAGGTAGGTCTGTAGAGCTATATACTTCCCTCTTAGCACTGCTTTAATAGTGTCCCATAACATTTGCATTGTTGTGTTTTTATTGTCATTAGTCTCCAGAAAATTTTTAATTTCTTCTTTTATCTCATTTATAACCCAATCATTGTTTAATAACATGCTATTCAACTTCCAAGTGTTTGAATTTTTTGTAATGTTTTTATTGTAATTTATTTCTAATCTTATGCCATTGTGGTCTGAGAAAATGCTTGATATGATTTCAGTCTTTTTGCATTTGGGGAGACTGTGCTTACGACCCAATATGTGGTCTATTTTTGCGAATGTCCCATGTGCACTTGAGAAGAATGTGTATTCTGTAGCTTTGGAGTGAAATGCTCTGAAGATGACAATTAGATCCATCTGATCTAGTGAGTTATTTAGAATTGCATTTCTAAATAAATCCAGAGATGTCAGTGGTGTATTAAAATCCCCTACTATGATTGTATTGCTGTCAATATCTCCCTTGATATCCTCCAAGAGTTTTTTTATGTATTTAGGGGCTCCTGTATTAGGTGCGTATATGTTTACCAGAGTTATATCGTCTTGATGAATTGCTCCTTTTAGTATTATGCTCCTTTTAGTAACAATGCAAATGTTATGGGACACTATTACCTTCCTTATCTCTTGTTATAGCCTTTACTTTGAGGTCTATTTTATCAGATATAAGTATTGCTACCCCAGCTTTTTTCTCATTTCTATTTGCCTGAAAAATGTTTTTCCATACCTTTACTCTTAGTCTGTATGAATCCTTTTCTCTGAGGTGGGTCTCTTGTAGACATCAAATGTATGGGTCATGTTTTCTTAACCATTCAGGTACCCTCCATTCAGCTACCCTATGTCTTTTGATTGGTGCATTTAACCCATTTACGTTTAATGATATTATTGACAAGTTCATGTTTGTTGTCATATTTTCCTTAGTGTTGTGTGTTTTGTTTTGTTTTTTTAGGTTTTTTCTTTTTCCTTTCTCTTTCTTCTTTTTACAGCAGTCCCTTTAGCATTTCTTGCATTATTGGCTTGGTAGTGATAAACTCTTTTAACCCTGTCTTGTCTCCAAAGCTCCTGATTCCACCTTCAATTTTGAATGATAGCCTTGCTGGGTATAGTATTCTTGGATTCAGACCCTTGTTTTGCATCACTTTATATATTTCATTCCATTGCCTTCTGGCATGGTGTGTTTCTGTTGAGAAATCAGTTAATATTCTAATAGGAGATCCCTTGTAGGTAACTTTCTGTCTCTCTCTGGCTGCCTTTAAGATTCTTACTTTGTCGTTAGTATTCACCAATTTAATTATGATGTGTCTTGGTGTTGTTTTTTTTGGATTCAGCTTGTTTGGGACACTGTGTACTTCCTGGACTTTCATATTTTTTTCCTTGCCAATATCAGGGAAATTTTCTGTTATTATTTCTTCAAATAGGTTTTCTATTCCTTCCTTTTCTTCTACTCCTTCTGGTATCCCAATTAAACATATATTGTTTCTTTTTGTGTTGTCCCAAAGCTCCCTTAGGCTTTCTTCTTGTCTTTTTAAGTCTTTTTTCCAGTTGTTGCTGTGTTTGTGTGTTTTTCCCTACCTTGTCTTCTAATTCACTGATGCAGTCCTCAGCTTCTTCTAGTCTACTCTTTAGGCCTTCCATTGTGTTCCTTATTGTAGTTATGTTGTTCTTCATCTCCTCTTGCTTTTGTTTCATGTTGGTGACATTCTCATTCAGCTCCTTATAGTTCTGATTGAGTTGTGTTTTATTGTCGTTGAGTTGTGTGTAATTGTCTTCCATCCATTTAAACACCCTTAAAACCATTACTCTGAGTTCTTTCTCTGAAAGGCTGGTCACTTCAATTTCATCTAACTCCCTTCCTGGTGATTCCTGTTTTTCTTTCCTTTGGGGATTGCTTTTACATCTTCCTGTTTTCTTGTAATGTTTTAATTGTAGATCTAATTGTTTTACTACCCAAGTTTTTTTGGTTTTTTTTTTGGGGGGGTGGTCAGGGGGTGATGCTACTGGTGTATTCTCTCAGTTCTCCTGTGTTTGTTAATATATTGTAGTTTCCTACTTGAGCTATTTGGGTTCTCTTGATGTAGATCTGCGATCTTGAGCAGCACAACTTTGGTTTCTAGCAGTCGGCAGCTGTGGAGAGAAGTGTCCCTATTTTTGCTGTTTTGCACCCTTAATTGAGATCACGCATGCCCAGCGGTGATACCCAATGGCACCAAGGACCCGTCTGTCTGGATGATGTGTTTCAGGGGCCTATACCCAAGAGAGGTGTGGCTGTGGTGTCCAGAGTTAAAAAATCACACCTGCGGGGGCTCCCAGTGGCTCCCAGGCACTGTTTAAGGGGTGGACCACCAAAAACGTGCTGCTGAAAACCTGCCTTGGGTGGTGGCCTCGAGGGTGCACCTAAAACACCGGTGACTAGGGAGCTCCACAAACCAGATAGTAGGGTATGCCACAGACAGGACGACCAGAACACACAAACACAGGGTCTAGGATGCTACAGAAGGGGCAGCCCTGAGGCAAAAAAACAGGGATTAGGGCCTCAGCAAGCTTGCTCAAAGGCCCATGGCGGACTTGCACAGGAACACGTTGACCCCTGAGTTCTGAGGGCAGGGGGAGGGGAGTGGGAACCTAGTGTGTAACCGCAGCTGAAACCACAGCCAGGCCACCCCAACGTGCAAACACAGGTACTAGGGTGTCCGTAAACTGGTGCGAAGGCCCGCTGCACAAGGTGCGTGCCAGTGACTGGCGAGATCTCAAGCCGGGACCCCTGTGTGGCCGCTGCTGCAGCTGCGCTGATGTCGCTGGGGCGGGAGAGGTTCACTCACTGCTTTGGAGGTGGAGGTCCCAATGTCCGCGGGAATGCAGGGTCTGCGGGAGTGCAGGATCCACGGGTCTGCGGGACTCTGCCTGGAGTGGCTGTTGGGTCGCAGGGCAACTCCAATGCCTGTCTAGCTGGTGGTGTTGGTGATTCCCAAAGAAAGGCCCTGTTTTCCTTCAAGATGCCGTGGGCTCCGTTCCCGAGTTCCACAGTACAGGGAGTGAAAGCCTCGATGGCAGTCTCTCCCCATCCGAGAGAGCCTGGACTGCCAGCCCCCACTGCTCCCATGAGATTCAACTGTCCCTCCCTCTATCACCCACCCACCGCACACACCCACACACTCTCTTTTTGCCCCCTCACTCACTTCCTCTCCCTCACCTCCGTCCTGCCAGCCGCCATCATCCTCTCATCCCTCTCATTGTTAATTCTTTACGAGGATATTTCTAAAAGGGAGGCTATACAAAATAGAAAATTGCAATATCAAGTTAATATTTTAAAGCCAGAATGAAGATTTATAGGTACAATAATTATTAAAAAATAAACTAAAACAAAAATTACATAATCAAAAATTGCACATAGAAAATATTTTTAAAGTTTTAATGTCTTTTGTAAGTTAAATAACATGGAGTTTAAAAAACTATGTTCAGCCGAGACCGGTTTGGCTCAGTGGATAGAGCGTCGGCTTGGCTTGCGGACTGAAAGGTCCCAGGTGCCATTCCAGTTGGGGACATGTACCTTGCTTGCGGGAACATCTCCACTGTGGGGCGTGCAGAGGCGGCTGATTGATGTCTCTTTCTCATCGATGTTTCTGACTTTCTATTTCTCTCTCTTCCTCTCTGTAAAAAACTATGTTCAAATTTGTATTACTACTTACATCATTGCTTCTTCACATACATCATTTATTCAAAATTGATCTGTTTTGATCCGACTTCCCTGGTTAAACTACTTTTCACTAAAACATAGGTTTGAGAGGCAAAGAATATGAAATAATAAATCACTAATCATATAAAAATTCAGAAAGGGACAAACTGAAGCTAATTTTGAATACTCTGCCAAAAAACTGTACACTTTCAATAATTCCTCACCTTTGAATGACGCCAAATAGAAAGAACTCTATTCCATGAAACTGAAGTTTTTTCTAGCAAGACATTAAACTATAGTCACAATAGGACAACAGATAACCTCTCAGAGGAAAGGTATATTGTGTAGTTTTGTCTACAGGGTGGTAAGTCACTCATACTCTGGGATAGAAATGGCAAAATTACTAGTATTGTGGAGTGAGAATTGTGAAATTTCTCTAAAATAATACAAAGTTTTGAGGAACTTAGTATACTTAGGGAAAGATAGTAGAATTTTTGCCTATTCTTGATAAAGTGAAGTATATCAAGAAAGAGAAAACTTCATTCCAAATTACATGACTGGGAATATAAAAGAACTATAGAATCAAAGTGTGACCCTGTTTCAGAAAGGCCATTCTGCCTATAGCATGAAGTCTAAGATTAAAGAAACTAAAAACCAAATTTTGCATACTGCAATATAAAGCCAATTTCCACTACCTTTTCAAAATTATGCCCTGGCTAACAATTTGGCATCAGGACAATTCACACAGATGTCTCAGAGCAGCAATATTTCCTAACTTCTTAAAACCTTCACTTGTCACTGCTCACCTCTTCCACAGCCTCCTATTTTTACTGCTTTCCATTTATTTATAACTACATATCTGACTTACCTCTCAATAGGAAATTGAATGTGAAAATTCTGATATATATAAATGACTTTTAAAATAGTAATATAATAGTCTCCCAAATGGTCCTGAGACTTCAGTGACTTAGAAAAGGATGAGAACCCTGTGGCTGGTGAGCTCTGAGTTGGTGCTTCACAATAGAATACTTTTAGGCATGTATCCCTAAGCTTGCATGTTCAAGTGGCATTTTATGAGTTTTTGTTATATTCTGGATACAATGTTAGGGATAAATTAAGACATTTTCACTTGGAAAAGACTGAATTAATTTATATAATATACTAGTGGCCCAGTGCACAAAATCATGCATATTAAAAAGGAATTAATTAGAGGAAATAATTTAATATTGCTATTTGTCCTTTCACTATAATAGAAGTGTCAGAGATGAAAAAAATTAGTAAAATGTACATAAAAATTTTTCTCTTGCCAGAGTCTGGGGCATGCCGCAGGACCTAGAATCAAGTCTCTGCCTACTTGCACACACCTCAAAATTGTGTGAGACCCAGACCTGGATGGCCCCACCCGCACTGGGCAAGATTCAAACCCAGCCGGTCCCACTCCCATGAAGCCCCGCTTGGCAGGAGGTGCAGCCTCAGTCCTCTGCTCTGGCACTGAAGGGGGTCATGCTTTGAGGTCCCCCGTCAAGCTAGTTGTGCAGGGGGCATGGATTGAGGTCCCCTGGTCTGGCACCAGGGAAAAGGGTGCAGCTTGAGGTTCTCTGTCAAGTTGTGCCAAGCAGGGGATGTGGACTGAGGACCCCCATCAAGTTCCACAGGGCAGGGTGTGCAGCCTCAGGTCCCCCACCCCAGCCTTGTTTCACAAAGCCTCAGGTCCCTGCTGATCGCTCATTAAGGATTGTTATGGTAACCCCACCTCTGTTGTGGGTGCAGCCATCTTGTGATGGTGTGAGGGTCAATTTGCATATCAACTCTTTATTATATTAGATAGTACACATATATAATAACTTGATAATATCTTATAAGAATATTTAGAATAATATTTTGGAAAGCTAGGCTTGTATGTTACATATTATTCATGAATGAATATATAGAATACTAGAAGCCAGCTGCACAAAATTCATGCACAGAGGTGGGGCGGGGTGTCCCTGAGCCCAGCCTGCACCCTCAACAACTGGGACCCCTTGAGGGATGTCCAACTGCCCATTCATGCCTGATTCCAGGGATCAGGCCTATTCTGAGTTAGATATCCCTCTCAAATCTGGGACCACTTGCTCTTATCTTCTTACCTGCCTGCTTACCTTATCACCCCTAATAGCATCTGCCTGCCTTCCTGATCATGCTTTAACCGCTCCCCTGCCAGCCTGATCAATGCCTAACTGCTCCCCTGCTGACCTGATTTTCCCTAACTCTCCTCTCCTGCAGGCCTAGTCACCCCCAACTGCCCTCCCCTGCCAGCCCAGTCACCCCTAACTGCTCTCCCTTGCCATTCTTATTGCCTCTAACTTCCCTCCCCTAGTGTCCTGGTCACCCCCAACTGCCCTCCCTTTCAGGCTTGGTCCCTCCCAACTGCCCTCACCTGCCAGCCATCTTGTGGTGGCCATCTTGTGTGTTACAGTGATGGTCAATTTGCATATTACATCTTTATTATATAGGATAAGTATAATGCCTTCTGCACACAGACCTTTGTTGTCTCAGCAGCCATACTGTATAAAACACTGGTTTATTAAGAGTTTATTTGCAAAATAAAGCTAAATAAGCTGGCCAGGAGAACTAAACATATAGGCAGAGCAGGTGATGACATGATCATGTAGCCTGAAATATTGCATACAACTTAAGATTTAATTTCTAATGATTTTCCAACTATAAGTTTTGTAAAAAAAAAATTGTCAAATTGTGTTCACTGTAATAATCATAGCACTTTACAATATAGTCCCATTTTATGAGCTATGGTGATACTATATTCCCAGCTGGCACTAAGATAGTGTAGAGAATGTGGTCTCTTTGGGCCACTTATTCATAGAAAATCTGCAGAAGAGTCTATGTTCACCAACATCTGTGTAATTTTACTTTTTCCTTAGTTATAGCTGAACTACACATTGTAGACCACTTCACTGGGAGTCATGGCCACCTCTCTGAGTTCTGACCAACAGAATGCATGTCCGAGAAGTAGGTGCACTTCCTAGGTGTGCCCCATGCAAATCTTTCTCATAGTGTCCTCACTCTCTTGCCCCATCTGCAGGGAGAAAGAGAAAGAGGTATTGGAGGTTCTAGAGAATATTAGAGGACTTCTTCCTGAATTAATGGTTGGGAAGCTACCTGTAAAACATTCCTTGAATCATTATGACAGGAATATATATTTATTGCTTTAAATCACTTTTATTTTGGAGTTGTATGTTACAAGTACTCTGTCCTAATACTAAACTATGTTATTAAATATAAGTACTGGCATCAAATCTACATTAAATACGTGTCCTTGGAATATAGTAAGACGACACACAGTAAGGCAACAGAGACCAAAGGGTAAGAAGAGTAGAGAGCTTTGGTTTGCTGTGGAAAAAAACATTTGCTAAAAAGTTGCTTGGAATTACTTGAGGCAAAATTCTTGTGCAACTATGTCTGATGTGTCAGGTGAAGTCACAAGAAAGAGTCTGGCTAATAGTTTGTGCTGTATCCTATTAGCTGCTTTTAGCAGGATGTTATATGAAGGAGATGAGCAAAGGAATAATTAAGTAGTCTTCAAGCAGAAATTCCAAAAATAGAGGATATCCAGAACTATGACCCTACGAAGTGTTAAATCAACTTCTACCATCCAAATGAAATATGATTTAAAAAGCCTTTGAGTGACAAAAGTCGAATAAGAGCTCAAAGCCCAAAGACACACGCAATAGAGAGGTGAACCCTGGGAGGGATAGGTGCAGGGTCAAGGGGGTCAATGGGGGAAATAAAGGAAATATCTGTAATACTTTCAATAATAAAGATACATTTTTTTTAAAAAAAAGAGAGAACTCATATTTGAAACAAAATTCAGATTACAGATGTGTCTTCTCTGCCTAATCCTGATGACATGCAAATGACTGCCATTAGGAGAGAGGCATGGGAGTGAGCAAGCATTAAATATATCAGGATTGACAATTATATTTAGGAATATATTTTATTGTAATTAGTGGAACATTAAACTGACTGACAGAAAATACAAAAAGAGGCCATTAAATCACCATCTTTAAAAGAAGAGTTTATTTTGAGTATTCAAGACTTAAATATCATGTCTTCAGTTTTATACCAACAGGAAGCATGTTATATTTATAGTTCAGAGAAATATATTTATGAATAAAGATAAAAGTTTTATAGTTGATGAGAGAAAATTATATTTGGTGCACGAACAGTAATAGCAGAAGAAGATAAAATTATATTTGGTGTACAAACAGTAATAATAAAAAATGCAATCTTTATTTATTCACACACCTTTCAACAAGCAGATTAATTATATACAAGAGCGCATGCTTGCATGTGCATGTATACACACACACAATATACATTCTGGCATTCTATCAAGGCATCTACAGATATATAAAATCCCAGTGACTGAACAATGGAATGACCAAAACAACTGGTCGACCAGTCAGTATGACATGCACTGACCACACAGGAGTTGCCCCCTTGTGGTCAGTGTTCTATGACAGAGGAAGCGCTGTTTGGCTGACTAGGATGAGTGGTGCTCCCATAGCAGAAGCAGCTGCTCAGAGGCTGGGTCCATAACTGCTCAGCTGACAAGGATGAGCGGCACTCCCACAGAGAGCCAATCCCCACAGGCCACGACCCCATCAGTGCATGAATCCCTGCATCAGGCCTTATATACACATAAATGTATGTCTACATAAAAATATATAAAATGGTTTTTTTTCAGTATTTCATTGGTTGATTGATTAAGATATTTCATATGTGTCTTTATGACCCCATTGCCCACACCCCCCCTCATGTCCTCATAGATTTTTATGTATATAAAATATGTATAAACTATTTTATAGTTTACCTTGGTATAGAGGAGGAGTTTACCTTGGTACATATATATGTGTTTATCTATATTAATAAAAGGGTAATTAGACCAGGAGGTTTGCACATCCTTCTGGACAAAGCCATTGTGGCAGGGCCAAGGCAAAGGTGGTTAGGGGTGATCAGGCCAGGAGGGGAGGGCAGTTGGGGGCAATAATGCCAGCAAGGAAAGCAATTGGGGGCAAGCAGGTAAGGGGGGGCAGTTAGGGGTGAGAAGGCTGGTGGGTGGGGTGGTCAGTTCAGGGCAAGCACGCTGGCAGGCAGTGTGGTTAGGGGTGATTAAGCAGGGAGGCAGGTGAGCAGTTAGGAGCTAAACTAGTAGTCAGACATTTCTCGATGGGTCCAAGATTGGAGAGGGTGCAGGCCAGGCTGAGGGACACACACACACCTCCCGTGCACAAATTTTGTGCATGGGGCCATTAGTCTATAATATGTAAATAACCTTATAAAAAGAATATGCCTATTGCTATTGTTCTAAAATTAGTAACCCCCCAATATTCACATGTAACCCTAACACTCAATGTGATGGTATTAGAGGTGAAGTTTTTTAGTGGCGATTTGGTCATGAGAGTGGGGACCTTAAGGATAAAATTAGAGAAGAGATCCACAGAACTCCTTAGTTCCTTCAACCATGTAAAAATACATTGAAAAGATGCCAGCTATGAACCAGACAAAGGGCCCTCATCCAATCAGATGAAGTTGCCCTGATCTTGGACTTCGTAGCCTCCAGAATTACTAGAAATAAGTTTCAATTGCCTATAAGCTATGTAGTCTTTGATATTTTGTTAATATCAGTCCAAAGAATCTAAGACACTGTATTAAAGAAGTTCAAGCAATTCTAATACACATACATATTTGCATGTTCTATAAAAGTATTTGCTACCACAAGCAGAAACATTATCTTCATATGACCACAGACTCCCTTTTAAATATTAATTATATACCATAATAGCTGATAACTAAAAACAGTTAAGTGGGGTAGATAAGAGATCAACCAAAGGACTTGTATGCATGCATATAAGCAATGAACACAGACACTGGGGGGTTGGGATATGCCTGGGAGGGGTAGGGGGCAATGGGAGATATGTACACATGAAAAACACAATAAAAATAAATAAATAAATAAATAAATAAATAAAAACAGTTAAGAGGTAGAGGAAGACGGTTCTAGATTAGCATGCACTGGAATAGGCAAGCACTCTTTTTAGCTTAAAAAAAATGATTGTAGATATTTATAGTATAGTAGTAGTTCAGAGGAGGAGTTTACCTTGACACATTGGCTTACAGGGCTGGCAGAGTTTTGTAGGTCTGCTCCAATAAAAGATCTACCCATTACATATAAATTTTAAAATTAATCAAGGCAGGGAGCAGATAGAGCTCATTTCACTGTGTACGACCAAACTGACATGATATTGAAATCTGAGGATCCTGAAAACTGTAGTGGATGGAAGCTGAGGAATTAAATCTCCACTTCAGTTCACACTCTGAGATATAAAATCTCAAAGCAGCAAAAAAGCAGTTTCTTCATTACCTGCAAGTACTTAAATGCTGTGTTTGGTTAAATCTCTCTTCACTAAAAAAGTAAAATAAAACAACAACAAAACAAGCAATATGCTCTTAGGGAACAATCTGCACCACAAGTGGATATTCAGAAGTAACTTGCCACGTAATCATTGCCCTACTAAACAGAATAAAAATTCAGAGAGTATTGCCATTATTACTCTCAATAATGCCTGACTCTGCAGACTTTCTAGTGAAAGGACAGAGCATGCATCAAGCAGGCTGCAATGGATTGAACTGAAAATGATGTTATATGACTAAAAAAAACAAAACAAAACAAAACAAAACAAAACAAAACAAAAACTAACATTAGAAATCCAAATCAATGTAATCCAATAAATATTTGAAGCAATTAATGACAAAAGTCATATTATAAAAATTGTAATCACTGTTAAGAAGGACAAACTTCTCCCAGTAGTAAAGGGCATGTACATAAAATAGATTAAAAGTTAAATGAAATGTAGAAACAGATGGTATTTTGAAGATATAACATAGAGCAGTGATATTGAATGTCAGTTTATCATTTATCAATCAGAATGCAGCTTAATTTTTAGGGCAACTTTTAAAATTAGAAATAGTTTCCTTGAAAAAAAAATAGTTTTGTTGAGATTTGAATATAAGATCTACATGAACTATATTCAAATTCACAATTTTTAATGTAATGCATCTTCATAATATTAATTGGATAAAATTTAAAAAATATTTGAAGAGAAAAATGTTCCTATGATGCATTCTTTTATTCCCCCACTCCCAAAAAAATGATTTGGATGAAGCACTCACATATTTTGAAATTTCAAAGAAAAGGAAAATGCTTTCTTGTAATTAAATGTTCTGGGCACATATTTATCTTGTTTAAAGTTCATAAAAACTATGAACACTTGCGTTTAACTCAGAGCTCAGGATTTGACCTTTCTTGTTACAGGTGATAGCACATAAATAACATAATATACAATCTTAATTTTTTTAAATTGTATTTTGGTAGAATCACCAAGAGGACCACTGAGATTTATTAGTTCTTGTAACTATCACACTGAGGCAGTATATAATAGTTAGAACTGGTTTTCAACCCATCAACTGCCTACATATGGTCATAAGTAGTCTATAATCATAGAAGTGCACATTATAACTAATATCCATAAATTTCACCATTAATTATAGTAAGAAGGAAATGCTTTTCAACAACTGCATTTCACTTACTATATTTAGATTAGGATATTTTTAACCTTGTACATGTATTTGCTCATGAATATCTTTGGCTTTGTATATTTTCTTGGACATGTGTGGAAATAAGTCTCTTGGAAAATTATTTCTCTTAGAATAATGGAGTTATTGCCAGGTTCTGAGCAGTCCCTTTAAGAGTGTTGACAGAAGAAACACATGAGGTCACACAGCAGGTGGTTTATCTCTGTGAAAGCCTGAGCATTTGAGCAGAGAAGGCTGCAGACTAGTAATTAGGTATTGATTGATTGATCGAACACATCCTACGCATTTCCAAACAAATGCACCATCGTTTCTGATTCTTTTTTTTTAACCTTGAAGTTGGTCAGTGCATTTATTGCAAAGATTACATAATATATAGTTTTTATGATTGACTCATGGTTTTCACTTCAACTGAATCAGTAAACTTCACTAAATTATTTCATTCTTAGAATATGTTGCAAAGATCAACAGAAGTCCATTTATATCTCCAATCAGTACTTCTATTTTACAACATCAAAAATACACACTTAAAACATTACTAAAGACTCACATATACCGAAACTTTTATTTTAGAAATGTAGGACAGCATGATATCCTGTAGGAAAAAAACAGGGAAGTTTGGAGTCACAATACAAATTACCAAGGAGTACACCATTAATCAGGGCACCAAGATGAGAAAATAAAAGTTTTAGAAAACAAGTAAGTGTATCCTTAAACTGATAAACATGTAAAACAAAAATTAAATAGATTATAACAGAACAAAAAAGTAAATATGGCAGTTAAAAACAAGATTTAAATAGATTTATAAGATCAATATAGCATTTAGTATTATAGAATTGAAATTTTATTCTGCTCAAGAACGGTTACAGTCTTATAGGATTAGTACTGCCTAATTGGAGAAAAACAATTTGATATTTTTCCCCCAAAATTAGTGAATTTTCATAGAGTAGAAAAATAAGAACAGATTAAATAACCAAGAAATAAAAAACAACAAAAAAAGCATTATGTAGATTTAAACTACAGTTTTTCTACACTAATACACTAAAAAACATAAATTTATGTTTCATTTACTGATAAAAGTTATAAAATTATCAAATTTACTATAAAAATAACTCAATGAATTAATTTAATTTATATGGGGGTCTAAAAGAAACAATAGATAACTTTTAAACATGAAATAAAACTATAATATATTGTTTATCTTTAATAATAAGGATTGCACATATTTCTTGATTACTGTGTTGGAACAAAGTGCATTATGTTATATCTCATTTGCTCTTTAGACTAACCCTTTCCTAAGAAAAATAAGTTACTTGCCTTGCCCAATTTACATCAGAGGTAGGCACTAAGTTTAAAAGGGAACCCAGGCACATGTACTTTAGATGTAGACTATCTACCATTATGCTTGAGAATCTCAATTGCTAAGGAGCAAATCAGAATATAATAAGTACAACTGCTTAGAATTTAGTCCATATGTATTTATTATGGAAATTTTTTGCTTGTCCTTTTGCATTTTCCTACATGGTTCCAAAGAATAGAGTCAAAACAATAAAAAACATGTATTTTAATACGTATATAGATTTCTTTTATCTAAAAAGGTAATTCATGACAAAAAATAGTTTGGTATCCTATAAAGATGCTCTGTGTTTGTGTGTGTGTGTGTAGATATATGTCATGTGAAGGGCTCAGACTGTTTGCTTGTTTAGCATTTTGAAAGATGTTGATGTAAATGTGTTTTTCAATAAATTTATTCCCTTATCTGTATGTTTCATGCATCAGTGTCATGTCATTCTTCTAATCAGAAAGCATACAATTTAAAATTATAAAAATGTACTAATGTGGTATAAATTTCACAACTTATTTTTGTTTACTGGCTTTATCTAAAGAATATTTTTACTAGAGGCCTGGTGCACAAAATTTTGTGTGGAGAGGGCATGCCTTCAGCCCAGCCTGCACCCTCTCCAATCTGGGACCCCTCAGACATCCCTCTCACAATCTGGGACTGCTGGCTCCTAACTGCTCACATGACTGCTTTCCTGGTCACCCCTAACTGCCCCCATCCTCTCCCTGCCAGCCTGATCACCCTTGACTGGACCCCCTACTGGCCTGGTATCCTCCAACTGCCCTCCCTGCCAGCCTAGTCACCCCTGATTTCCCCCCTTGCCAGCCTAATCCTCCCTAATTTCCTCTCTCTGCCAGACTGGGTGCCCCGACCTGTCCCCCCTTGCTGGCCTGGTCATCCTCAACTGCTCCTCCTGCTGGCCTGGTTGCCCCTCATGGCCCCTCTCCCCTCACTGGCCTGGTTGCTTCACATAGCCTGCTGTTCAGTCATTTGGTCAACCTTCACTAACCCCCTTGCTGATCTGGTTGCCCCATGCAGCCTGCTTGTTCAGTCATGTGGTCATCCCTCACTAACCCTTCTGCTAGCCTGGTCATAGGCAGCCATCTTGTGAGGCATGATGATCAATTTGCATATTACCTCTTTATAATAGAGGATTGTAAATCTTGCTTTGAAAACTTATATAATCCAATGTAAGTAAGATATAAATTATAGAAGGTTGCTAAGGCAGTGATACATTTTAATATAAGGGAAGCATTTGTGGGAAATACATCGCTTTTTAAACTTCTGTCTATAAGCAGTTAATTTAGGTCTTGTTAGTTTATTTTGTTTTTAGATTCAATTGTGGATAGATATTTATTTATTGCCATTTTATTGTTCATATTGTTTTTATATTTTTTCTTCTTTAAAAAGACTTTTAACAGTTCAAGTAATATTGGTTTGGTGGTAATGAACTCCTTTAATTATTTTCTTTTCTAGGAAGCTCTTGTCTTTTGATTCTAAATGGTAGCTTTGCTGGGTAGAGTAATCTTGATTGTAGCTTCTTGCTTTTTATTTGAATATGTCTTGCCAATTCCTTCTGACATGTTGAGAAATCAGTTGATAAATTTATGGGAGCTCCTAGGTAGGTTACTAATTGCTTTTCTCTCTGTGCTTTAAGACTCTCTGTCTTTAACCTTTTGCATTTTAATTATTATGTGTTTTGGTGTGGTCCTATTTGGGTTCATCTGGTTTGGGACTCTCTGCACTTTGTATACTTATATGTCTATTTTATTAACCAGGTTAGGGAACTTCTCAGTCATTATTTTTTCAAATAGTAGGTTTTCAATTCCTTGCTCTCTTCTTCTAGCACCTCCATGATGCAAATGTTGGTATGCTTGAAGTTATCTCAGAGGCTCCTTAAACCATCTGCTTCCTTATCTGCCACATTTCTGATTTAATTCTCTGCTTCATCTACTCTACTGTTGACTCCATGTAAGTTATTCTTTGTTTTAGTCAATGTATTCTTCTTATCCGATTGGTTCTTTTTTTTTATGTTTTCTAGTTTCATTGTTATGGTTCCTATCACTTTGTTGAAGTTCGCTCTAAGTCCATCTACTCTTTTCCTAAGTTTATTGAGCATCGTTATAAACAATGTTTTGAATTCCACATCTAGTGGGTTGTTTGTCTCTATTTTTTTTTAGTTTTTTTTTTCTTGAGTTTGAGTTTGTTCTGTTCTTTCATTTGGAACATGTTTCTTTTTCCCCTCATTTTGGCAGCTCCCTGTGTTTGGTTCTATGTATTAGGCAGAGCTGCTACATCACTCAGGTTTGGTAGAGTATCTGTATTGTCCATTGGCATTATCACCTTATTCACTTCAGGTGTGTACCCTCTCCCCTCACACTGTATGGGCTATGTTCCCCCTTTTGTTGTAGTTGAGCCTTGATTGCTGTTGGCATGTCAATGGGAAGGATTTACCCCAAGGCGATTGCCTGCAAAGGAAGATCAGCTGTGCATGGGCCCACCCACAGAGTAGGACTTAGTTTAGTGAGCTTCTAGTTCCCTGAGTCTTTCCTTTGAGTGTGTCACTTGTAGAGGTGGTTGGGTGGTACTTTGATATACTAGTAAGCTGTTCACAGTATGAGATGGGTCTGGGGCATTCTGGGAATTATAGGACAAGGTCAGTTGTCACCTGTGTTCAGCCCAGACTCACCTGGCATGAACTACAAAAGGATCTGCAGATGGCTGCTACTTGTGCTGATCTTGGAATTGCTCAAGAGAGGCCAAGCTGCAAACCAAAGCTGGCTGCCACTAGTGCTGGGTCCTAGGACCATTAGTGAGAGGTCCGGAGCAGGCCAAAGCAATGTGCTTCGTGTTTGAAAGATTTTAGGAAAGTCTGAAGCATGAGTCAACACAGCCTGGATATAAAAAATCCTAGAAACAGCTTGGATGGGTCTGGAATTTGGGTAGGGCTCAGGGAATCATCAGGATAGAGCAAACAGTGTGAGCCAGGTTGGTACAGTCTCAGCTTTGGTGCCAGTGTGCCTGTTCTGTGGGTGGGGAGGGCTCAGAAGAGAAACAATGGCCTCTGCCAACACTTCAGTCTGGGAGAAAGCTTCCCCTCTAGCTCTCACAGTGATGAGAAATTCATTTCTTACTTGTGTGTACCTGGTGCCTTCTGAGCCGCTGCCCAGCACTGGATTTCAGAGCCTGAGTCCAACTCCCTGTGCAGGCCTTTAGGAGCACCTCCTGGTATTCCAGCTGTCTTAGCCACAACACCCACAGAGTTTTATAGCTGGAAGTTATGGGGACTTCTTTACCTGGTACTAAAACCTTGGGCTAGAAGGTCTAGTATGGGGCTAGGACTCCTGACTCATCAGAAGGGGACTTCCACAGCCAAGATAGCTTGTCTGATTTTTATCAACCACACGTGTGAGACAAGCCCATTACATGTCTCTGCCCCTACTAGTCTTAATGTGGTTTCTTCTTTATATCTTTAGTTGTAGGATTTATGTTCAGCTAGATTTTTGGTGATTCTGAATGAAGGTTGTTCTGTAGTTTAAATATATATATATATTATTGATTTTTTACAGAGAGGAAGGGAGAGGGATAGAGAGTTAGAAACATCGATGAGAGAGAGACAGCGATCAGCTGCCTCCCGCATGCCCCCCACTGGGGATGTGCCCACAACCAAAGTACATGCCCCTGACCAGAATCAAAACTGGGAGCCCCGAGTCTGCAGACCGATGCTCCATCCACTGAGCCAAACCAGTCTCGGCATTCTGTGGTTTAATTGTACTTTTTATGTGGTTGTAAGAGAATCTACACTTCTTTTTTTAATATCCCCTTTGCATGACTAAAAGAATGAACAAAAAGCTGGCTCTATTTAATATCACAATGATTACTCACAGGTTTTTATTCAGAAGACAGATGATTCTTTCATTTCACATAACAGCACATTATGAAAAAATTTGAGTGCTATATCAACCTGGCCAGCTAGCTAATGAGGGTGAATTGATAAGAAGTAAAAAATAAAAGACCTATGTCATTTATGTCTATTTAAAGGAAGACTGTTCATATGATAAAACATTCTACACAATTACTTATGTAGCCTTCCATGCTACATAAATGAAAAAGACTGGGATTGGAATAATGGTCATCTGTAGAATATTTAAAAATTCTCTGACTAAAGAAATGTTTTGACAAATAAAATCTATAAATACTAATAGTTGAAAATACTACAGTGACTCAATTGGGGTACGGTGGAAACCAGGTGGAGGGAAGCAATGTGGGAAAAATGGGTGATACCTGTCATATTCTCAACAATAAAGATAAAAATAAAATACTTATTTAACCAACATATTTATTGAGTACCTACTATGGTTCAGATGCTCTTTTAGGTGTTTGAATGCATCAGTAAAGAAAATAACAGTACATAATTGTGTGGAGTCGTACACTGCTAGAGATGTTACTTAGTATGAAATCTTGGCTAAACCTTTTTAATTAATAACGTAAATAGTATTAAGGATATGAAAATTGTTAACATACCAATATATATGAAAATGCCTTTGAACTCTAATTGTCTGATATTATAGAGTATTCCAATATGAAAATAATTTTATTTGCTTAATTTCTATACATATTTGTTCATTTAAATGTGGGCACAATACTTTGAAAAATTGAATGATTTTCACTTCATATCAACTAAATTTAGTTTTTATCAGTAACCCATAAGAGTAAGAAAGGACCAAAGGAGAATATAATAAACAATGCACCATTTCTCAATGCATTAATGAGAATGATATATAGATTGTTAATATTATAAAGATTATTAATAATATTTTATTTATCTTCCTATTGTAAGAAGTAAATATTTATGACTTTATACAGAATGAGGTACACTGGATGCATTATTAAATCCTTTTAAAAATAAAGTATAAAAACCTCATAATTTTCTTCACAACTAAGCCCTTAATTGCTACCATTAATTTGCTTCATTTTACCTTTGCTGCATCTGTCTTGTATATTCTTATTTACTCATTCTAGACACCAATAAAAACCTATAATGCTTGTCATTTCCTAGAAATGTCACTTCTCATTTGCATTTTATGTCTTTATTTAGGGTACAACTATATACCTAGATTAATTATCACATACTATAACTTTTGGTAATAACTTCTCATCAAGGCCCAAATTAAATGTCATGCAATCTCTTGATCATATTTTTTTCATTGTAGAAATTAGACATATTTTTAATGCTTTATAACTTTTCTACATAGTATTTTATTTTTATTTAAATATATTTTTATTGATTTCAGAGAGTGGAAGGGAGAGGGAAAGAGAGATTGAAATATAAATAATGCGAGATAATCATTGACCAGCTGCCTCATACATGCCCCCTACTGGGAATCAAGCCTGCAATCCAGGCATATGCCCATGACTGGAATTGAACCTGGGACTCTTCAGTTCACAGTCCAAAGCTCTATCCACTGAACTAAACTGGCTAGGGTCCTAGAATTTTAATTACTTTTATTTATGCCTAATGACTCCCCTAGATTATAATTTCTATAAAAGTGTCTTTTAAAAATCATTCTATCCTTCTTCTTACTTTAGAGAGTATGTGATCTTAACCTATCATATATAACAAGATAGATGCTTGATAAGAATCCATGGGAATAATAAGGCTACATAAGGCAATCTAGAACCCAGGACACCTTGAAGTACCTACTCAGCTAATAGAGCAATTTTCTTTTCTTTTCTTTTTAATATATTTTGTTGATTTTTTTTACAGAGATGAAAGGAGACAGAGAGTCAGAAACATCAATGAGAGAGAAACATTGACCAGCTACCTCCTGCACCCTCCCACCCCCCCCCACTGGGGATGTGCCCCTGACTGGAATCGAACCCAGGACCCTTCAGTCTGCAGGCCGACACTCTATCCACTGAGGCAAAGGGTTTTGGCCAGAGCAATTTTCTTATTTTTTTATTAAATTTCATATATTATAGATACACATACAAGGTAATAAGGCTGGACATTTTGTTTAAAAAGTTATCAAAAATAAATTTTAGTTAAAAGATATCTTAGAAAAATAATTCTATCATTTTTGTATTAAAATGTTATTAAAATTAATATAAAGTACATGTATGTATTTTGTCACATCTTCTTATTTTTAAAATTTAATTCCACAAGTAAATCTCATTTTGTACTTTTAGGATAATAAATCTCCTAGCAAAAATAAAGTTATTGATAGATCCTCCCTTCCCCCAACTGCTGGGCAGAGTACAATGTATCTATCCTGTGTCTGCAGCCAGGACATTCCCGAGACATTGAAACATCAATCAGCTTGTGTCTAGTGCTCTGAGCCCCACCCCTTCTCGTTTCTCCCCTCAAAAGGCATGTTCACCTCTGCATGTGTGCTGTTCTTCCTTTGCAAGACAGCCTGACTGGGTCCTTCTCCTCTAATCCTGGGTTTTCTACCCTCTTTCATAATGAATCTCACTTGTTAGTGCGGAATAAACTTTCTCTTTTAACTTGTCTTGGTCACCAACTCCATTTCCTGTGCCTCAAACCTTACATTTGGTGCTGAAGACCCAGGAGGGTGCTAGCACTCCATTTGACCATTCATGGACCAGAGTGTCCCTCTCTCCTCTCTCAGGAATTTCCTGCCTCTCTCCCCAGCTGGGCAGCAGCATCAGCGCTAAGTCCCAGCCCGTGCTGATTCCTGGCATCTCTGTCCATAAACCAGGTCCGAGTCAGAAATTGCCTTCTAGGCATAGCCCTTTGGGTCCTCCAGGAGAGGTTCTGGACCTAGGAAGGTAGCAGACGTTCCTGCCGCCTCTCAGTTCTCCAGCCTTTTTGCCTCTATCCAGACCCTGGGAGGTAGGGGAGATGTCCCCTGCTGTCCCTTGGGTTCCCTGTCCATAGCCTTGGCTCAACAACTGGGATGCTGATTCTTTAGCTCTGGCTACTGATCCCAGGTATTAGACATGGATAATAAAAAATCTAAACCAGATCCTGGCACACTTCTAGAGTATCTCCTCACCAATCTGGCTAAACTAAGTGTCCCAGGATCTGTGTCCTAAACGCCTCATTTACTTCTGTAACGTGGCATGGCCTCAGTATGGATTGGAATGGGCCCAGATGGCCTGTAAAAAGGACTTTTGATTTTTACATCCTCATTGACCTCCGTAATTTCTGCCAGAAAACTGGGAAGTGGCCCTTCACTCCCACCCCTCACTTTACTCCTCATGTTCCACTCATCAGACCCTCCTTACAAAATCTTCTTCACCCCCTCAAAACAGTCCTCAGCCCCTTTCTCTGTCTTCTTTTTCGACTCAACTGCTCTTTCATCTCCACCTCTCCTGCTACCACCACCCCTGCTCCCTCTCTTCCTTCTTTGCCTTGGCAGCCCCTTTCCCATCCGGCAGCCACCCCTGCAGAAACCACCATCGCTGCCTCAGGCCACGAGCCAAGCAGAGGCTGCCAAACAGTGCGAGAGCCACCCACCTGCAGCCCCACGGGCCACGCCCAACAGCTAAGTGAGATTTCTGTTTGTAGAAATTTTGACTTGCTCTTCCCTTGTGTATTGTAAGCAGCTGCCATGTTGGCCACATGGTTTGCCACTCCCATGGGGGCCATCATCTTGAAATAGCAAGGTCCAAACCCTCTCTTTGAATAAAGTTGCTGAGATGTCCCACAGCCCATCCCTGCAGGCCTGGCCTGGAGTGTCCACCCACTACCGCATTCCTCCTCCTCCTCCTTTGGCCCACAGCTTACTGCCTGCTCCACCACCCCCTCCTCTAAAGCCTTCTCAGACCCTAATCCGAGATCCAGTGAATACAGCCTTTAAGGTTTTTAATGCCCATGAGGAACAGGCAGAGTTGGATCGAGAAGCCCTCCTGCAGAAGGTGAAACTGCAAACCCAAGCCTTGGTTACAGCTCTGAGGCCGATGGAAGCCATATGTGGTCCCAAGGTGACTGTGTGTGGTGGGGTGCAATGAGAGGGCGAATGCCACCTGGAGAATACTTCAAGTGAGGGAACAAAGGCCACTGGACAAAGCAGTGCCCCCGGCCCTGGGCTCCAACCAAGCTCTGCCTGGTGTGCAGTCAAAGCGACCACTGGAAAAATGACTGCCCCTGGAAAACTGACGGGCCCTCTGTGTTTCGGCATAGTGGAGCCACCCTTCCAGGTCATGATCTGCTGCTGGCCATGACTGAATACTAGCTGAAGACTAAAGAGTCCTGTAATCAACGACTCCCATCACCCTTGCCGAGCCCAAGGTATGCTCAAGGTAGCAGGTAAGCCAGTCTCCTTCCTGGTCAATACAGGGGCTACCTTCTCTGTCCTGCCCTCCTTTTGAGGGTTACTTTTCCCTTCCATGATCTCGGTCATGGATATTGATGCAAATCCACCTGCCTGCTGGCCACCGGGCTCCTTTGCTGTCTCCTTGATTATAGCCCTAAAACCCCCTTGTTCCTAGTTATTCCTTTTGTGCCCCGTGGCCCTTTGAGACTTAAGGACTTCATTTCCCTCCTGTTTCAGTTTTCTATCTCCCTAACTCATCACTGAGGTCTCAAACCCCTCATTACTCGGCTTTAGTCCTCCTACTTACTGACTTTACCTGCAACACCTCCATTCTCCCCGTTAGGAAGGCAGACAGGACCTACTGGCTGGTGCAGGACCTCCAATTAATCAATGAAGCAGTGGTCCCCATCCACCCAGTTGTCCCCAATCTTTACACTCTCATTTCCCACATCCCATCTGGTACCACCCACTTTGTCGTCCTTGACTTCAAGGACACTTTCTTTACCATCCCTCTGGATCCAGACTCTTACCATCTGTTTGCATCTACTTGGAAGGACCCAGATGAGCAGGTATCTTGCCAACTCACCTGGACGGTCCTGCCCCAGAGGTTCAGAGACAGTCCTTATCTGTTTGGCCAGGTCTTACCTAGTGACCTCTGACAATGCTCATTAGTACCCAGCACTCTTCTCCAGTATGTAGATGATCTACTTTGCAGCCCCTACTTGGACATGTCTCAGAGGCATACAGCTGACCTCCTCAAATTTCTAGGGGACAAAGGATACTATCTGTCCCCTGCCAAGGTGCAGCTGTTGGCCCTCACTGTCACTTGTGGATCTGTCTGATGCCCAATTCCCAAGGACTGACAGTTGAGCAAACACAAGCAATAGGAGACCTACAGCCTCTCACTCTATGGAACAGATCTTGCCCTTTCTAGGGCTGGTAGGATTCCTCCTTCATTGGGTCCCAAACTTTTCTCTCCTATGTAAGCCCCTATACCAAGCCACTAAAGAAACAGCAGTAGGCCCCTTTTTCTCACCCTCCCTCATTCACCAGGCTTTTTCTAAGCTCTGGCATACCCTTCTGGCATCTCCCTCTCTCTTTCTCTTAGATAGCTCTAAGCTTCCCCAACTATTTACTGATGAAAGACAGGGAATAGGTATGGGGGTTCTCACCCAGCCTCTAGGGCCAGCCTTAACCCCCATAGCCTACCTGTCCAGACAGCTTGATCCCACAGTTCAGAGATGGCAGCCCCGCCTCTGGGCACGAGCTGCAGCTGCTGCTGTCATGAAGGAAACCCAGAAGTTCTGCCTCCAGCAACCCTTACAGGTCTTCTCTACCCACAGATTACAGGATCTTCTTTCCCACCAATCCTTATCTCTACTTGCCCTCTCTCGTATGCCTGAACTCCATCTCCTGTTCCTTGAGAATCTTGACATCTCCTTGACCCAGTCCCCGGCCCTGAACCCAGCCACTCTCCTTTCCGCTGCCTCCATTTAACCTGCAGCAATACACTCCTGACCTAGGGTCTTCACTCAACCTCAGGCAGGACTCTAAAATTTTCCTCGCTCTAATCCTGACTTAACTAAAATGCACATACCCTACCACCCACAATCATTGGGTAATATCTAGAGGATCAACGGCCTCCTTAAAGACCATCTAACTAAACTCTTTCTAGAAATTTGCAGCTCCTGGACAGACCTCCTGCCCATGGCCCTGACTGAAATCCAGGCTGCACCAAGGAGCTCCACCTTCTTAAGCACTTTTGAACTCCTATATGGGAGACCCTTCTTTGCTCAACCATTGTCTCCCTACTGAACCTCCTCTCCTGACTACTTATCTTCCATATCTGTCCTTACTCAGGCAACTGCTCCAGAAACACACCGACAGGCTTCTGCCCAGGCCAGAACCAGCCGACCAAGATTCCAGAGGACCAGCCCTTCAGCCAGGGGACTCAGTCCTCCTCAAGAACCTTACTTCTAGGTTGTACTTCAGCTCCAGGCCCAGAAAAGCAGCAAAACCAGACAAGTGATACTGTGGCAGCCTCAGGACCAGCTTTTACCTCCCAAGTGACTCAACAGAATTGCTCTCAAGACTTCACCAACCAGTCCCTTGGGGAAATCATGCTGCTGCACCCTTTGTCCAGCACAGAAACTCCCTGTTTTTCGCTCACTTACCCCATTACTCCTCCCATCCTTAGGCCCACTGGTATCTATTCCTTTTATTTTGCTCTTTGGCCCCTGTCTCATGTGCTGTGTGGAGAACAGAATACAGGCGTTCACCAACCAGAAGGTGGGAGAGATCTATCTGGTCTTGAATTCAGAACACCTATGTCACCAGAATCCTTGAGACCCTGGGTAGACACCCCTGATGATGCGCCCTCAAAGTAGGAAGTAGCTACAGGAAAAGTGAACCTTCACCCCCTGGCCTTGCCCAGACTCTCAATTTTTTTTTAATATCACCAAAAGCCTGGAATGATAGATCCTCCCTTCCCCAAACTGGTGGGCAGAGTAAAATGTATCCTGTGTCTACAGCTGGGACATTCCTGAGACATTGAGCCACCAATCAGCACATACCAAGTGCCCTGGGTCCCAACCCTTCTCTTTCCTCTTTGGACTCCACCCCTTCTGGTTCCTCCCCTCAAAAGGCGTGTTCACCTCTGCATGTGTTGCTGTCCTTCCCCTTGTGAGACAGCCTGGCTGGGTCCTTTTCTAATCCTGGTTTTTCTACCCTCTTTCATAATGAATCTCACTTGTTAGTGTGGAATAAACTTCCTCTTTTGACTTGTCTTGGTCTCCGACTCCATTTCCTGTGCATTGAACCTTACAGTTATCTTTTTGTAATAAAGATGAAATATGCCAAATCTCACATATAAGTTTTTAAGTAGGTGTTTTGATGCAACATAATTTGTGGAATATCTGATTTTATAGAGTGGTTTATTTGGCAAAACTGATAAGATACCATTAGTAAGAATGTAAATATTTTGATAATGTTCTGTGAGAGAACAATAGGTGTAAAAATATTCTGGGATATTAATCATATTCATTATTTGACATAAACAGTTTGGGTAACTCGCATAAAGTTTGGAGAACTTTGTTCTATTCCTAATTGTAATCTTTCCATTGAATTTTAAATAATAGAAGGTTTGCAGGCATTTTTATTTGTTTACAGCCATATTTATACCACTTTCAATCATGGAATTGAAATATTTTTGTTACTTTTCAAAAATGTATATTTAACAGATATTCCCAGAGCATTATTATAAGCATAAAAAATTGAAAAAATAAGTATTTTTTATGACTATGTGGTGGTCCAGATGTATTTTTATAAAATAAAAATAAAATAATTCATTTTTTAATTAATACAAATGGCATTTTAAATATTGACAATAAAAATGTTTTCTTTTTCAATGAAATGGTTTTTTTTTCCAAACTTATGCTTCCTTTAAAACATCTAATTAATTTACATGATCAAAAGGAATTTTTCACTTATGTCTATTTGGGAAAGGTTGCATTTACTTCTCAGGTTTGATAAGAGTTACTCTGAATGAAAAAGTAAAAGATTTGGAGATTTATTTTTACTTTCTGTAATCCTTTACTACAGAAAAACTTTTTTGATGCAAAAATGACATTTTTTAGAAATCTCAGAAGATTATTAAGTTGCTTTGGACTAAACTGAATTATCAGTGATCATTTTAGCTGTCAATGACCTATAGATGATATTTGTCTCTAATTAATTAGATGTCTTCTTTTGAAAGAAACAGTACATTGTGCATAATTAGAAGAGACATCAAGGTTGAAATATTTGGCTCATTAATCTAGTGAAGCTAGGTTATGGCATTTATATTACTCAGTTGTGATGTTAATTTTACTTGCAATTAACAATGCTGTGTGTGAATGCTAATGCTTGATAAAGAAATATAAATTAAGTACAGTATAACATTTCAGAGTAAATTTTAAATTCAGTTGTTTGGCATACACCCTTGTCAGTTATTCCTATTGCTAAGAAATAAAAACTTGAGATATCGTTTTTGACTCACACCAGCCATCTATAAAGTGTAATATGCTAATTATACTAAATAGCTGAATGAACGACCTTCTGGATGTCATTTTGGATGAAACTGCGGCAGCGGGGGCCAAGGCAGAGGTAGTTAGGGGCTATCAGAAAGGCAGGCTAGTGGTTAGAGGTGATCAGGAAGGCAAGCAGAGCAGTTAGGGGTGATCAGGCAGGCAGGTAAGCATTTAGGGTGATTAGGGAGGCAGAAATAGTGATTAGGGGCAATCAGGCAGGCAGGCACTTGAGTAGTTAGGAGCAAGTAGTCCTGGATTTTGAGAGGGATTTGCAACTGTTGGTTTAGGCCTGATTCCACAGGGATCCCTAAACTGACAGTCATTAATCCCCCAAGGGATCCTGGATTGCAAGAGGGTGCAGGCCAGGCTGAGGGACACTCCCCCACCTTGTGCACACATTTTGTGCACCAGCTTCTAGTTTATTTATACTATTGTGTCCTTGTCACAGAGATAAATATGTGCCACCTCCTCAACAATGATGTTGATCCAAGATGTATGCATGTGTCATGGTGCAGGCATTGTGTGTCCTTCCTAGGAATTGTCAAATTGTTTTGATGTTGAAGTAGTTATTTTTCCTCTTTGATCATAGAACTGTAAGAATATAAGCCTGGAGAACCAGCTAGCTGACCTGAGATCATAAAACCATTAAAGAAAATCACAGAGGAGAGCATAAAATCTCTGATTTCATTAAAAACCTGGAGCTAGCCATTTCTAAATGATATCATGCTTTGTTTTGTTTTTTTGTTTTTAAATTAAGAAATACAAATTCCTCCTGTTTTTTGGATTTCTTAGAATTGGATTTCATTCATTGAAATTGAAATTGGCCTGATTATACAAAATACATTAGATTATAAAAATTCAAAATGAACTAATGTAGGAGAATGTAAGTAAAGACAGCCCTGGCCGAGTAGCTCAATTGGTAGAATGTCTCTCAAAACTCCAAAGTTATAGGTTTAACTCCCGGCCAGGGCACATGAAAAAAATCAACCAAATGAATGTATAAATAAGTGGAACAACAAATCTTTTTCTCTCTCTAAAATGAATAAATAAATAAAAATTAAAAAGAAAATAAAGATACAACCAGAGAATAGTATTGTATTACATAAATTATAAATAATGTAAATAATACAATGTATTAAGTAAATTCATTGTACAGAAAGTTTATTATTATTATTTCCATTACATAGAAGAGCCTTAGGTATTTGTGAAACTTTGTGATTCATGAAAATATGTGTTATATGCCGAGACTGGTTTGGCTCAGTGCATAGAGCATCGGCCTGCAGACTGAAAGGTCCCAGGTTCGATTCCGGCCAGGGACATGTACCTTGCTTTAGGGCACATCTCCAGTAGGGGGCGTGCAGGAGGCAGTTGATCAATGTCTCTCTCTCATCGATGTTTCTGACTTTCTATCCCTCTCCCTTCCTCTCTGTAAAAAATCAATAAAATAATTCTCTTTCATTGTGTTGTCTTTATCTGGTTTTGGCATTAGGGTGATGCTGGCTTCATAGAAGATGTTTGGAAGTGTTCCTTCTTCTTGAATGTTTTTGAATAGTCTGAGGAGGATAGGTTTTAATTCTTCCTTGAATGTTTGGTAAAATTCTCCTGTGTAGCCATCTGGTCCCAGGCTTTTATTTGCTGGAAGCTTTTTGATGACTGCTTCAATTTCTTCCATAGTTATTGGGCTATTGAGATGTTTGGCTTCCTCCTCATTGAGTTTTGGAAGGTTATATTTTTCTAAGAAAATGTCCATTTCTTCCAGGTTGTCCAATTTGTTGGAATAGAGTTGTTCATAGTATTTTTTTAACAATCCTTTGTATTTCCACAGGGTCTGTTGTTATTTCTCCTCTTTCATTTCTGATTTTGTTTATTTGGGTCTTTTCTCTTTGCTTCTTGGTTAGCCTGGCTAGAGGTCCATCAATCTTGTTTATCCTTTCAAAGAACCAGCTCTTTGTTTTGTTGATCTTTTGAATGGTTTCTTTGGTCTCCATGTTGTTTATCTCCACCCTGATCTTCACTATTTCCTTCCTTCTGTGTACACTGGGCTTTTCTTGTTGCTTTTGTTCTAGCTCTTTGAGTTGTAGGTTTAGGTAATTTATTATTGTTTCCTGCGTTTTTTGCAGCAGGCTTGTAGGACTATGAACTTCCCTCTCAAGACTGCTTTCACTGTGTCCCATAAATTTTGGATTGTTGTGTTGTCATTGTCATTTGTTGCCATGATGATTTTATTTCTTCCTTGTTCTCTCTGGTTACCCAGTCATTGTTTAATAGCATGCTGTTTAGTCTCCATGTGTTTGATTTCTTTCTACTGTTTTTATTATAGTTGATTTCCAGTTTTATGCCACTGTGATCTGAGAAAATGCTTGATATGATTTCTATCTTCTTGAATTTGAAGAGACTTTTCTTATGACCCAACATACACAATGAAAGAGAATTATATGCCAGTATCTCTCATGAACATAGATGCCAAAATCCTCAACAAAATTCTAGCAAATCGGATCCAGCAGTACATCAGAAAGATCATACACGATGACCAAGCAGGATTCATCCCAGGAATTCAGGAATGGTCCAATATCCGCAAATCAATAAATGTGATACATCACATAAACAAATTGAGAGATAAAAATCACATAGTCATATCAATTGATGCAGAAAAAGCATTTGACAAAATCCAACACCCTTTCTTGATAAAAACTCTCAGCAAAGTGGGAATAGAAGAAGCATACCTCAACATCATAAAAGCCATATATGATAAACCCACAGCTAACATCATACTCAATGGACAAAAACTAAAACCATTTCCCCTAAGAACAGGAACAAGATAGGGATGCCCACTCTCACCTCTCCTGTTTGACATAATACTGAAAGTATTAGCCATTGCAATTAGACAACAAGAAGAAATAAAAGGCATCCAAATTGGAAAAGAAGAAGTAAAGCTGTCCTTATTTGCAGATGACATGATATTGTACATAAAAAAACCCAAAGGACTCCATTCCAAAACTAATTGACTTAATTAATGAATTCGGCAATGTAGCAAGATACAAAAATTAATGCTAAGAAGTCTGTGGCATTTCTATACCCTAATAGTGAAATTACAGAAAGAGAAACTAAAAAAGCAATCCCATTTACCATCGCACCAAAAAAATTAAGATACCTAGGAATAAACCTAACTAAAGAGGTAAAAGACCTATATGCAGAAAACTACAGGACACTGAAAAAAGAGATAGAGGGAGATGTTAACAGATGGAAGAGCATACCATGCTCATGGATTGGGAGAATCAACATCATTAAAATGTCCATACTACCCAAAGCAACCTACAGATTCAATGCACTACCCATTAAAATACCAATGACATATTTCACAGACCTAGAAAGAATTCTTCATAGATTCACCTGGAACAAAAAAAAGACCACGAATAGCTACAGCAATTCTGAGAAAGAAGAATAAAGTAGGTGGGATCTCAATACCAGATTTCAAGCTATACTACAAAGCAACTGTTCTCAAAACAGCCTGGTACTGGCACAAGAACAGAAATATAGACCAATGGAATAGAATAGAGAACCCAGATATCCACCCAAACCACTATGCTCAACTAATATTTGACAAAAGAGGCATGAACATTCAATGGAGCCCAGATAGCCTCTTCAGTAAATGGTGTTGGGAAAATTGTACAGATACATGCAAAATAATGAAACTGGACCACCAACTTACACCAAATACAAAAATAAACTCAAAATGGATACAGGACTTAAACATTAGAAGGGAAACTATAAAAATACTAGAGGAATCCACAGGCAGCACAATCTCAGACATATGCCGAAAGAACTTCTTCACTGATACTGCTCCTAGGGCAATGGAAGCTAAAGAGAAAATAAACAAATGGGACTACATCAAAATAAAAAGCTTTTACACAGCAAAAGCAACCATCAACAAAACAACAAGAAAGACCACTGTATGGGAGAACATATTTTCAAATGTTATCACTGAAAAGGTTTAATCTCCAAAATCTACAGCCAATTTATACAATTTAATAAAAGGAAGATAAATGACCCAATAAAAATATGGGCAACAGACCTAAATAAAACCTTTTCCAAAGATGACAGAAGGAAGGCCAAGAGACACATGAAATTGTGTTCAAAGTCATTAATCATCCGAGAGATGGAAATCAAAACGACAATCCGATACCATCTTACACCTGTCAGAATGGCAATCATCAACAAATCAACAAACGACAAGTGTTGGTGAGGATGCGGAGAAAAAGGAACCCTTGTGCACTGTTGGGGTGGGAATGCAGACTGGTGTAGCCACTGTGGAGAACAGTATGGAGTTTCCTCAAAAAACTAAAAATGGATCTCCCATTTGACCCTGTAATCCCACTCTTAGGAATTTATCCTAAGAAATTACAAACACCAATCAGAAAGGATTTATGCACCCCTATGTTCATAGCAGCACAATTTACAATAGCTACAATTTGGAAACAGCCTAGGTGCCTGTCAGCAGATGAGTGGATCAGAAAACTGTGGTACATCTACACAATGGAATTCTATGCTGCCATTAAAAGAAGGAATTCTTACCATTTGCAGCAACCTGGTTGGAACTGGAGAGCCTTATGCTTAGTGAAATAAGCCAGTCAGTGAAGGAGAAGCATCACATGATCTCACTCATTTGTGGATAATAAAGAACATTATAAACTGATGAACAAAAGGATAGATACAGAGACAGTAAAGCTTCAAACAGACTGTGAAATTACAGCAGGAAGATTAAATTTAGGTGAGGTAGATAAGAGATCAATGAAAGGACTTGTATGCCTGCATATAAGCATAACCAATGAACACAGACACTGGGGGGTTGGGGTATGCCTGGGAGGG
>JAAGEH010000012.1:33537484-33700518 GCA_011751065.1 Lasiurus cinereus | reverse complement strand
TACCATGCTCATGGATTGGGAGAATCAACATCATTAAAATGTCCATACTACCCAAAGCAACCTACAGATTCAATGCACTACCCATTAAAATACCAATGACATATTTCACAGACCTAGAAAGAATTCTTCATAGATTCACCTGGAACAAAAAAAAGACCACGAATAGCTACAGCAATTCTGAGAAAGAAGAATAAAGTAGGTGGGATCTCAATACCAGATTTCAAGCTATACTACAAAGCAACTGTTCTCAAAACAGCCTGGTACTGGCACAAGAACAGAAATATAGACCAATGGAATAGAATAGAGAACCCAGATATCCACCCAAACCACTATGCTCAACTAATATTTGACAAAAGAGGCATGAACATTCAATGGAGCCCAGATAGCCTCTTCAGTAAATGGTGTTGGGAAAATTGTACAGATACATGCAAAATAATGAAACTGGACCACCAACTTACACCAAATACAAAAATAAACTCAAAATGGATACAGGACTTAAACATTAGAAGGGAAACTATAAAAATACTAGAGGAATCCACAGGCAGCACAATCTCAGACATATGCCGAAAGAACTTCTTCACTGATACTGCTCCTAGGGCAATGGAAGCTAAAGAGAAAATAAACAAATGGGACTACATCAAAATAAAAAGCTTTTACACAGCAAAAGCAACCATCAACAAAACAACAAGAAAGACCACTGTATGGGAGAACATATTTTCAAATGTTATCACTGAAAAGGTTTAATCTCCAAAATCTACAGCCAATTTATACAATTTAATAAAAGGAAGATAAATGACCCAATAAAAATATGGGCAACAGACCTAAATAAAACCTTTTCCAAAGATGACAGAAGGAAGGCCAAGAGACACATGAAATTGTGTTCAAAGTCATTAATCATCCGAGAGATGCAAATCAAAACGACAATCCGATACCATCTTACACCTGTCAGAATGGCAATCATCAACAAATCAACAAACGACAAGTGTTGGTGAGGATGCGGAGAAAAAGGAACCCTTGTGCACTGTTGGGGTGGGAATGCAGATTGGTGTAGCCACTGTGGAGAACAGTATGGAGTTTCCTCAAAAAACTAAAAATGGATCTCCCATTTGACCCTGTAATCCCACTCTTAGGAATTTATCCTAAGAAATTACAAACACCAATCAGAAAGGATTTATGCACCCCTATGTTCATAGCAGCACAATTTACAATAGCTACAATTTGGAAACAGCCTAGGTGCCCGTCAGCAGATGAGTGGATCAGAAAACTGTGGTACATCTACACAATGGAATTCTATGCTGCCATTAAAAGAAGGAATTCTTACCATTTGCAGCAACCTGGTTGGAACTGGAGAGCCTTATGCTTAGTGAAATAAGCCAGTCAGTGAAGGAGAAGCATCACATGATCTCACTCATTTGTGGATAATAAAGAACATTATAAACTGATGAACAAAAGGATAGATACAGAGACAGTAAAGCTTCAAACAGACTGTGAAATTACAGCAGGAAGATTAAATTTAGGTGAGGTAGATAAGAGATCAATGAAAGGACTTGTATGCCTGCATATAAGCATAACCAATGAACACAGACACTGGGGGGTTGGGGTATGCCTGGGAGGGCGGGGGCACAATGGGGGGATATGTATAAAAAATTAATAAAAAATTTAAAAAGTCAATAAAATCTATTTAAAAAAATATATGTGTTGTTGGATTGAAAGCCAATTCTATCTGACTCCAAAACCCATAGTGTATCTATAATTCTATGAAGAGCTTTAACATAAAATTTTAAAACATTTATTAGACTTAGAATAGCTATCATAAAGTTTATATATATATATATATATATATATATATATATATATGTAAATACATAGATGATATTAGATGAGAAACATTCAGTTAATGCTGTGTTTAATTAGGGTGAGCCTTTGCACAAAAATTATTGTTTGGGTTTTCCAATTTAATCTCAGTTGTGAATGTTGGATTCAAAGCTGAAATATGTGTGTTTGATGGTGCTTATAACTGGAAAGAAGAAAAACAGAATATGTTATCACTCTGCATAGTGAAAGCATCAGTGACAATTTGAACTCATTTAATGGGGGGACAAATTCCTTTATATGCACCAAAAGTCACACACTATTAAAATATTAAAATATTACCAGTAAAATATAGCTAGCATAAATGAAAAAAATGGTACTGTATCATACTTGAAAATATTTTAAACTAGAATTATATTAATTAAAATTAATTAAAACAAGGTGAAGCCTTAAATGTATAAATTTCAAATATCTGTAGAATTAATATACATAGAAAGCATCATTCCTAGAATAAACAAACCTGCATATCATTCATATATAGTTGGCGAAATCTGACCTTTCCGTGTGCCGTGTGGATCTCCTCTGAATCCGCTGCGTGTCTGCACCGATTGGAGAGCAGTGTTCTGGGTCCCCAGCTGATCGGTGAGTGATTCAGCTGCAGCTTTTTGAGATGAATATGTTCCAAAGTAATCCTTATAAAATGATTATAAAAGTAATTATTATGAAAATTATAATTTATCTTATAAATAATAAGCCCAGTAATATAAAATCTCAGTCTTTGAATTTCTGTAAGATCACATTTTGTAAAGTATGTGACCTCTGTCAAAATTCTTAAGTACTGTAAGCCTCAGATTCTTATTGGAATAATATTATCTCTTTTACAGGGTTGCACAAAAATTATATCTGACTACCTGTGAAAACCATTAGGTACAATTTCTTTTACACAACAAATCATTATTAAATCTTAGCTCTTATTATCTGCTGTTTTATAGATAATTGTGGTCAATAAAATTGTTTAATATTTGGAGATTCACTGAAGATTTAAAATGATAATTGCTTATTAATATCAAATCTATAAATTTAGAATAATTGTGAGTTGTAGGGCTTTCAAATAAATGATTATACTCAGTAGAATTCAGAGGGCACTATGGCTTAAGTTTCATTTGGGCCTTTAGTTTACCAAAGTATTTTATAGTCTTGATAGTAACTATCAGAGTAAAGATAGCACTGAAAAAGTGAAGCAGGAAGATTTTATTCCAGGCTATGCAATAAGAGAGACCAGAGTGTGGCCTGAACTCAAATCCACAGAAACAAAGGGCAGGAGAGGTTTTCAGAGCTGGGATAGAATGGCTAGTAGGCCAACTATGTTTGCTAAAGTGGCTTTATCTGTCAAATAGCTTGCGACAAGAGAACATTTTACTATTTGGAACAAGAAAGTCTTAGAAGTTGGGCCTCTATGCCCCCACAGAAAATAGCAGATAAGGGTGCTATATTTTAAAATGATGGCTCCCAGGTTTTGAAAAAGGCATTTGGGGGTTGTATTAGTGGCAAGAGGCTTTTTTAATGAGTTGACATATACTTTAAAAGGGTAGAGAAAGAATTTACAAATACAAAATTTCTAAAGTAAATAAAGAAATGAAAGAGGAGAGACCTATATGATTGGCCCTCTAGATTCTGTAAGAGTTGTCATGAGAGAGGAGGTCAGGAGCTTAATTATAGCAAGAAGCCTTTCTAAGGTCTAGTCAAGCGGACGGAAATAGTAAGGCTGTCTTGGACTTTATCTCTTGAAGTTAGTTCAAAGTCCATCGATTTGCTCATTTAATATTCTGGCAACTTATATGGTGGGTAAAGAAAAAAATGGAAAAGAAAAAAAATCCCAACAAATTCAAAACAATATACAAATTCCCTAAGATTCTGAATGCTAAAGAGATAAAAATAAATATCACCATTATCATACTCATAAAGTCTATTTTGTACTTATTGTTTGGTGCCCATAGATTTTATTTATCATTTTCTAACACATAATCATAGTTGCTAAATTAAACATATCCATGATGTTTCATTGTAAAAAATAGTGTTTTCAATTTAAATCTTAGTTATGACATCCTAAATTGGAAAATCTCATTTTTTTTACTAAAGCACAATTTTAAAATGTCATTGATGTGTAGGTAAACTTTGACTTAATGAAAACAGTTTCTCTTATTCACTATAAAATACTACATATAGTACCTACAAATGATATACAAATGATATTATGATAGTATTGATATATTAGAGAGTTTGCTAAATAGCAAACAATTTATCATGCATAAAATAATTACTCTGATGAAAACAAGCAAAAAACAAACATGTCTTTTTTTTTTAATCTCTCCTGAGGATATTTTTTCCATTAATTTTAGCAAGAATGGAAGAGAGAAGGAAAGACAGAGAGAAATATTGATGTAAGAGAAACACATCTATTGGTTGCCTTCTGCATGAGTCCTGACCAGGACTCAGGGCTGGGAAAGGCATGTGTTCTTGACTGGAATTGAATCCAGGACTCTTAGGACCATGGGCTGACATTCTATCCACTGAGACAAACCGGCTAGGGCACAAGCATTTCTTTATAAACTGTTCAAGATTATTTCTTATACTTAAGGGAAATTCTCCATATTTGTAACTTTCTAAGAGCAGCAGCTCCCTCATTTTGGAGGAGGAATTGATGAAAATAATAATGGCTGACAGTCAGATCAGGTGACATATTTAACTAGAAAATATCACTACCTTTTAATCAATTAAATATTTTTTTTCTTGCTACTCATTTGTTGTTCAGCCCATATAATAATTATGAGATGAGGATGAGTGACTCTAAATTAAATTTCTATGAATGTGAATGTATACTTTCATTAATTCATTTATTTGATAAACAAATATTTACTGTGTGCCTCCCTGCATTAAGTAATAGGATATGAACTAATGGGCAGTACTGAAAAACATATTATATGAATATATATATATATATATATATATATATAAAATAAAATCCAGTTGTCTTTACATGTATCCAAATTAAGTGTCAATAATTCACAATAATTTTTAACAACTACAAAAAAAAAGAGCCGTGGAACTATTTTTACATTTTTTAAGTAAATTAAATAGAGCCAGTAAAATTAGTCCTATGATAATTTAAAACCTAGGTATAGTATTTAATTCTGACATTTTATTGAAATAAAGAACATACATGCTTCTCCTAAGGCAATATCCACATTAAAATATTGGTGAAATCTTACAGATTAAAGCTGCAATCTCTTTTATAGAACTGAGTCAAACATGTTTTAAATTTTTGACCCTTTGAGTTGAATACCTAGAGAAACTTCCAGCTTTGCCAAGTAAATATATTTTCTATTCCTTCATATTCAAGAAAGTAAATGCATAAAAAGCATATATTGGAAATCTTATGAGCAAATTCTTGCCCTGAGGTTCTAATAAAGTATATGTCACTTCTCTGGGAAAAATAAAAAGGAAATGCTTTCATTTCAGTGAAGGACAACCAAGTTCTTCCCTTTTCAGGTATTTTTAGCATCAATGCTTCTGTAAATGTAGATAAAAGTGCCCTTCTTTATTGAACAGATACAAAAAAATAAAAAAAATCACATAAAGTAAGCTACACATCCCCCCACCCCCTTTACTTGGAGGAAGAATGCGGTTAAAATGGACAATGTATTTTCAGTACCACTGAAGCTTTACATCTCGCCTGCCACCTCCACCACCCCTGGTTATATTTTTTGCCACAAAGAGGTGAAGCCTTGCCAGTCTCTTTAGTGACATCTCCTGGAGAGAGCAAACACAATCATTCTCCATAATTGCTACTAAACTGTGACTAGGGCATGCTGCTTCACTCTCCACATTTCTGTAATTTTACTGTCTGTTTGCAAGGAGCTAAGAAAGCTTTGTGGACTTTGTTTTTGCACTGTGCCAGAATGAATGGAATTTTTAAAAAGTACATTTTTCCCTCTTGACATTGAGAAATGGCAGGTTAACTGAATGGATTTGATCTTCCTGACAGGCTACAGATGTGAATTCTGTATCCATTCACCTATAATAATCGTGTGGATTTCTAGATCACTTTAAAATTGGACTAAAAAAAAAAAGCTAAGTAGGACTCATGGGGACTTAAAATTCACAGTAGAGCTGTGGATTATTTCAATTATTGCACTCTAAAGCCTGTGTATTACACTTATCTCCATTTTGAATGCTGAAAATATTAAATTTATTTTTGTTAAAAAAATTAACTAAAATATTATGGAATTCAAATATGGTTAAAAGATAGTATTCACTCATAAAATATTTACCAAAGCAAACTTAAATATTAACTTATATTCATACCCATTTACTATATCTATTAACCTATAGTTGTATTTTAATCAAATATGAATATTTACTATTATTGGAATCCTCTTTTCATAGAAATTCTGAGGTATCATTAATATGATTATTAACCCTAATGATTAATAGATTATGAAGTTATTGCTATAGTTGATATGTGGCATATTTTTCACTGTAAAAAGGTATACTACTTATCTCCCCAATCTGTTTTAATTGAATGGATTGATTTATATCCTGGCTGTAATTTACGGAGTCTATTCCCCTTCCATGACCTCTTAATAATCCAAGCATTAGTGCAGTGATGGGCACATAGAAATAGATCAATGAGTGTTTACTAAATTGAATCGAATGTACTGACTTTATAATGTAGAACTGACCTTCAAGAAGCTGTGAACTTTAGTAAAAAATCATTGCATTCAAAATGTATTTCTTATTTTATTTTTTCCAACACTATTTATTCCCACTATACCCTCTTCCGCCTCATCCCCCCTACATTCCCACTGTTGTCCCTGAGTTCTCTTATTTTTTTTCATTTTTGCTAAAGCTGTTCACCCCCACCCCAAAACCTCGCCCACCACACCAGCAGTGTAAACCTGCTGTTTATCTATGCGTTTATCTCTATTTTGTTTGGCAGTTCAGTTTATTAATTAATTTCACATATGAGTATCTTTCCCAGACTGGCCTGTTACACTTAGCATGTTTTCCAGCTTCAGCCTTGCTGTTTCGGCAACATTTTCTTCCCTTTAACAGCTGAAACATTCTTAATAAATGACACTCAATATTACTGAAAGTGGCTGATTTTCTAATTTCTATTAATGGATTCCCCTTTCTTTTAGTCATAGAATTCTTGAGTTTTCCCTGGGCTCTTTTATTTCCCTGTTTTGTGTATCCCATTAATTGATAAGATCTATTGATTTTGCATCAGTAATAACTTGCTTATGTTTGCTCATATCCTATTTTCCAAATTAAGCATTCATTTCAATATTTTTTCCTGGACTATTCATGGAGAATTACACAGCCACTCACCCATTTATTATCGTGCATGCTTCCAAGATGAAAATTTACAAATCACAAATTTCCTATTCTCAGTTGTTTATTGGATCCACAACTCTTACTGAAGCAGTTCTAAATGCCTCAGTCAATTATTTTGAAATGTTCAATTCCTAGACACAACCTGCATTTCCATGCATTCCACTATCATATATGTAGACTATACTCTATTCTACATATAGTATGTGTATTAGACTATAGCATAGCCAAATTGAACCACTCAACTTTACTTCAAAATACCACCTTTCTCTAAAAGATCTACTTGATGCCACTTCCTTTGAATGAAGTATAACTTTTTGTCTAATTCTTCTACAATTTCTGCCTCTCACAATTCCCTTTATCTCATCTGTAAAATAAAGAGATAGAAGGAAAGAATATTAAAGCCATTTTGTCTGTGAAATTCTATGAAACATTTATTAATTTCTTATTGCCCAGTTTAAATGTAACCATAGTCATCAAGACTTTAATCCCCTTCCTGTACATAGAGGTAGTTTATGACACACAGCTTGAATTTTGACACAGCTCTGCCTCATACCAGGTTGGTGACTTTGGCTGAGATTCTATAGCTCTCACTCTCACCCTCAGTTATCTCATCAATAAAGGAACAAATAATAGAATTGTCCCTACAAAATTTCTATGACTTGTTAAAAAAATATTTAATGAATTAATCAGTATAGATTTAGAAAAAATTACTGTGAATATGAAATATTAAATTGCTGACTAATGAACCCCCAGACATAACTAGACAATTGTCTTGATGCATATTTAAGTTCTACCATCCACTAGTTGTATGGTATTGGACTTGGTAGGTACTTAGACACTATATGTTATCAATTATTTATCTCAGATAGCTAAAGGCAGAAACTAATGCTTTTTATACTTTTATTTATTTTTAAATAAAATTAAAATTTAAAAAAATAAAAAATAAAAAATAAAATGTCCACTATAATTCCTAGAGTAATCACTAAGAAAATTACTCTAAAAAAAAACAAAAACAAAAAACTTTATTGTTCAGATTATTACAATTGTTCCTCTTTTTCCCCACATAGCTCCCATCCACCCAGTTCCCACCCCACCTTTTGCCCTTAAGCACACCACTGTCTTCATCCATAGGAATACAATTTTTGTCCAATGTCTTCCCACACCCACTACACCCTTTTCTCCCTGAGAATTGTCAATCCACTTTCTTTCTATGACCCTGATTTTATTAGATTCACCAGTTTATTCTGTTCATCAGTTTTTTTATTCACTTGATTTTTAGATTCATTTGTTGATAGATATGTGTTTGTTCATAATTTTTCTCTTTACCTTTTTTTTTCTTTTCTCTCTTCTTAAAGAATACGTTTCAGCATTTCATATAATACTGGTTGGCAGTGATGAACTCCTTTAGCTTTTTCTTATCTGTGAAGCTCTTTATCTGACCTTCAATTCTGAATGATAGCTTTGTTGGGTAGAGTCATCTTGGTTGTAGGATCTTGCTATTGATCACTTTGAATATTTCTTGCCACTCCCATCTGGCCTGCATAGTTTCTGTTGAGAAATCACATGGGTGCTCCCTTGTAGATAACTAACTGTTTTTCTCTTGCTGCTTTTAAGATTCTCTCTTTGTCTTTTGCTCTTGGCATTTTAATTATGATGTGTCTTAGTGTGGTCCTCTTTGGATTCCTTTTGTTTGGGATTCTGTGTGCTTCTTGGACTTGTAAGTCTAATTCTTTCACTAGGTGGGGGAAGTTTTCTGTCATTATGTCTTCAAATAGGTTTTCAGTATCTTGCTCTCTCTCTTCTTCTGGCAGCCCCACAATTCTGATGTTGATTCACTTGAAATTGTCCCAGAGGCTCCTTACATTATCTTCATATTTTGGATTATTTTGTTTTGTTTTGTTTTCCTGGTTGGGTGTTATTTGCTTCTTTGTATTTCAAATCTTTGACTTGATTCTTGCGATACTCTAGTCTGCTGTTGGATCTCTGTATATTATTCTTTATTTCAGTCAGTGTATGTGTAAGTTCTAGTTGGTCCTTTTTCATATCCTCGAGATTCTTGCTAAATTTATCAGCCTTTTCTAGAAAATTCTTGAAAAACCTTATAACGGTGGTTTCGAACTCTATATCCATTCATTTGCTTTCCTCCATTTCTTTCATTTGTGACCTGTTTATTTGTCTTTGCATTTCAGCTGCTTCCTTGAGTTAATAGAGTGGCTTTGTGTGTTAGGTGTCTTATGGGCCCCCAGCCTCCCCAGTTTCCTGAGGTGGACACTCTAGGTGCACTCCTTTGTGGGCTGTGTGCACAGTCTTATTGTAGTTAAGCCTTGATTGTTGTTGGTATCACTGGGAAGAAATGACCTCCAATAGGCTGCGAGAATCATGCTGGGAGAATTTCTGGGCTGGAGATACTCTTATGAGATAAGACTTGCTTCAGTGGGGCTTTGGTGCTCCCTGAGTCTGCCCTCTGAGTATATCCCTTATGGATCTGAGGAGTTGTAATATGGATGGTCCCACTCTGACCCCTGGGTACATGGCTCTTGGATCTGCAAGGAGGTACTAATTTAGCCTTTGCCTGAGGCTACCCAAAAGGAGCTATGGAGAGATCTGCAGATTCCTCTTCTTTGTTTGCATTTTGGAGGTGCCCAGATGAGCCCCAGCTATGGAGCAGTGTAAGCTGCTGTTGGGCCTTGGGACCTCTTTTGGATGTTCTGGGTCTCACTGACTCACCTGCCATTTGTTAGGTAAGTTTATAATTCAAAGAACTAGGCCATTCATATACAAAAGCCTCAGCTTGGATGGGGTGGAGCAAACAGCAATGGCTTCCCATCAGCCCTGCCTTAAGAGGCCCCTGGGTCTCAGTGTCCCTTGGTAATCACTGCAAGCACCTCTGAGAGAAAGCCGATCTTGAGTTTTGCCCCCTGCTGGACAGTTCAGTTTTTCCCCGTGTGATTCTGAGTCCCCGGAGTCTCGCCTGGAATGGAATTCAGAGCAGTTGGGAGCTTTTGTCTCCCTCTTGATTGAAAAAGGGAGCGGAGTACTCAGTTGCCAGCCCTTTTTCTCACACCTCTGTACTTCTACTTTCCGCAGCTCCTGTGATCTCGGTGTGCTTTTCGCTTTCCTTGTAGTAGAATTTCCACCCAGCCAGCCTTCCTATGGTTCTGGATGATGTCCATTTTGTCTTTTAGTTGTAGTTTTGAAATTTTTGTATGAGGCAGCAGTTCAGGTGATTATCTATGCCGTCATCATTGTTTCTCTCTTTTTTATACTTTTAAATAATTTTATTAAAAATATAGTTTATTTTTGTAATGGTACCTGGGACCTAATAAAAATATAATACATATAATTTACATATGAATATATATTTAATCCATTATCTGTAACACATAACATTATAACCTATTAAAATGACAACAAACTGATCTGAAGTTGGTAAATTTTATCTCCAAACTTATTTTATGATACTTATTTTTTTAACTATTTGTTATCTCAACCCATGGGATGCAAACTTACATACAGGCTGTGGATACTACTCCTTCCCTAGGCTTGCTCTAGTTTGCATTAGTTCCAATTTATTACACATTTAGAGAGCACATAGTACATTCTAGCCTCCTGAAGATGGTATCAATTCCATTGCCCCCAATTCAGACTTATTAGAAAAATCAATTATTGACTGCTTCCTAGGTTCCATACATTAGTCTATGTGCTTTACTTAGAATATTTTAGCTTTTTTTCACAACTTTTCTATGAGGTAATTTTTTATAATAATAATATTAATTATTATTATTATTAGTGATAAGAGAACCAAAGGAGAGATGCTCAGGGCTTGCAGACTGTTAGACAGGATAACCTGACACTGGACAATCTAGGGGTTGAGTCTCAAAGATTCTGCTCTTTGTCATTCTCCTGGAAAAAGTCATTGAGAGAGCATGACCACCCATTGGCCTGCGAGCTGGACCTGAGCTATCACAGGCCACTGAACCCCTCCTCTTTTCTTGGAATGTACATTCCACCAATTGTTCCCACACTAGAGACACTTTAACGATGCAGCCTTGAGGGCTGATGTGTTGTTGAGACCATCTGGACTGAATATGTAATTGAACTCCATTAAGGCTGCTATATAAACATTTAAGGTTCTGGTGAACATGTGCAGAGACCTATTCAAGTTACTGTCACTCAAGAGAAGCCTTGTAGGCATGTTTCCATACTTATTAAATTAGTCTGTAGGGATCTGCTTCTTATTCAGTCTCTCTGAAGAAGCTCACCCCAGGGACCCCCTGAGTCTGCAAACCAACCTCCTCCTTTCTGGAGTGGAGGTGTCTCAAGGAAGGATAAGCACAGCTCTCTGCTGGTCAGAAAAGGAAAAGGACTCCAATCAGAGAGGAGCCCATGAATGATGAATTTACCTAAAGTATAAAAAGAACACAATTCAGAAAATAAATAAGAGCCATATGAATACAAGTGTTAAATAGGAAAGCAAAAAAAAAAAAATTGAAAGAAGTTTAAAAAGCCCTAAAATGTAAAAGTACTACTAAGAAGCACTTAAGAAATGGAAATTTCAGCCTGTATTTTAAATCAGAATGCTATTACCATGATTTTTGGAGAAAACAGTCAGGAAAGATCAAGGGAACACTATAATAGATAGGATGATTGTAATCTGATTATAGAACTCTACTTCTCTGTCTTTAGATATGACATATTCTCATTTGGAATTCAAGATCCCTTTCCTGTAAACACTATCAATTTTAAGAAAGAGGCTTATAAATTAAAATTAGAAAAAATCTTTAATGAGATAGAAAAGTTTAAGGTTACCAATCAGAGGGATAGAAGGTCCCTTTGATCGAACAGGCAGGAAAATCAGGAAAATAATTTAATGCTGTACAGTCTTTGTCCTCGGTTGGCTCTGATGGTGCTCTCATTTCCAAGCCTGCCATTTTTTATTTTTTTCTTGAAGTGAAGCAGTACTTAATATGAAATTGGTGAAGTCATACATTAAAACACAAAATAGTTATTTCCCATTTTAATCAGTCCACTTTATCTGTTTTCTCTTTAATGTATTGCTATTAGAGATATATCATTCCCAAGGCAATTAGATGATCCTGATTGATATAGACTTTAAATTTTCTGTTAACGAAAAATTCTAAAAATTAAGTATGGAGAATATATTACCAATGATAGAGAAATATTTCTGTTTCCAACTACTCCTTTCCACATTCAAATAGCTTTCGTTTTATGATGGACTCTAATTAAATGAAGATAGGTTCATGATAACTTCAATAAAATAAAATGGGATTTCTTTCTCAAACATTTTAAAAGTAGTGCTTTAACCATCTTTTATAAAAAAACACTCTATGTATTTAAATTTAGTTGAATCTTCAGATCCCCAATGATATCACCTGTGTTAAATCACTATTATTTTTCTTCTTTATATATGACTACAGGCCCAGTGCATGAATTTGTGCATGGGTGGAGTCCGGCCAGCCCTCCCCATCAGGGCTGATCTGAGCCAGACAGGCCAGGGGGAGTGTCTGAAAAAGGTTGGTCAGCCAACCCCACCCCAAATCAGGCCAGTTAGTGGGCCACATAAGTGTCATAGTGACCTGTCATTCTGGTCATTTTGGTCACTTGTCTTTATATATATGTATATCGATGAAAGAAAGCTCGTTGCCACTTGGATATCAGATGTTATTCACATTCGAAGTTGCAAATATCCACATTTTTCGGTGAGGTACTATCTGACAACAGGGCCTTGGGAGAGATATGGTCAAAGAAAGGTGAAGTCAGAGCCTGCCTCAGCAAGGTTAAAGGGTGTGATACAAAAGTTTCACACTTTCATTCCTCCCAAATATTGTCCAGTTGTGTGTTCAAGGAAGAGATAAGATGGCAAACCATTATTTCTACTCATTTGATCATTTAGAAATTTAATCTACAACACTTCTATAGCTTTACCATGATAATTTTTCATTTTAATTGAAACTCAATTTGAAAAGGTAAGAGGGATAGAGGGACAAGGTGACAGAGAGAATGAAGAAACAGAACAACATAGTCTGCTTGCTGGTGACAGCTATGGGAGCTACCATACTTATCCAATTAAATCTCTCCAACAGGAAGTTTTTATTTATAGATAACAAGTTCAAGCAGCTGAACTTGTGAAATCTCAGACAAAAACACAAAAGCATTTACTTATTTTGTAAGCAGTTGAATACAAATGGTATTGAAACTATTTAGAGAGCTTGGTTTTAAGAAATAATATTTTGAGGCAGAAAAACATCAGGAAAATAAAATAAAAGAGATACATACTGCCGCAAACTTTGAGAACCCAGAAACTTATTTTTCAGGTGTAAGCATTCTGTGCTTCTAAGTGCCTGTAGCTCTGAAATGCAAGAGATCATTACTGGGGGCAGAACAAGGAGCCTGTGGGCCTCATATTCTCTTTGTCAGGAAATTTTCTAACATTAAAGCTCTGCCATGCAGAAAAAATGGGGGATTTTCTATTCTGTTTGATTTCTCATGTGTGTAGTTTTTGCTCTGCCCATACTACACATTTTTTTGCTTAGAAAGTCTCTATAAGACTTATCTAAAGTCTCTTTTGTGAACTGATAAATGGTTCCATTGCTTTCCTACTTGATAGGTTTTTCTCAGTTCAAAATTCTGATGAAGTGGTCTTTAGACCCATAATCCCCACAGGCACTTTGTTCTGATCTCTCCATTACTCACCATCTATTAACTTCCCAACCTCTTTAGCTCCTGGAGTGTTTCTAATTTTCCAACTCCCTAATCTTCCACAGGAGAGGTATTCCTGCTTTGAAGACATCCAAATTATGTCATTCATGTTGAATATTTCCTTGGGGAGGACAAAGTAGATTTATAGAAAACATGGACGTTGGTATATAGGGAACTTCTTTCCTCCAACTCCTACTCTGTACCACTGAAGTCATTAGCTTCTCTGATTGTGTCTTCCCCACTGTTCTGGGATGGTGGATGGCTTCAAATAGGACTCCCTGCATTGAACATTCTGCTGTCATAAGCAGTGCACAGGGAGTAAGAACTAAAATTGTTTCCCGTTTAAACAGAAGATTCTACAAAGAATTTGGCAGGTTTTAAAAAGAGGCCTTTTTTCTTACAGTGACAGAAAGAAAGTCATACATAAGAACCTACCTATGAAAAAATATGATAGAAAATTTATTTTTGATTATAGCACTCCATCCCACTTTTTATATCCCAATTTCAAATATTATTTTTGTCAGAATACTATTCCATAAAACAAATACTATGCATTGTCTATTCAGCAAACTTTGAGTTCTTGCTAAGTGCTAGGTGCTGGGGTTTGATAGTGTATTTGTGTTAGGTAAATGTTCAAACATATAGATTCTGGTGAAGAAATTATTTGCAGCAACCTGGAGGGAATTGGAGATCCTTATGCTAAGTGAAATAAGCCAGTCAATGAAGGAGAAACACCACATGATCTCACTCATTTGTGGATAATAAAGAACATTATAAACTGATGAACAAAAAGATATATGCAGAGGCAGTAAAACATCAAACAGACTGTCAAATTAGAGCAGGAAGGTTAAGCAGAGGTAGGGTAAATAAGAGATCAACCAAAGGACTTGTATGTATGCATATAAGCATAAACAATGAACACAAGACTCTAGGAGGTTAGGGTATGCCTGGTGGGGGAGGGCGGGCAATGAGAAGATATGTATACATGTAACACATTAATAATTTTTTTTAAAAAAGAGGTTATTTGCTGTTTTATGGAAACCTCTGCTTTCTGATTACCCATAATCTAGTACAGTAGACCATTCAGAGTTGACTCTTTTGCCCCATGTTCTAACTACACACACACACACATACATATACCTTTAAACATTTCCTATCAGTATATTTCTCTTCTTTTTCTTTCTATCCTATATTTCTATCAAAGATCTTATAAAATAATCTGACCCAAGGTGATAAGAAAGATAATACCAATGTTTGACGCAATGTACTAATTTTTAAAATACTAAGGTTAATGAACTAGATAATTTAATGAAGTGAAAGTAGGTAGAGGAAGCATAGATAAAGCATAGAGAAATCATAAAGAATTCAAAGTAATAGCAATGATAGTGCTCAAACCATTCAGTGTGAGCTATTAGCAAATTAATGATAATTATAAAGGACTTAATGAGAAGTGCACCGACATGAAAAGAAGTTGAAACTACAAATAAGAATAAATTTGAGCTGAGATCGGTTTGGCTCCGTGGATAGAGCATCGACTTGCGGACTGAAAGGTCCAGGATTCTATTCCGGTTGGGGGCATGTACCTTGGTTGCGGGCACATTTCCACTGTGGGGCGTGCAGGAGGCGGCTGATCGATGTCTCTCTCTCATCGATGTTTCTGACTTTCTATCTCTCTCCCTTCTTCTCTGTAAAAAATCAATAAAATATATTAAAAAAAGAATAAATTTGAAATGAGGAATGACATAGCTGAAATAAAGAACACCCTTTAAAAATTTAATAGTAGACTAGAAGAAATTGAAGACAGAATCAGTAAATTAGAAGACAAGGTAGAAAAAACACACCCATTCCAAGCAGCAAATGGAAAAAAAAAACAATAACAACAACAACAACAACAAAACAAAACAGGAGGAGAGTCTAAGGAAAATTTGGGACAATATGAAATATAACAACTTTAGCATTGTAAGGGCAACAGAAGAAAAAGAAGAATCTAATCCAGGAAAAGAGAACATGTTTGAAAAAATAATGGCAGAAAATTTCCCTAATCTGGTGAAGGAAAACGTCACTCAAATTCAGAAAACACAGCTAGTCCCAATCAAGATGAACCAGAAAAGACCCACAGCTAAGCATATAATAATTAAAGTGGCAAACATCAAAGACAAAGAAAGGCTCTTAAGGCTACAAGAGAAACAGAAAGTTACCTACAAGGGAGGTAACTGTCAGTCTCTCCCATTACACTGTCAGCTGATTTCTCAACAGAACATTTCAGGCCACAAGGGAATGGTATGAAGTATACAAAGTAATGAAAACCAAGAAAGGGAACCAAACACTATTCTATCCAGCAAGACTGTAATTCAAAACAGAAGGTGAAATAAAGAGCTTCAGAGACAAAAGGAAAAAAAAAAGGTTTAAAAATTTAATACCACCAAATCAGCACTGCAAGAGAAAAACACAGGTATAAAGAATATGAATGGCAACAAATAAGTACTTAATAATAATCTTAAATGTAAATGGCTAAAATGTTCCAATCAAAAGACAGAGTAGCTGAATGGATAAAGAAAACATGACCCACATATATGCTGTCTACAAGAGACCCACCTTAGAATGAAGAACTCACACAGAATAAAATGAAGGGATGAAAAAAAAATTTCCCAGGCAAATAGAAATAAAATAATATTAATAAAAAAAGCTGGGGTAGCAGTACTCATATCTGACACAATAGACTTTAAAGTGAAGGCCCTAACAAAAGTCAATGAAGGCCACTTCAAATACTAAAGGGATAACTACAACAAGCAGATATAAATCTGATAAACAGATATGCACCTAGTGCAAGAGCATACAGATATATTTAATAAAAAAATCTTGTGGAAGATATTAAGGGAGATATCAACAGCCGTATAATCATAGTAATGTACTTTAATACCCCACTGACATCACTGAATAGATCTTCTAGATAAAAAATCACCAAGGAAACTGTGATCCTAAATGACACACTAGATAAGATGGAGTTAATTGATATTTTCACCCAAGCTACATGGGACATTTTCAACTAAGTCTTTACAAGGTCAAGAAGGCAGAAATCATATCAAACATCATCTCAAATCACAATGGCATGAAATTAGAAATAAATTAAAGTAAAAACATCCAAACACATGAAGGCTAAACAGCATGATATTAAACAATGAATAATTTATCAAGGAGATCAAGGAAGCGATAACAAAAAAAACTTCCTGGGGACAAATGAAAATGAATACACAACAATCCAAAAATGTATGGGATATAGTGATAGCAGTCCTAAGAGGGAAATTCATAGCATTACAGTCCTACCTCAAAAAATAAGAAAAGAAAAAAAACTTCTAATAAACTATCTAACACTACAATGTAAATAATTAGAAAGAGTACAAGAAAAACTCAGATTAAGTAGAAGGAAGGAAATAGTAAAGACCAGGGAAAATAAGCATCATAGAGACAACAACAACAACAACAACAACAACAACAACAACATACAAAAGATCAATACAACCAAGAGCTTGTTCTTTGAAAAATAAACAAGATTGATGTACTGTTAACCAGACTCACCAAGAAACAAAGAGAGGACCCAAAAGAACAAAATCAGAAATGAAAGAGGTAAACTAACAACTGACCCCTCAGAAATACAAAGGATCTTTAAAAATACTATGAACAATTATATTCCAAAAAAACTGAACAATCTTGACTAAATGGACAAATTCCTAGAAAAATATAATATTTCCAAAACACAATCAGGAAGAATCAGAAAACCTGAATAGGCTGATAACTACTGATGAAATTGAAGCAGTAACCAAAAAACTCCAGGCAAACAAAAGCTTTGGTCTGGACAGCTTCACAGGGAAGTTTTACCAAACATTCAAATAACTAACACTTCTAGTCCTCAAACTATTCCAAAAAATCCAAGAGGAAGGAACACTCACAAGCTCTTTCTATGAAGTCAGCATTACCCTAATTCCAAAACCAGATAAAGACACTACAAAGATAGAGAATTATAGGCCAAAATTCCTGATACTAAAATCCTCAATAAAATATTAGCAAATCAGGTCCAGCAATATATTAAAAAGATCACACACCATGGCCAAGTAGGATTTATTCCAGGGATGCAAAGCTAGTACAATATTCTCAAATCAATAAATGTGATGCATGACACAAAAAAATAGAAGATAAAAATCAATGATCAGAAAAACTGATGCAGAAAAAAACACTTAAAAACAACACTCTTTTTTAGTAAAAGCTTTCAGCAAAGTGGGAATAGAGGGAGCATATCTCAATATAATAAAGGCCATATATGACAAACCTATAGCACCATCATATTCGATAGGCTAAAACAAAAACCATTACCCCTAATAAAAGAAAAAAGACAGGAATGTCCACTTTCACCACTCCTATTCAATGTAGTACTGGAAGTCCTAGCTATAATGATCAGACATGAAGAAAAACAAAAAGCATCCAAATTAGAAAGGAGGAAGTAAAACTCTTGTAGGTCACAGGTGACATGCTATTGTACATAGAAAACTCTAAAGATCCCACCAAAAAACTACTAGATTTAATACATGAATGAGGCAGGGTACAAAATTAATACAAAGAAATTGATGGCATTTTTAAACACCATAATGAACTCTCAGAAAGAAAAACTAAATAACAATGTCATTTAATATTCCACAAAAAAGTTAAGATAGTTAAGAATAAACATACCCAAGGAGGTAAAAGATCTATACTTAAAAAACTACAGGATGTTGAAAAAGAGACAGAGAAAAACATAAATAAATAGAAGAATATACTCTGTTCATGGATTGGTTTAATCAAAATCATTAAAATATCTATACTACCCAAAACCATTCTATAGATTCCGTGCAATCCCTATTAAAATCCCAATGACTATTTCACATAGCTAAAACAAATACTGCAAAAAATTATATGGAGCCATAAAAACACTCCAAATAGTTGCAGCAATCTTGAGAAAGAAAAACCGAGTTGGAGGAATCATAATACCAGATATCAAGCTATATTACAAAGCGACTGTTCTCACAACAGCCTGGAACTGGCACAGGAACAAACATATCCATCAATGGAACAGAACAGAGAACCTAGAAATTGATCCAAGCCAATATTTGACAAAGGGGGCAAGAACATATAATAAAGTCAAGATAATTTAGTCTCTTCAATAAATAGTATTGGGAAAATTAGACAGATACATGCAATAAAATGAAACTAGACCACCAATTTATACCTTAAACAAAATAAACCCAAAATGGATAAAAGACTTAAATGTAAGTTGGGAAACCATAAAAATCTTAGAAGAAACCATAGGCAGCAAAATTTCAGACATTTCTCAAGCAATATGTTTAACATCTCCAAGGGCATAGGAAACTAAGGAGAAAATAAACAAATAGGACTACATCAAAATAAAAAGCTTCTGTACAACAAAAGAAACCATCAACAAAATGCAAAGAGAACCCACTGCATAGGAGAATATACTAGTATTTGCCAATGATACATCTAATAAGGGGTTAATTTCCAAAATGTATAAGGAACTCATACAACTTAGCAAAAGGAAGACAAAGAATCCAATTAAAAAATGGGCCAAGGATCTAAATAGATATCTCACTTCTCCAAAGTGGACAGTGGCATATAAAAATGTCCAAAGTTACTAATCCTCTGTGAGATGCACATTAAAGCAACAATAAATATCACCTCACACCTGTTAACATGGCTACCATCAACAAATCAACAAATGACAAATTTTGGCAAGGATGTGAAGAAAAGGGAACCCTAGTACACTGCTAGTGGGAATGCAGACTGGTGCAGCTACTGTGAAAAACAGTATAGAGTTCCTTCAAAAGTTAAAAATTGAACTTCCATTTGACCCAGTAATCCCATTTCTAGGAATATAGCCTAAAAAAACAGAAACATCAATCAGAAAGAATATATGCACCCCTATGTTCATAGCATTGCAATTTATAGTAACTAAAATCTGGAAACACCCTAAGTGACCATCAGCAGTTGAGTGGAGAAAAAAGCTGTGGTACATTTATACCCTGGAATACTATGCAGCAGTAAAAAAGAAGACTCTCTTACCCTTTGATATAATATAGAGAGACCTGGAGAGTATTATGCTTAATGAGACAAACCAGTCAAAGAAAGAAAAGTATCACATGATCTCACTCATATATGGAATCTAATGAACAGAATAAACTGATGAACAAAATAGACCCAGAGACATAGAAGCATCAGACAGACTGTTGCACCTCAGAGGGAAGATGAAAGTGGGCGCATGGGTTGGGAATGATTAATCAGGAAACTTACATGAATATATTCATAGCACATGGATACAGACAATAGTGTGGTGAAGGCCTAGGAGGGGTTGGTGCCAGTTGGGAAAATGCGGGGAGGAGAGACACACAAAAACAAAGGGGCCATCTGTAATACTTTCAACAATAAAGACAAATTGAAGGAAAAAATACGATAACCTAAAAAAGAAAATAATATAATGTAATGACAGTTCATAGAGAAAGCATATTTAATTATTTTTTCTTTTGTTATAAGACTCTATTTTAAAGTACCATTTTTTATATTATAAATGAAAATAGACCATCATTCACTATGAAGAATTAGACTGAGAAAAAACAAACACTACTTTTCCTTGTAAAACTCTTCAAACCTAAACTTGTTAAATGATAAGTGTTTGCACCTTTTGTAAAATAGAACACAAAAAAACACGTGAAATTGACTCATTAATCATGAATTACTAAACTATATAATCTGGGATTAAAAAGCTACAGATAAATTGAAAACAATATCTATTATGAATTTAAACACACACACACACACACACACACACACACACACACACACACACATGTTTAGCAGAAAAGAAAAACATCAGCTGCTAGATATGCCCTTCACTGGCTTTCAGAGAAAGGCTTCAAGGATCAAGTATCACAATTTTCTTTTTAATAAAAGTTATACCCGTGGTTAAAACTGTAAAGGTATTTGTTAAATAGAACTAAATCTGTAGAAAAGGAACATGGGCCCTCACTGGTTTGGCACAGTAGATAGGGCATTGGTCTGCAGACTGAAAGGTTCTATGTTCGATTCGGGTCAAGAGCATGTACTTAGGTTGTGGGCACATCCCCTTCTGTGCAGAAGGCAGCTGATCATTGTTTCTAACTCTCTATCCTTCTCCTTTCCTCTCTGTAAAAAATCAATAAAAAAAATTGATTTTGAAAAAAAAAGAAAAGGAACATGGTTTTCTATATCAAAGCTATATCACTTTTTTTGGAAGCTATCTAAAAAGTTAAATACTGTGATAATTTGGAACTAAGAAATAAAACTTGAAAAACATGATTCTGATGGGGTGCTAGCATTTTATGAAGGCTAAAAGCAATCATTTTATTCAGAGACTCAGGTTGGTGGTGAGCAATCTAGGACTTTGAAGACTAAAATGGAAGGCTCATCCTAGGTAGACTTCTTTTCTTTTCTCCAGGATCCAAATGGGCTACTTGAAATATCTACAAGTCGTTCATCTAAACAGCAGTGCATCATTATAAGAGCTAATTGCTCATTATTTTGGCAGCCTCGCTTAAAAGAAACACATGAAAGATTTCTCAGAGGGTTTGCGTTTCAATTTTGAAACCTGCGGTGAAAGGACTTAGACTATGATCCATTGTAAGAGCTGACTGGCAAATAGAGCCTGTTGCAAACACCCACTGTGCTCCATGTTCTAAAGAACGCAAGCCTACTGTGTCAGCAGTTGTATCACACACACGAACGAACTTTCAGAATGACTGCTTTATTATGTGCATCTAAAAATGAGACAAACCCATATGCCTGCGGTTTGGACTTCAGAAAGGAGGATGCATCAAAGCCTGTGGTTTGATTAAGCATTTTACCTTATTTTAGAAGGGTAAAAGGGATGGTGCTTGTGAGATCAAACTAAGACAGGACACCACTTCTTCTCTATGAATCCAACATGCATTCATAGAGGGAATACTAATGGCTACTGAGCTATTAATGAATTCAATTTAAAACCGTGTCTCATGGCCAACCATGCTCAAAGGATACAAGAAAAACAAGAGCAGAACTTTTAACAGCCCTATCAGTAAATAAGGATGAGAGAAAAAAATCCATGTATAACAAATAAAAAAATCACTGAATAATGGAATCAGTATCAGGTAGTGTGGTAATTCATTGTCAACATCTTACAACCTCAGAATACAAGTCTCTATTATGTTTGGGCATTATGCAACTCAGGAAGTGATGAAAAAAATGGATTGAAATGCAGTGCACATAATTTTTTTAATTCTTAGAATTGTATGATAAAAATTAGGTAAATTAGTATTTGTAATATCATGAAATGTCAGTGAAGTTTCACTAAAGGCTGATATAAAATTTTACATCTCTGCTTTATTTTTATATATATTAATAATCAGAAGCTCTTCTTTTTTTCAATTAAATGTGATAAGCATACCATTACTTCATAGATAATAATATTTAGATCCTTTTGTTTAAATTATAACATAGCAATCCTCTTTTATGTGTTAATTTGGTAGGATTTAATAACTGCTTTCATTCCTTCTACTATTACTACAAATTTACAAAATTTTATACAAATATTCCTATATTTATCCAATTAAGATTTCCAAATATTTATCCACTTTTGGTTTCTTTCTGCCTGGATATTTATATGCTTATTTATATGTTATAAATAAAAATATTATTTTCAGTAGTAAATTCATAAAAGGATGCATTAATTTAAAAATATTTTTATCTATTTTGTTTATAATTTTTTTGTTGTTCATTGAATTCCCATATGAGTAAGATCATGTGATACTTGTCTTTCTCTGACTGGCTTATTTCACTTAACATAATATTCTCCAGGTCCCTCCATGGTGTCTCAAAGAGAAAGAGATATTCCTTTTTGCAGCTGCATGGTAGTCCACTGTATAAATATACCACTGCTTTTTTTACCCACCCATCTACGGATGGGCACTTAAGCTGTTTCTGTATTTTAGTTATTGTAAATAGTGCTGCTATGAACTCAGGAGTGCGTATATTCTTTCTGATTAGTTTTACAAGATTTATAGGATGTATTTCTAGAAGTGGGATCAGTGGGTCAAATGAGACTTCCATTTTTAGTTTTTTGAGGAAACTCCATACTATTTTCTATAGTAGCTCAGACAGTCTGCATTTCCACCAGCAGTGCACGAGGGTTCCTTTTTCTGCACATACTCTCCAGCAATTGTCATTTGTTGATTTGTTGATGATAGCTATTCTGGCAGGTGTGAAGTAATACCTCAGGGTGCTTTTAATTTGCATCTCTCTGATGATTATCGACTGAGCATTTTTTTCATGTGTACTTCGCCCATCTGTATGTCCTCTTTGAAGCAGTGTCTATTTAAGTCCTTTGCCCATTGAAGCATGCAACAGACTGATGGATTTCGGAGGGAAGTTATGTAGGGGGAGATTAACCAAAGAATTTATATGCATACTACTGGCCTAGTGCACAAAATTCATGCACATTAAAAGGTGATTAATTAGAGGAAATATTTTAATATTGCTATTCACCCTTTCTCTATAATAGAAGTGTCATAGATTAAAGAAAATTAGTAAAATGTATATGAAAATCTTCCTCCTGCCAGTCTGGGATATACCATGGGACACAGATCAAGTCCCTGTACACCTGCAGCGCCTCAAAGTTGCATGAGACCCAGACCCAGCCAGACCCACCCTCATTGGGCAAGATTCAGACCCTGCTGGCCTCATCCTTGTTAAGTCCCACCAGTTGGGGGGGCATAGCCTCATGTCCCTCAGCCTAGAGCAAGCCTTGAAGTCCCCTGTCAAGTCCTGCTGGGTGTGGAATGTGGTCTGAGGTCCCTTGTCAAGCACCACTGGGTGGGAGATGTGGCCTCAGGTCCTTCTTCCCAGTGCCAGGACTGGGGGTACAGCCTGAGGTTCCCAACCAAGCCCTGTTGGAAAGTGGGGACACAGTCTCATTCCCCTGGCCTGGTGCCAGAGTGTGGCCATGGCCTCAGGTCCCCTGGCCCAGTGCTGGGGTCAGGGGTGTAGCCTGAGGTTCCATGTCCAGGCACTGGGATGGAGGGTGGAGCCTGAGGTCCCCAATAAAGCCCCACAGGTCAGGGGGCATGGCCTGAGTTCCCCTAGCCTGGTGACAAGGTGAGGGGCACAGCCTAAGGGCCCCTGTCTCAGCCCAGTACCACACAGCCTCAGGTTCATGCTGATTGCTCTTAAGGCTCATTACTGGAACTCGGTCTCCACTGTGGATATAGCCATCTTGTGTTACAGAAACCCCACCTCCAATGTGGGCACTGCCATCTTTGTGACGGCATGATTGTCAATTTGATATTCCCTCTTTATTAGATAGGATATACATAACCCATGGAAAGGCAATAGTGTGTTTAAGGCCTGGGCGGGGCGCCCCCCCCAGGGTGGGAGGGTCAATAAGGATTTAAAAAAGGATATCTGTAATATTTTCAATGATAAAGATAAATTTAAAAATAAATAAGTATAAAAACATAAACAAAATATTTTCTTAATTTGGTACTATTTTCCAAGTAAGCTTATATTTAATATTTGAATATAATTAGTTGTTTGAAGGTTTCTTTTCTATCTCTGTTGTTTTTGTTAGAATTTCAGTAATAGAATCATATACATTTATGTCAAATGGTTTTTTGGAGATTATTCATTCAAAATTCTCATTACATTTCACTGAGTAGATAACTAGGTTTAGAGATATTCAAAGACTGGCAGTAAGGTCAACAGACAATATGGAAAGAAAATCTCCTTAGCTCTTAACCCATTGCTATTTCTATAATCTAAATAATAATACTGACAATGAGCAAAAAATATTTTAGAACATACTAGTTTATTCTTAAGTTAGTGCTCTAGTTTTCCAAACTCCTCACTGATTCTTAAAAACAGGTCACATGGAGGTAAGATGCAATAGAAGTCAGAATATATATATATATATATATATATATATATATATATATATATATGTGTGTGTGTGTGTGTGTGTGTGTGTGTGTGTGTGTGTGTATCCAAGTGATCTTTCAGAATGCTTTCTCTCTCTTTTTTTTTTAACTCCCATTGATTCTCGGTTGAGTGATAGATGGATTGATTGATATAGCCCAGCAGTGTGCACTTCTGATGCCTATTTTAATCAATTCCTGCTTCTGATTACTAATTGGCCTGCCCTAATTGCACTTTGTAAGGACTACTCTCTGTGATCTGTGTTGCGAGCTCATTAAGAGCTTTGTTCAAACTCAGGGAGGTTAAGGCAGTGACTCAAGGTCATACACCTATTTAATGGGAGTCTGGTTTCAAACCCACATCTAACTGAAACCAATTCCACCCTGAGCTTTGAAGGCTCAGAAGACTCAGCAGTGCAGAGAAAAGCTAAACTAACTATGTGAGTGCCAGGACAAAAGCCTAGAATTTAGAAATGAAGCAATGTTTAATAAGTACATATTATACTGCTTCTCCTTTCCAATGTTTGCAACTTAAGAACCACGTTGAATTTTTAGTTTTTTCTTGCTATGACACTGATGCAGAAAATATCTTTTTATAATTATACTTCCATAATATCTCTATATCTTTCTTCTTGCTTTACATGCTCTTTCCCTCGTTCCTAATGTACAACTGATTCTTATGACCATTTAGAAAGCATGACAAATTCTCACTATGTGGAACGTTATTTGTTACCTTGTTAAATGTTTATGTATATCAAACAAGGTGTGGCAAGTCAGTCTACAGTGTGAAGCAGAGTTTATTCTTGTATTATTATTCATTAATTATTTTATGATTTTTCATAAGAACTGTAAACCTACTTTTATCACACCCTGTACATACTAAAGGTTTTTAAAGTAAAACTCACTTGCTTAGTGAACTGTGTGTTACAAACATATTCTTTTATCTCTGTGAGGTAAAATTCTGAAATAAGCAACTTCATGCAGAGCATTTTAAAGCCATCTCCTTTCTATTTGGAGTACTGGGATATTGCCTAACCATGCCATATTCAATATCTGAAGATTTTCTGAATGCTACTCTACTTCAAATTTTATTAGCATATTTTTATTGTTTCTGACAATAGTGAACAGGCAAAGCCAAGAACAGATTTGCAGAAGATAAATATGACTTCCCAGTCTACCTTAAGAGTATAGATTTTGACCTTGAGTGTCTTATGAGTGGCTTTGTTTTATTAAAATCTTAACTAATGAGCATCTATGTTATTATAGATTTCATAATCTAGAACTGATCAGAAGTATACTCAAAAGATATTGTTTGGCATAATTTTTCTTAGTAAAATTGAATTAGTCAAGGATCTTTTACTTTAAATGCAAAAAAAAAAAAGACGTTTTCTAAGTGATTCTAGAATTTAACAAGTGACTTATACCAATACCCTTGGTTCCAAATTCCCATATCAACAGCTGATACTCTTTTGGTAGAATATTCTCTATCTGGTCCTTTTATAACTTTTTATGAGATCCTAAATTTTGTTGGTTATAGTGCTTTGAAGTAAGGGTTCTTTTTTAATAATTTTTGTTATTATTGTTTTTATTTTTAAAATATATTTTTATTGATTCTTTACAGATAGGAAGGGAGAGGTATAGAGAGTTAGAAGCATTGATGAGAGAGAAATATCAATCAGCTGCCTCCTGCACACTCCCCAATGGGGACGTACCCACAACCAGGTTACATATCTTTGACCAAAATCGAACCTGGGACCCTTCAGTCCCCAGGCTGATGCTCATCCACAGAGCCAAACTGGTTAGGGCTTATTATTGTTGTTTTTAGATTCTGCCTTTAGATAGTTCTCATACATTAAAAATTAGATTTCACCTGATTGGTGTGGGTGTGGCTCGATGGTTGAACATTCACCTATAAACTAGGAGGTCACAGTTTGATTTCTGATCAGAGCACAAGCCTGGGTTGAAGGTTCAATCCCTAGGAGGGATGGGGGAGGGACATACAAGAGACAGCCAATCAATGATTCTCTTTCATTGTTGATATTTCTCTCTTTCTCTGCCTTTCTCTCTGAAATAAATAAAATATATATTTTTTTAAATTAAATGTCATTTGTATGTCTTTACCAAATAGGAATTCTTTGTATTTTAAATATATTTGTTCTACATTTTGTAGTTTAAAAATCATTCTCTTTAAAAGAGATGTTTTGAATATAATTAAAATGATTAACTGTTTCTTACAATTTCTGTAAGGCTCAGGTCATATGTGTCTTAACCTTTACAACGCATACAGCTCCATGTACACTTTGACTTAGTCATGTACATTTCTTTGCTAAGTGATTCCACCTTAAAGACAATCTCCTTTTCCTCACCGGCCTTCTAATCTGATCTATAAGTCATTGCTGCAGCCTTGTCAGTTTTATTTTACATAGTTATTTTTTCATCTTTATTTGATTCATTCATGGTTAGGAAGCCATGCACTTTCTTTGCAATTTCTTATTATCACTGAGCTGTTTTTTCCCCCTCCTTTATAAGTCTCAAAGAATTTAGAAACATTCCTGTTGAATTTATATTACTGCCCAGAAAAATAATATACTACTTCTTTTGTGTGTTTTTTAAGTTGGTATTTATCAAAATTATTAGTAAGCATGATTTTGATCATGTACATTTTTTTTAATTTATTTATTTGTTTGTTTGTTTGTTTATTTTTCTTTTCCAAATCCCACCTTAAGCATAGGCAGTTTAATCTGATTGGTCAGATTCCAGAACAAAGATAATGTTGTTTTCATTATTTAGGTTCTTATAAAATAATTTATCCATGATATCCCTTTTGCATACATGCTTCAGAAATGGAAAATAGATCTATGCTCTTCTGAGAAAGAGCCCCACTCTTATCCTCTATTCTACAATCTTGGACACTTTCTTCTCATGCATTTCTTATTTGTTCTGAGTGTGAACTGAGTAGAAGAGAGAGTTAAGGAAGATGTGAGCCGAAACCAAGCTTTCTCTCTAATTTGCCATTATTTCCTCTATTAAGATTTAGGTAGAAGCATAAATAGTCAAGTGCTACCTTGCTTTCATTTATAAGTATTCCCTTTGGTTTTTTTATCTTTCCAGAAAGACCTCTGAAAAATTGAGGTTATGGCCTATAATTCTGTTGTCCTTATTTTTTCCTTCTTATAATGCTATTTAAATAGCATAAGTAATCATTGTTTTGTTTTACCAGTGTAATAGCCAATGTAATTCTGAATATGCATTTAGTTTCAAAACTATGAATTAATAGTCCTTGAACCTTTTTTGTAAAAGTTAACTTCCGTTATTTTTTATTCTTTGTAGAATAAGTTGATTCTGTCCTAACCTACAATAATAAAATTTATTCAATGGATATCTGTAAGCCTCAGGAATATGTATTTTGATAATTATTTCTCTACAGATAATCTTGACTAATGTAGTTATTATATTTTGGGGTGACACTCTTCTTCTTTTGTGAGTTCTCATATAGTTTTTATAGTATCCTTAATTTTATGTTATTTTTTAATTAGAACTTAGAAGTAATATTAGAATGTCTAAATTTTGCCTTCCAAATGAAACCAGGTTGTTTCTTGGATGTTTTTAATTCTGGACCTAGAATTTATAGCACATGGATCAGTCCCAATAGTCTTTATTTTTCTTTCTGTGCATTCTCTTGTGCAAAAAATATCAGTGCCTAGACCTAAATATAATCCTCAGTATTTCATGTTAGCCAAATTCTTTTTGTAGAAAAATATTAGCTTTCACATGTTATTTTCAGAAATTTTGTTCTTCCTCACAGTGTGACCATTTGTCCTGTCAGGGAATAAATCTTCTTCATTTAGAAATACATGACACTATGCTTTCATCCTTTAGCCGAGCTTTATACTTACATAGTTTAGAACACTAAAGATGAATCTACCCGTTAAAAGAAGAGGGGAACACAAAACACATACTAGTACTTGTGAAATATGCATCTACTTTGAGGGGCCCTGCTGTATTATTTTTAAATGTTCATATCTCTGTTGATGGGAAAATCTGGAGCTGTATGCCTTGTTTTGACTCACAGAACAAATAGAATAGCAAGTTCTAAAAAGTAATTTCTAATTTTACCCATAACAGTGTTCAGTACTCACAATATAAAAAAGAGCAATCACTACAACTATTAAACTTTACACAAACATATGTGTGAATAAAGGTGCTTTAGTTTTTGTTTTTTCTCTTAATTCTGATATCTCTTTCTCATATGAGCCAGATAAAACAATTTTTCATCTGTAATCTTGTCCTCACACTTTCACCATTAACAAATACGATTTCAAGTCAGCCTTTTTGGTTTTTATTTGAGCACAGACTAGGCTTTGGACCAATTTAGTTTTGCTCCACCTTTTTCCTGCTGGGGCCCAGGCTGAAGAAGCAACATCACACGCAACACGTGTATTTTGTTTTTTTTTTGTGTGTGTAATGGAAAGTGAACATGCAAAAAGATTGGTGGAGGCTTTCAATGTTTCAGAAAGCACTAATCTTGGACATTTCCACTGCCACTTCCTCTTCTTTCTCTTATATCATACTGGAGGGCTGGAGCACAAAATTTATGCATGGGGCAGGGAGTGTCCCTCAGCCCAGTCTGCAGGGACTCCTCTCACAATCCAGGACTGCTGCGTCCCAACTGCTTGCCTGACTGCCTTTCTGATTGCCCCTAACTGCTTCAACCTGCCAGCCTTATCACCCCCTAACCACTTCACTGTCAGCCTGACTGATACCTAACTGCTCCACTATAAGCCTGATTGCCCCTAACTTCCCTCCCATGAAGGCCTGGTCCTAACTACCCCTAACTACCCACTACAGGCCCAGTTACCCCTAACTTCCCTCTGCTGCTGTCCTGGTCACCCCTAACTGCCATCCCTTGCTGACCTGATTGCCTACAATCGCCCTTCCTTTCAGGCTTGGTCCCTCCTAACTGCCCTCTCCTGCTGGCCATCTTGTGGTGGTCATCTTGTGTCCACATGGGGGCAGCCATCTTATGCATTGGAGTGACAGTCAATTTGCATATCACTCTTTTATTAGATAGGATTGGACAAAGGCCAAACCCCATGTGAAGGGATTGGAGATATATATATTCAGCTGATTTTAATGGAAGCCAAAACAACATCACATGACAAAGGCATTGGATGTTTATTCGATTTTCAGAGAAGAGGTGAAAAGTGTGGAAAAATAATATAGTTGATAATAGACAGAAAAGATAGAAAAAGTTGCCATACATTTTTACATTAAATAAATAAAAATCACTTAAATAGTATTCATTGCTATTTAAGAACACTTTATGTTGTTTTTAAATACTCCTTTGAATTTTTACTAATTGTATTTTTATTATTGTCTAAAGTTTTGCATACGTATCCTTTTCCCCCAGTTGACCCCTCACCTTCAGCCATTCCCACTCGGGGCAAGCCCCCTTTGCCCCAGTGTCTGTATCCATTTGTTATGCTAATATGCATGCATAAATGTTCTTTGGTTGCTCTCTAACCCCCCACTCCTCCCCTGCCATTTGTCTCTGGATCTATTCTTGTTCATCAAATTATGTTGATCATTATATCCCACATATGAGTGAGATCATATGATATTTATCTTTCTCTGACTGGCTTATTTCTCTTAGCATAATGCTCTCCAATTCCATCTATGATGTTGCAAATGGTAAAAGTTACTTCATTTTTTTAATACTCTTTATTTTATTCCATTTAATTTTTATTTTCATCACCAATCATCCTCTCTATGCTTTATTTTCTCCTGTTGGATTCTTCCTTAGCAAGTATTATGAAGTATTTTTGTGCAGTAATAGAGGCATCGATGAGCTGAGGTTATTAAGTGAATAATTACAACATATCTGGATCCTGAATACTTCAACACAGGTCAAAGTAACCCTTTATTTTACCATACTAAGTAAAACATGCATGAAATGGAGAATGATATAGTGTCCTTTTTGGCTTCAGGTTAACCTTGACTAAAGGAGTGTTTGCAGACACAAACATGTTTAATTTTTTCCTTTGTTTTGTGGCCTTTATAACCAGTGTGCTTTATAACCAGTGGCAATTCATCATAGAAAAATTATAGTTGGCTTAAAATTATAATTTTCTTGGATTACATGCAAAAGGCCAATTGTGAAAGGGCAACCTGTACAGATTTTCAAACACATCTATATGAAGAAAAAACACAAATTAAATTAAGAATACTGAAATTATCTTAAAATATAAATATTTTAATTCTGAGTAGACTTTAGCTTTTTTTTAGACTTTAGTTTTTTTTTAAATATATTTTATTGATTTTTTTACAGAGAGAAAGGAAGAAGGATAGAGAGTTAGAAATATCAATGAGAGAGAAACATTGAACAGCTGCCTCCTGTACACCTCCCACTGGGGATGTGTCCACAACCAAGATACATGCCCTTGACCAGAATCGAACCTGGGACCTTTCAGTCCACAGGCTGATGCTCTATCCACTGAGCCAAACTGGTTAGGGCAGACTTTAGTTTTTGAATATTTTAGGATTATATTTGAAAACTAATTAAGTATGGAATATTGAGAAGTTAGTTGGAAATTGAAAAAGTATGATCCTCATAAGTAGATGCTTAGAAATAGTTAATAAATGCCAGCATACACTTGTTATTATAAGAGAATGTGGGAAACTAGAAATAAAATGTTCTTAACTTAAATGGAATGTATCACCAATACAGTAAACTTGGAGCATCGAGAAATACTGAAATTAAAATAGGAAGAACATAACTATTCCCACCATGTTTATTCAGCCTTGTATTACAGGCCCTGGTCAATGCAATCAATGCAATTAAATGAGAAACAATGGAAGTCACAAGAATAATAAAAACTTTTCTTATTTTTAATTAACTTAATTGACTACATGAAATTCATATATATATGTATATATATATGTATATATATATATATATGTATATATATATACATATATATATATATGCCGTTTGAATTAACAGGATAAGTAAGTTTAGCTAAAAATAATTGTATGAAAATAACTATTACTCTTTAGAGACAAATTGAATATTCATAATTGGCAGTAAAATAAAAATATAGTTAAGAATAAAGCTAGCAAAAAGACACAACAAACTTCCTAGAAGATAGTTACAGAAATAATAGAAAAAAGACAAAAAGCAAGTCTAATTGTTTATGAGCTGAAGGACTCAATAAAATAATACATTCAGTTATTTTCTAAATTACAAAAATAATGACTCATTTTAGAAGAGATTTTTTTATAAATTTACAAAAGTTAAGACATTGTAGTATTGGTAAGTGGTAAAGAAGCCAATCAATGCAACAGAAAATTTTTCTTAAAATTAACTAATCATATATAGAATCTATATATAAGAAAGTAGTGGTTTTATAAATAACTAAAAATGGAGTTAAATTTGATAAATTAGAATACATTAAAATGTGGGGTTTTTTTATACAATAACTAAAATAATTAAGAAATTTTAAGAAAAACACACACACTGGAAGATATTGCTAAAACACATAAAACTAACCAATATTAATATCCCAAAACTTTACAAATAATTTTTAATCACCCAATTTCTTATAAAAGAAAAAATTAGCCTAACTTAGTATTATTAAAAAGTATAATTCAAAAATTTTAGCATTATAACCAATGTTACCCAGGTTGTTTTCAAATAAAAGCTAAAAGAGTGACTAAACTTCTCTGGCAGATCAGTAAACAAAACAAAGAAAATAAAATAGAAAACACTATAAGCTATCCTTGCATTATAAAAAGAAGATGAATAGGGACTTATCAATTTTTTTAAAAATTTTGTTCTGTCTCTGGTAGCTTTATAATGTGGCCACTTATTGATATAAATATGTTACTATAGTTTTTATATATATTTTTTATTGATTTCATAGAGAAAAGGAGAGGGAGAAACATCACTGATGCCAGAGAAACACTGATTGGTTGCCTTCTGCACATCCTCTACTAGGGATCAAGCCCACAATCTGGTCATGTGCCCTTGACTGGAATTAAATCCTGGACCCTTCATTCCACAGGCCAACACTCTATACGCTGAGCTAAACCAGCTAAGCACAATAGTTTTTATTAAAACAACTTTTATTTATTGCCAAATAAAGACATGTGAATTTGTTTAAAAACTAATATTTTACTACTAAAATTCTAAATTTATGAAATAGAAACAAAAAGTTGTTAATTAAAAGACTTTTCTATTGGTTAATATTTGATAACTGTCATGCAAATATATCCTCCACAAGAAAACTATTTTCATGGATTTGCACAATTTGGTTTTCAATATATCATGTTGCTACTTCTCTCTTCTAAATATACTAGAGGCCTGGTGCACGACATTCATGCACTGGGGGGAAGGGGGTCCCTGCGCCCCTCCTGTTCCCTCTTACAGTCCGGGACCTCTTGGGGGATGACCCATACTGCTGCTGCAGAGGCAGGAGAGGGTTCTGCTACTGCTGCTGCACTCCCCAGCCGTGAGCCCCACTTCTGGCTGAACAGTGCTCCCCCTGTGGGAGCACACTAACCACCAGAAGGCAGCTCCTGAATTGAGTGTCTTCCCCCTGGTGGTCAGTATGCATCATAGCAACCAGACATTTTGCTGTTCAGGCAATTTGCATATTAGGGTTTTATTATATAGGAAATGAAGGAGTTACAAAGTTAGTGCAGAACAATTCTAAGAGATAGATACTGTATAATTCTCAAAGCCTTAATTTTTCACTGTTGCTATAATGGCTCTAAGCCACAGTCTATTTTGTGAATTTCTGTCTCCTTCATGGAAGGTAAACTTGGCAATTCAGTACATTCCTCAAACATGAGCTCTGATTTAACCACAGTGGACATTCTTACAAAACCACTCTTTAAAGACTATTTTCTTTTGAGATTCTGGCTCTTATATTGTAGGTGGTTACTAAACTGTATGAGACATAGCAATCCAACTTTTGGGAACATTTTAAAGCTAGACCTTCCTCTGTAGAGTATAACTCCTCCCACACCATCTTATCTGATGAACTTTGAATTCATACTTTTTATAAACCTAATAAATTAGAAAACTGATCAGTAGATTAAAATATACATTTGAAAATTAATGATTGTGATGATTTTTCTGAGCAAATTGCTTTGCTCAGAAACCCTGTGCTTCTTAGTGCAGTGGAGTGAGTGAGCATCATGTTAAAACTTAGCTGGTAATTAGGTGATGATAATTGTGAAAGTGACTGGTTCTGAGGCCCATGTACCTTTTCTGTAAAATAGAGATAATTAGGACAATGATTTTTTTATATTATTGCAGGAATCAAAAAAGAATGATCATGATTAAAGTATTTTATTAAGGTCTCTGCAAATGTTCTAAAAATAAACTAGTGAATTAAATGTAACATTCAGACCACTTTCCCATTAAAAATATAAGTCAATACTAGCAAATCCAAATTGTAATCAAAATTTTAAACTGTTTGATAATACTATCCTATATAATAATGAAAAGGTAATATGCAAATTAGCCATAACTGTGGAATGACTGGGAATGACTGGGAACCACCGGTCACTATCACACACACTGACCACCAGGGGGCAGGCACTGGATGCAGGAGCTGCCCCTTGGAGGTCAGTGAGCTTCCATAGAGGGAGCACTGCTCAGCCAGAAGCTGACTCATGGCTGGCCAGCGCAGCAGCATTGGCGGCATCCTCTCCTGCCTCCGTGGCAGTGCTAAAGATGTCCAACTAATGGCTTAGGACTGCTCCCTGTTAGTTGGACTTTCCCTCAGGGCTCCCAGATGCCAGAGGGAGGTCTAGTTGCCAGCTTAGGTCCCAGGAATTGGGCCTATGCCATCAATTGGATATCCCCCAAAACAGTGATTCTCAACCTTTCTAATGCCGTGACTTTTTATACAGTTCCTCGTGTAATGGTGACCTCCAACCATAAAATTATTTTCCTTGCTACTTCATAACTGTAATTTTGCTACTGTAATTTTGTTGTGAATCATAATGTAAATATCTGTGTTTTCTGATGGTCTCAGGCGACCCTGCTAGCAGTTCTCAATCCACATGTTGAGAACCGCTGCCCCCAAAGGTCCCAAACTGCAAGAGAGTGCAGGCTGGGCTAAGGGACCCTCACTCCTTGAATGCTAAACCTTCCTCTGTAGAAGGTGGTTGTCCCTCAGCCAACCTGCACCCTCTCCAATCTGGGACTCCTTGAGGGATGTCTGACTGTCTGTTTAGGCCTAATTCTGGTAGGATCAAGCTTAAATGGGAAGTCGGACATCATTCTCACAATCCAGGACTGCTAGCTCCCAGCTGCTCACCTGTCTGCCTTCCTGATTGCCCCTAACTGCTTCTGCCTGTCAGCCTGATCACCTAACCACTCCCTTGCCAGGTTGACTGGTGCCTAACTGCTCCCCTACCAGCCAGATTGCCCCCAACTGCCCTCCCCTGTGGGCCTGGTCACCTCTAACTGCCCTCCCTTGCCAACCTCATCATCCCTAACTGCTCTCCCTTGTTGGTATGGTCACTCCAACTAGTCTCTCCTGCAGGCCTGGCTCCCCTCAAACTGACCTCCCCTGCAGGCCTGGTCCCCGCCCCCAACTTCACTTCCCTGCAGTGCCAGTTGCCCCCAACTTCCCTCCTCCACTAGCATGGTTACTCCAACTGCCCTCCCCTGCAGGCTTAATTGCCCCCAACTGCACTCCTTTGCAGGCCTGGTCCTCTCCAACTGCCCTACTCTGCTGGCTTGGGTTTCCCCCAACTGCCCTCCCCTGCTCCTCATCTTGTGGTGGCCATCTTGTGTCCACATGAGGCAACCATATTTGACCACATGGGGGCAGCCATCTTGTGTGTTAGAGTGATTGTCAATTTGCATACTACTCTTTTATTAGATAGGATTATACATTTCACCATCCTATTAATAGAAGAACTTAGTCTACTTTATATATGCAACACCTTAATATCAGTGTGAGACCAGAATGAATCAAATAAAAATCACAGCTGACCACCATAATAGTGACCACCATGCTGTTCCAAATGATAACAGTTATTTCTTTTTTAAAGCAGCATAGTATTCCATTGTGAAGTTGTACCACTGTTTTTTAATCCACTCATATGCTGATAGGTATTTAGGCTGTTTCCAAATCTTAGCTATTATAAATTGTGCTGTTATGAATACAGGGGTGCATATGTCTTTTCTGATAAGTGTTTTTGATTTCTTGGGATATATTCCTAGAAGTGTGATTACTGGGTCAAATGGGAGTTCCTTTTTAACTTTTTGAGTAAACTCCATACTGTCTTCCACAGTAGCTTCACCAGTCTTCATTCCCAACAGCAGTGCATGATGGTTCCTTTTTCCCCACATCTTCACCAGCAGTTGTCCTTTGTTGATTTGTTAATGATAGTCATTCTGACAGGTGTGAGATGGTATCTCATGGTCATTTTGATTTGCATCTCTTGGATGATTAGTGACTTTGAGCATGTTTTCATATGTCTCTTGGCCTTCCTTATGTCTTTTTTTGAAAAGTATCTAGTTAAGTACTTTACCCATTTTTTTATTGGATTGTTTATCTTCCTTTTGTTAACATGTATGAGTTCCCTATAAATTTTGGAGATTAGGCCCTTATTAGATATAACATTGGCAAATATGTTCTCCCATACCAAGGGCTTTCTTGTTTTGTTGATTTTTTCTTTCACTGTGCAGAAGCTTTTTATTTTGATGTAGTCCCACTTGTCTATTTTCTCCTCAGTTTTAATTGCCCTAGGAGCTGTATCAGTAAAGATGTTGCTACAAAATGTCTGATATTTTTCTGTCTATGGATTCTTCTAAGATTTTTATTGTTTCTCATCTTACATATAACTCTTTTATCCATTTTTAGTCTATTTCTGTATATGGCTGGTATTATAGTTTCATTTTTTTGCATGTATCTTTCCAGTTTTCTCAACACGGAAAAAATTTTAAGGGGATTATCTTAACTCTATTGTATTCTCTTGCCTCCTTTGTCAAATATTAATTGAGCATAATGGCTTGAGTCGATTTCTGGGTTTTCTGTTCTGTTCCATTGGTCTATATGTCTGTACTTGTGCCAGTACCAGACAGTTTTGAGAAAAGTGGTTTTCTAAATATAGCTTGATATCTGGTTCTGTGATGCCTCTATCCCCCCACCCCTCAGGATTTCTGTGGCTATTTGGGGTCATTTTTTATGTTCTATGAATTTTGGAGATTTGGTTCTAGGTTTGTGAAATATGGTGTGTTATTTTAATGGGGATTGCATTAAGTCTATAAATTTCTTTGGTAGTACCAACATTTTAATTCTGTTAATTCTACCAATACATAAACAAGGTGTATTCTTCCATTTGTTTATGTCTTCCTCTATCTCTTTTTTCAGCATCCTGTAATTTTCTGATTACAGGTCCTTTACTTCCTTGGTTAAATTTATTCCTAGGTATCCTAATGTTATTGTTGCAATGGTAAATGGGATCATTTTTTGTTTTTTGTTTTTTTAATTTCTCTTTTTGTGAGTTCATTATTGGTATATAAAGATCCATAGATTTCTGGGTGTTAAAGTTTTTTTTTAATGGAATCTTTAGGGTTTTCTGTGTACAATATCATATCATCTGAAAATGACAGTTTTCCATCTTCTTTTCTAATTTGGATGCCTTATATTTCTTCTACTTGTCTGATTTCTATGGCTAGCATTTCCAGTACTATTTTGAACAGGAGTACTGTGAAGGAGCATCCCTGTTTTGTTCCTATACTTTAGGGAAATGATTTTAGTTTTTGCCCATTGAGTATGATGTTGGCTGTAGGTTTGACATATATGGCTTTTATTATGTTGAGGTATGATCCCTTTCTTCCCACTTTGCTGAGAGTTTTTATGAAGAAAGGCTGTTGGATTTTGTCAAATGCTTTTCTCTGCATCAATTGGTATGAATGAGTGATTTTTACCTCACAATTTGTTTATATGATCTAGCACATTTATTGATTTGTGGATGTTGTACCTGTGTCGCATCACTGGAATAAATCCCACTTGGTCATGGTATGTGATCTTCCTAACGTCATGCTGGATTTAATTTGCTAGAATTTTATTGAGGATTTTAGCATCAGTGCTCATCAGGGATATTGGCTTATAATTCTTTTTCTTTGTAGTGTCTTTATCTAGTTTTGGGATCAGGGTATTTCTTGCTCCATAAAAAGAGCTTGGAAGTGTTCTTTTCTCTTGAATTTTTTAGAATAGTCTGAGGAGAATAGGTTTTAGTTTTTTGTGGGTTTTTTTTTTGAATGTTTGGTAAGACTACTCTGTGAAGTCCTCTAGACTAGGACTTTTGCTTGCTGAAAGTTTTTTTAAATACTGCTTCAATTTCCTCCATAGTTATCTGCCTATTCACATTTTTTTTTATTCTTTCTTATTGAGTTTGGAAGATTGTATTTTTCTAGGAACATGTCCATTTCTTCTTGACCAGTATGTTGGAATAGAGTTGTTCATAGTATTTTTTTTTTTTACAACCCTTTATATTCCTGTAAGGTCTGTTGTTATTTCAACTCTTTCATTTCTGATTTTGTTTATTTGAGTCCTCTTTCTTTGCTTCTTGGTAAGCCTGGCTAGACGTTAGTCAATATAGTTTTTCCCTTTCAAAGAACCAGATCTTGGTTTCATTGATATTTTGTATTGTTTTAGGTCTCTAAGTCATTTATTTCTGCTATTATCTTCTTTATTTCCTTCCTTCTGCTCACTCTGGGCTTTTACTGTTGCTCTCTTTATAATTCGTTAAGTTGTAGAATTAGGTAACTTATCAGTTTTTCTTGTTTTTTTGAGGTAGGCCTGTGATACTAGGAACTTCCTTCTTATCACTGCTTTCACTGTATATCATGGATTTTGGATTGTTGTGTTTTCATTGTCATTTGTTTCCAGGATGGTTTTTTTAATTTCTTCTTTGATCTCTTTGGTAACCTAATCATTATTTAATAGCATGCTATTTAGCAAAGAATTGTTTGATATTTTTATTGTAGTTTATACAATAAAAGACTACATAATAAAAGACTACATAATAAAAGACTAATATGCAAATTGATCATACTTCTACTACACCCACAAACCACACCCACAACTCAATCAGGAGCGAGTATGCAAATTAAACCAACCAAGATGGATGCTGTCACAGAGAAAGCAGGAGAGGTCATGGGCTGCCCCAGGTGATGAAGGAAGCCAAGCTTTCTGCACACCTTGGCTGACCCAGTTCTCCACTTAAGGCAACAAAGTTTCAGTGGTCGCCGAAACCAGTTTGGCTCAGTGGATAGAGCGTCGGCCTGTTGACTGAAAGGTCCCAGGTTCAATTCTGGTCAAGGGCATGTATCCTGGTTGTGGGCACATCCCCAGTGGGGGGTGCACAGGAGACGGCTGATCAATGTCTCTCTCATGGATGTTTCTGACTCTCTATCCCACTCCCTTCCGCTCTGTAAAAAATCAATACAATACATTAAAAAAAAAGTTTCAATGGTTGCCACCAGTAGCAAGCAGAAGGCTTGGCTCTGCCCCAGGCTATAAGTTTCAATTTTAGAAGATAAATAAATCCTAGATAACAGGGCCTCTGCTTGCGTTGCTGGGGGATGTGGTCAGCCTGCAAACCACCACAGGCCCCCCACGCAGGCCACACCCCAAGGGAACCCCCAGCCTGATCTGGGATACCCTTCAGAGCAAACCAGCTGGCCCCACCCATGCACCAGGCCTCTATGCTATCTAATAAAAGAGTAATATGAAGATTGACCATCATTCCAACACACAAGATGACTACCCCCATGTGGTCAAAAGATCCTGTACCCATGTGGACACAAGATGGACACCACAAGATGACCACCAGGGGAGGGCAGTTGTGAGGGAACAGGTCTGCAAGGAAGGGCAGTTGGGGGTAATCAAGCCTGCAGAGGATGGAAGTTGGTGGTGACCATGCCTGCAGGGAAGGGCAGTTGGGGGAGACCAGGCCTGCAAGGGAGGGCAGTTAGGGGCAACAGGCTGACAGGGGAGCAGTTAGGCATCAATAAGGCATGGCAGGGGAGTGGTTAGGGGTGATCAGGCTGGCAGCCAGAAGTGGTTAGGGGCAATCAGGAAGGCAGGCAGGTGAGCAGTTGGGAGCCAGCAGTCTTGGATTGTGGTCCCAGATTGGAGAGGGAACATGCTGGGCTGAAGACACCCCCCTCCCAATATATGAATTTTGCACCGGGCCTCCAGTTTCTAATATTATGCCATTGTTTTCTGAGAAGAGGCTTGATATGATTTTAATCTTCTTAAATTTGAAAAGACTTTGCCTGTGTCCCAATATGTGGTCTATCTTTGAAAATGTCCCATGTTCACTTGAGAAAGAATTTATATTCTGTAGCTTCGAGGTGAAATATTCTGAATATGTCAATTAAGTCCATCTGATCTGGTGAATTATTTAAGATTGCTATTTATTTGCTGATATTCTGTCTAGAGGATTTATTCAGTGATGTCAATAGGGTATTAAAGATCCTACTATGATTGTATTGCTGTCAATCTCTCCCCTGATATCTTCTGGAAGTTTTTGTATGTATTTGGCTGCCCCTGTATTGGATGCATATATGTTTACCAGAGTTATATTTTCTTGTTGTATGGATTCCTTTAGTATGATGAAGTGGCCTTCCTTATCTCTTGTTATGACCTTTACTTTGAGGTCTATGTTGTCACATTTTCTTTTTTCATTTCCATTTGCCTGAAAAATATTTTTCCATCTCTTCACTTTCAGTCTGTGTGAGTTCCTTGCAGACAGCATATTTGTGAATCATGTTTTTTTAATCCAATTAGCACTCTATGTCTTTTGATTAGAGCATTTAGTCCATTTATGTTTCAGGTTATTATTGATAGATAGTTAATTATAGTCATTTTATTATTTATGCCTATAATCTTTCCCTTAATATTTCTTTTTAGAGCAGTTCCTTTATAATTTCTCACATTCATGGCTTTGTAGTGATAAACTCCATTACATTAGCCTTATTTGTCTGTGAAGCTCCTGATTTCCCCTTCAATATTGAATGATAACCTTGCTGAGTAGAATATTCTTGGATTCAGTCCTTTGCCTTGAATAATTTTGTATACTTTATTCCATTCTTTTCTGACCTGCTAGATTTCTGTTGAGAAATCATTTGATAATCTAATGAAAGATTATTTGTAGGTAACTCTCTGTCTCTATCTTCCAGCCTTTATGATCATCTCTCTCATTAACACTTGCCATTGTAATTACAATGTGTCTTGGTATGGTCTTTTTGGATTCATCTTATTAGGGACTCTCTAGGCTGTGTGACTTTTCTCTTCCCCAAATCAGGGAAATTTTCGGTCATTATTTCTTTAAACAGGTTTTCTAATCCTTGCTCCTCTTCTTGTCTTGTCTTTCTGGCACCTCTATTATAAAATAGAGGCCCATTGCACAATATTCATGCAAGAATAGGCCTTCCTTCCTCTGGCTTCACTCCCAGCCACCTGGGAGCCAGCAAGTCCTAGCTTCTACCTGGGGCACCACTCCAATAGCTCCCTCCACCACCTCCCTTCCCTTCATAACAGGCATCATGCCCCTCCTGCTCCACTCTTGCATATGCAAATTAACCTCCATTGTTTTGGGGGTTCATTTGCATACTCACTCTGATTGGCTGTGGGTGTAGCTGAATGATGGTTAATTTGCATGTTTCTCTTTTATTAGGTAAGATATGTTACTTTGTTTTATATTGTCCCAAAGCTCCCTTAGGCTCTCCTCCTGTTTTCTAATATTTTCTCCAATTGCTGTTCAGATTGGGTGGGTTTCATTGTTCTATCTTCTAAGTCACTAATTGGGTCCTCTGCTTTTTCTAGTCTACTGTTGAAACCATCATTATATTTTTTTATTGCAGCTATATTGTTTTTTATTAACACTTGATTATTACATAAGTTGTTTATTTTCTTATCCATCTGGTTTATGAACTGACCTTCACTCTGAATTCTTTTTCTCATATATTGCATTCTTCTGTTTAATTTAGTTCCTTTTCTGGTGATTTCTCCTGTTCCTTCAGTTGTGGGATATTTCTTTGTCTCCCCATTTTTACTCTCCCTGAAGGGTCCAGGTGCTGAGTGGCATGGGCCCTGAGGCTGAAGCTTGGCAGGAGGGTCATATACCCTGAGAGTCACTGAAGGGCCCACACACCCAGACCCATGGGACCTGTGGCCACAGTGGTGGGTGGGCAGAAGGGTTTCATACCCTAAGAGTCACTGGAATGCCCAGGTGGTGGGATGTGTGCAGTCAGGTGAGAGGCTCTTCCACTCTGGTACTCACAGGAGACTATATCTGGGGGGTCTGGAGTCCTGGTGTTTGTAGGTCTGCAGCTGAGGTAGCATGCCTTTGGCTGGAGTGTCCCCGGTGGTGTCTGAGGCCAGTCTGGGTATTGTTGAGGCTGGTCTCCTAGTCACAGTGGTTCTCCCCTTCGAAATGGCATGGGTACTCTGTCAGAGCCAGCTGCCCTTGGAGTTCTTTCAACAGTAGCAGGGCCTCCCTTCTAAGAAAGCCTAGTACACCAACACCCAAAACTCTTACAGGATCTAAATGTCCTTCACTCACACACACATACACACCACACATTCACACACTACCCTTTAGCTCCCTCCCTCACTCACACTCTCTCCCTCACTTCCATCCTGTCAGCTGCCATCTTAATGAAACCTGGTGGCAACTTCCTATTCTCTGTGAATGTAGGCCCTTTGGTGGCTCTAAGCCCTCACCTATGCATTCCTCCCCCATGGATCCTATTTATTACTAAGATTCCATAAACCTGCCTATTTCATCTCTCGAATTCTTTTCATTTGTTTACAGGCTTGGTTGAAGAACTAAAAGGGAACATAATTTGGAATTTTGTAGAGAGACCTAAGAGCCAGCCACCACAATAAGGACATCATTTGAAACAGAGAATTCATCAAAAATTTTCATTAAGGTCATAACAATGGACAACAAAATTGCAGTCCAATTAAAAAGAAATACTTTGCAGGTCAGAGCACACATTTCTTCTACAGTAAATCTAATATCCATTTTGCTGGTCGTATCTTTAACATTATCTCATCCAATTGTATTGGTTCACAATGCTGTGATATTGTATCGATCTGTGTTACTTAAGGTCATATTGTCCTTCTCTACAGCAGTAATTTTCCCATAGAATATTGGTACTTGCAAATTACTAAAGCCCTCATGCTTGTATCACACAAAACCTTTAGCTTTGACTAAGGATCATTTTTCATTTTTCTGTTTTCCGGAGACCTGATAGTTGTGTATGTTTATATAAGAAATTCCAGTTATATAATATCAATAGAAAATCAGCAGCCAACACATGTAGGTTCATTTAATTCTAAATCCACTATGTCCTTCTTTTCTAAGCAAAAAAATTTAAAAAATGCTTTTTAGAGTTATATTATCTAATTGCTTTAGAAAACCTATTGCACATTAGAAATAAAGAGAAGTTCAAGGTCACATATATTGTAAGTGACTGTATTGATTGCAGATTCCATTTCTTCTGGCTCCAGGGTATTCAAGTGTTTTAGGATAATTCTAAGGAAGGGCATTTTTATGTGTGGGAAAAAAATGTTTTCAAATAATTCAATGGGAATTTTAAATTCACTATTATCTTCTAATATCTATTAGATTTTCTTTTAAGCAATTAAAGGGAACTAGTCAGATTTTTTAGCAAAACTATAATTTCATTACTTAACACTTACTATGAGAAGCAAAAGAAAATTATGTCTATGAAAACATGGTAGTCACAAATGCCTCCTCATTTACTGCCTAGCTAAAACTTGGCAGTATCAGAACACTTTTCAGAAACAAAAGAAGATCAGACTTTATTAATCAAGAGATTTTCAATGACAAAATATGTGAATCTCTATAATAATTAAAGCATAATATACTAATTAGACTGGATGTCCTCCCAGATGTCCTGGATGAAGCTGGGTTTGTGAGGGAAATCCTAGGTCCCAGGTGCCATAGTGCAGTCGGTGCTGGTAGCTAGGGAAAGGAAGGCCTACACTTGCACATATTCCATGCATTGGGACTCTAGTCTAATATTCAGTGCAACTATAGATTGCCTTTTAATAAATTGAATATTAAGCTCACCAGTTAAATGCATCATTTCTATAGCACAGTGATTTAACTGCTCTATTCTAGTTTTACACTAATAAAAAAAAATATGAAAAACCACCACCTTGCTAATAATAACAAATTGGTCTTAATGGGGTAATACTTAAGATGTCATTGAGACCTTCTCATAATAAACACATTACACTACATCATATATGTTCTCAAAAGTTGTGATATTTAAGTGGAAATATGTATTCCAGTTTATTCTGTAAATAATTATAATAGTATAGAATTAAAAAATAAAACCAAAAGGAAAGGATTTAATCTAAAATTTATAATATCTATTTAATATTATTTAGGAAATATTCTACTTGAACTCTGTCATTAATGTTATAAAGCTAAGTGAGAAAAATTAAATACTTCCAATAATAATTGTTACATATTAAGTTTACTTAGCATTTTTTTAAATGCTATATTGGGGAGAGGGGCAATGGGAAGATATGTATACATGTAACACAATTTAAAAAAATGCTGTATTAAATGTTTATTATTTACTAGAGGCCGGGTGCACAAATTTGTGCATGGCAAGCAGCAGAAGCTATGGGTGGTTGGCTGACCAGGGGAAGGACTGTAGGTGGTTGGTGGGCCATCCCTGCTCCCTGGTTGCACTCCTGATTAAACTCCCAGTAGACCTCCCAGTGGAGAGAACAATTTGCATATTAGTCTTTATTATATAGAGGTCTGGTAAACAAAATTTATGTATGGGGGCTGTCCCTCAGCCCAGCCTGCACCCTCTCAAATCTGGGACCTCTTGAGGGATGTTTGACTGCCCGTTTAGGCCAGATCCCTAAACGGGCAGTCGGACATCCCTCTCACAATCCAGGACTGCTGGCTCCCAACTCCTTACCTGCCTGCCTTTCTGATTGCCCCTAACCAATTCTGGCTGCCAGACTGATCACCCCTAATCACTCCACTGCAAGCCGGATTAATGCCTAACTGCTCCCCTGCCAGCCTGGTCACCCCCAACTGCCCTCTTTTGCAGGCCTGATTTCTCACAACTGCCCTCCCCTACTGGCCATCTTGTGGTGGCTATCTTGTGTCCACATGGGGGCAGGATCTTTGACCATATGAGGACAGTAATCTTTTGTGTTGGAATGATGGTTAATCTGCATATTCTTTTATTAGATAGGATAGAGGCCTGGTGCATGGTTGAGGGCCAGCTGAGGTGTCCCAGATCAGGGTGGGGGTTCCCTTGAAGCATGGGACAGCCTGGGCGAGGCGTCTGTGGTGGATTGCAGGTCAGCTATGCTCCTTGGCAACCCAAGTGGAGGCCCTGGAATCTGGGATTTATTTATCTTCTATAATTGAAACTTTATAGCTGTAAGTAGAAGCCTGGAGTGGCCAGAGTGTGTGGAAAGGTTGGCTTCCTCCATCTCTGGGGGAACCCAAGCCTCCCTCTTGATCTGTCTGTGGTTGTAGCCATCTTGGTAGGTTTAATTTTCATACTCGCTCCTGATTGGTTGGTAGGTGTAGCTAGTGGGTATGGCTGGTGGGTGTAGCAAAGGTATGGTCAATTTGCATATTACTCTTTTATTAGACAGGATTATTTTTTCCGTTTAGTTTTGAAAAACATGATAGAAGTCTATTTATAATGTTCTGGCATTTTCAATTTTGTCCCATTATTAAAATAATTCAATTTGGTTCTGGCTATCATTCTCTATTGTTACCCTAAAATATACAAATAAACAAGTTATGACTCAATAGTAGAGAGTTCAATTTGAAGACTTCTGAATTTTTTAATGACATTTTTCAATATAAACATTCAGTAGTTTTTCTTTACAAAATAAAAAACAGAAATTTAATTGGATTCTATTGCATCCAAAATCTTCATCTGAATTATTATTAAGAAAATAATTTCCAGTCTTGTGAATTTTAGCTTATTTTTCTGATACTGAAAATAGCCCAATGCCTTATAGAGAGAAAGAAGTTGGCAGCACTTTCAGAATGAATGCATATACAGGAAGTCCTCCCAAAATGAATACATACTTGAACAGCTGATTCTTATTACATTTTTAAATGAAATGTATTTTAATAAACACTGCCTTTAATCAAAGTGTATATATATATATATACAAATGAAACTATATTTTTATGAGAATAACTTTTGCTATGCTTTGAACAAATGAAGTTATTGAACATGATATAACCTAACAAAAGAAGCTTCTTTGAGCATAAATGCTTTTTACCTATGAAACATATATAATTAGCTATAAAGGGATCTCACTTTAATCAATGACTTAAAAAAAGAGATGTTTTACAAACATTTACAGACATTTCTAGATAAAGATTAGGAACATTAGGATTTTTTCTGACTCGAGAATTAGGTATCCTTTAAAATAATCTCTTGCTTGTATAAAGGAGCAATCCAGGAAAAACCACAAAACATTTATTTTATACTAGAGGCCTGTTGCATGAATTTCATCCACGGGTTGGAGGTGTCCTTCAACCCAGTCTGCTCCCTCTCCAATCTGGGACCCCTTGAGGTATGTCCAACTGCCCATTTAGACCCAATCTTGATAAAGAACACATCGATTAACTCACAGTGTTATAGATTCTCAATGGCAGGTTAATAGAAACTCATCATCAAATTAAAAAAATTATTATAATATTTTTACATGCTATTGTTTAATATTGGAAAATTTTGCTTGTTGGTACCATTAGCATCCAAATTTACTAGTCAAGACTCTGAACGGAGGAGTACCTCTGAGAATGTTTTATAATTGAGGGATAAATTGATATGGCTGCTTTGATTGACTAAATAGGTGCCCTTCCTTGCTCACAACTATCAGTATTTCCTTCAAAATTATATCATTAGCAAAAGAGAATCAACTTCATAGATATGAATAGTTTTTAGTAAGGAAGTGCTGGTGATTTGAATCTTAATCTAAAGAATGCAAAGAGCAATACAGTTTGAAATCTTAAAAGAAACATTTCATTAGAAATAAAACAATATGCCATTCAAATAGTAAATATTCTGAAATAACAAATATATCATCTTTAAAGTAACTGATATAGGTTCATTGGGATCTGTTTTTCTGTTAAGAGCAAAAACACCTTTAAAATCAGCACTGTCCTATAGAATGACAATGTATGCCAAAATTGTGAACTAAGCATATAATTTTAAATGTCCTAATCAACATAAAATATCAAAAGGAACAGATTTAAATGATTTTTAACTTATCATGTCCAAAATATTATCATCTTTGTATAGAATCAGTATATAATCATCTTACCTAATAATAGAGAAACATATAAATTGACCATACCTCTGCTACACCCATAGCCAATCAGAGTGAGTATGCAAATTCACCCAACAAAGATGGTAGTTAATTTGCATACATACCTGGGTCCTGGGAACCTCTCTGGCATCCAAGTCACTCCCAGCCAGCCACTGGGGGAGCCATGCCTGTGATCGGAGGGGTAGGACGGCTGCACTTCCCAAGCCTAAAGCCTGGAGCTTAGGAAGGGGCTGAGCCTGTGACCAAATGCCAACCATCTGGAAGTCAGTGCTGGGTTTCCCAGCTGCAGCCTGGTGACCCAACACTGACTGCTCAGATGGCTGAGACCCAGAAAGTGAGTCAGGGTTTGATCTACAGCCTCAGTGGAAGCTGTTGATCAGTGTACTTACCTCTCTCTTTCTCTTCCTCTTTCTTTCTGATATTTGCCAGCAGTCAGGCTTTTCTTTATCTACAGGGCCTCCTTGGGGGCTGCTGTTAAGTCCTGCCTCTTTGATCAGGCCCAGAGATAGGCCTGAAGATACTGACTAGCATAGGAACTAACCAATCAGAACCAAAGGTAGGTGCTGAGGAGAGCCAATGGCTGTCTAGGAGGCAGAACTTCTGATGCTGACTAGCAAAAGAACTAACCAATGAGAAACAAAGATGGGTGCTATGAGGAGCCAAAGGCTTCCTAGGAGGTAGAGCTCTTGATGTTAACTGGCATAGGAACCATCCAATCAGAACCAAAAGTGGGTGCTGTGGTGAGCCAATGGCTGTCTAGGAGGTGGAACTTTTGACACTGACTGGCATAGGAACCAACCAATGAGAACCAAAGGAGGGTGCTGTGGGGAGCCAATGGCTGCCTAGGAGTTGGAGCTTCTGATGCTGACTGGCATTGGAACCAAACAATGAGAACCAAATCTGGGTGCTGTGGAAGAATGGTTGCCTCCAGGGTAAAGTTTTGATGCTGGCATAGGATCTGACCAATCAGAACCAAATTGGCCAGCAGAGGAGGGCAGTTGGGGGTGACATCAGGCCTGCAGGAGAGAGCAGTTAGTGGTGATCAGGCTGGCAGGCAGAAGCATTAGAGACAATCAGGCAGACAGGCAGGTGAACAGTTAGAAGTCAGTGGGCCCAGATTGTGAAAGGGATCCCCAGTTGGTGAAGGTGCAGGCTGAGTTGAGGGAAACCCCCTCTGTGCACAAATTTCATGCACTGGGCCTCTAGTTAATAACATATTTCAAATTTTTGTTTTTCACATCAAGTCTTTGAAATCTGTTTTGTGTTTCAAACTTTCTTACATCTCAGTTCAGACTAACCAACTTTCAAGTTCTCAGTAGTTACAACTTGCTTTCCATAAATGAGAAAGTTGAAGTGGTGGATCAACAATTTCACAACTGGCAATAGTAGAACTCTGACTATATTGATTTCATTTGACTTATAACCCAGTGTTTCTATTCTTTAACACACAAAGGATATAACCTACTTCTGATAGATGGGGAAAATAATGTCCAGTTACTTATGAAGGAGTAATTTTTTTGTTTATTTTTTGTTTCATTTGTGTCATTTGTTTATCATGCTTAAAATGATTAAGAAGAAGGATGGAAAGAAATTACTTGCAGAAAAAGTGTGACATGAAGGAAATTAATCAAATAAGGACAATTATTTTGTTTGCTGTATCTACAGAGTAAAATAGTAACAATATAAAAGTTTATTACTGTAAAATAAAGTTAGTCCACAATAAGGCTAAAAATAAGTTTCTCTATATTAACAGGATTTTGACAAAACTTCAGATTTTTATAATAGGCCCCCTACTAAAACTTTGTTTTAATCCATTCTGAGTAGATCTTGCTTATGAACATACATGGCTCATTTTAATTATGTGTTGTATGAGAAAAAGTGAATGAGTGATTCTATCTATATCTGTGGGCTTTTAGAATTGTAGGCTGTTGTATTAGTTTTTGCATGCATTTAGTAGTGTATCATTTTCCCCCCTAACTAACCTTATTGTTACCAATTGCATTTGAAATAATAAAAAGTGTTCATGAAAACTTAAAACATGCATGTAGTATATAACCTTAAGTTTGAATAGACAAATAGTTACAAATAAGCATCGGGTTCATTTTTTGCCTTGTGTGTAGAACAGCTGTTGTTCAGTGGCAGGGTTAACTGCTTCATCTTTTATATATGTAGAACCAGAACTGGGGATCCTCAAGCTGCTCTGCCTTCCAGTCAAAGATCTTAATAATGTATCTGCCTATCAATGTGACAAAGAATGTGTATTTGCTGAACTTTATTCTTTGAAGTGAAGTAAAAACTGAAAACTTTCATTTTTTCATTGAAAATCCTTCCCTTATTTCTTCCATCTCACACACCCTGTGGAGCACTGTAGGCTAGGTTAACTCTGGACATTAGAAATTCATGGAATTGCACCTGGTTAATAGATTGTAGAAAAAAATATGTATCAGTGCCACAATTCTTCTTTGTATTTCTGTGGTTGAACAAATACATGACCTGACACTTTATAAAAATTATATAATGCATGCATTTTTAAAAAATGTGAAACCTGAAGTTAAACTAAGTAAAAAACGCTGCCAAATAAATATGAAAAGCTGTCACCACTTTAGGAGAGCTTGTTTTTGATAAAGCAATCTATTTCTGAAGGCAAGGCTCAAACAATCATTATAAATAGTAAACGGCAATGAGCCATTTGCTTGTCATTCAATTTGAAAATATTCTGACATTGATTATAATTGAACACTACTCAAGTATGTATATGTATTTATTATTAATTTCAATATAAAACATTGAATAACATGTTAAAATACCTGCATTTCTATCAACAACAGAATAGTAAAACTCAGCGATCATTATGCTAGGTAAAAATATGAATGGTCATACAAAAATGTGTCCTTTTGAGAGGATAAAAATAAAATGTGTAATTGAACCAATCTTGCATACTGCTACAGGGACGATTTAAAAAGGAAAATAATAGCCTCATTAATCATCAATCTCTAATGCCATGAAATTTGTGTTAAAGATCTCTGTTCTTTTTGCTAGTTAGCAAGGACCTAAGCCATCAGTAGTAACCATTCTGCCTAATTTATACTCTTTATCTCAAAAGGAGAAATGAAAAATAGGGGATGACAGAGGTGAATGAAGCTGTCCTTCCCTCAGTTTTATTTAACTCACCATAACCAGCTCTCTCAAATTATGCTAGAGAAATAATTTGTTTTTACATTATCCACCAGCACCACCAAGTGGTAAAATTTTTACTTTCTCTGAGAGAGGGATCACTTGAAGACAAAATAAGAAGTCTTGGAATAATATTAGTCCTAATGAAACATTTGAAATGCATCCAATAAAAAGTGCATTTCAAATTCTCAGGCCCTATCAAAGAGCTACTGGACATATTACATTTCAGAAATAAATAAATCTAGTTAATCTTATAACTAGATTGATTATGCTTATTTTTCTTGTTTTACATTATCTAAAATTTGTTTCCCAAATAGCTCTTGTATTATTGTAATTTATTTTAGTTTTCTTCCCTAATACCAATTTTACTCTAATAGCATATGTAAACTTTTGACTATATATTGTTTGATTTGATGAACTAAGAGTTTAAATACAAGGTGCAGCAAAAGTAAGTGTATAGTTTTCAGTAGATGAAACACAAAGTTTATTCTTGTATTATTATTTATTATTTATTAATTACTGTTTACTGGTATCTTCCATGTGGATAATTGTAAACTTACATTTACTACATCCTGTATTTCAATAGAATAATAAATGAATGGCTATAAAACTTTTTTAAGATATATTTTTATTGATTTGAGAGAGAGAGGGAGAGAGAGACAGAGAGATAGAGGGACAGAAACATAAATGATGAGAGAGAACCATCCATTGGCTGCCTCCTGCACACCCACTACTGGGGATTGAACCTACAACCCAGGCATGTGTCCTGACCAGGAAATGAACTGGATATCGCTCTATGCACTAGACAACTCTCAGCCAACTAAGCCACCCTTGGTAGCTCACTAGATTTTATTTCTGTGTTAAAGTTAGTTATTAAAACACTTCCTTCCCAGAAAAATGGTCACAGGCACCTTAAGACTTAAGAGATCTTTATCCACCAGTGCTTTACTTTAGCTCTTTCTCCAGCCTCGTGTATTTTTTCTCACATATGTGTACTTACCAATATTCAGCTAATTACCTGAGAGGTAGCCTGTGCAGGTTTCTGGATGTCTATCTCCTCTCCATTACTCTGATCTGTGTACCACTGTTGACACCTTGGTCTCTGTGAACACTCAGCTCTCTCTCCTCAGATCAGAAAGTCTATTGGGCTCTCTCTGCATTCTTTTTTTTTTTAATTATCTTTGTTGTTGAAAATATTACAGGCGTCCCCTTCCCCCTCAACCATCCCCCAGCCTGCATACACTCACACCCCTACTCCGGGCTTTCGCCTAATGATTGTCTGTGTCCATATATGTATATAAGCTCCTTGGTTAATCTCTCTCCATCCACCCTGCCTTCGCTCTGAGATTTGCCAGTTTATTCCATGCTTCTATGTGTGCCATGGCCTGAAAACTCTCTCAAGGAAGAAAGTTTTTTGCCTCTCATTTCTCACAATCACTATCCTTGTTACCTGCTATCTAGTGTTTTGAAATCTGTTGTTTAACATGTTTTGGCTATTTTGTCTTTGTTTCAGAAAGAGCATGAATCACGCCCTTGTTAGTCTATTTGAGGTAGAAAAAGAAGCCTCTTTATTATTATTATGGACTTCAGTATCAGCTGGACAACTTTTACCAACTAATCTGCAAACAAAAGTATTTAATTTTTGAATGGAGTTTCATTTATCAACTGATTCCATGGAGAACTGACATCTTTTTTAAGTTGAGTTTCCTATTTCATTGTGATTTTATGCCTCAATTTATTTATGGTCTTTTATCTATTTTAGTATGGTTTATTGTTTGATTCCTAAAAGGTTTATATAGTGTTTATATAATTTATTTCTTTGCAGGTTACAAATTCTGTCATTATGAAAAATATAATTTTTACTTATTATTTTATTTCTAGATTGGTTATTTTTGCAGTGGATCAAAATATTTTTTCATTAAAAATTGATTTTATGTCCAGCATCTTTGATTAACTATATTATGAATTCAGGTATATGTTTTCCATAAGATTTCTATTTTTATATCCTCATTTTTTATTTTTATTTCTATGATTTTGTCCTTTATTTCTCATATTATTTCATCATTTTCTTTTGGAGATAATTTCAATAAATTATTATTTAAAGCATTTTAATTTATTTTACAATATAAATTCTTAAAAGCATGAACTAATTATGCAGTTGTTTTGATGGCTGCCTTTCTAGTGCTAGATGATTTTTGTTAGATATCTAATTTAGAATTTTTAAACTTGGATTTGCAGCATATTCTCAGTGAAACTAATTCATCTTTGGTTTTATGGTTGTCTCTACTTGGCTGTCTGAAATTCCCAGTTCAGAATCAAAGCTTATAAAATGATCCCAGATGTTTTGCCCCTCAGTAATAGTGAAAATATCTTGGATCCTGTGTCAGTTCTTGTTTTGGGGACTAGAAACATGAATACATAGGGATAATTATTTCCCAGTATATACAATTGTACTTAAATATCCTCTTAGATAACTTCATTTAAATTTAAGTTGTATGCCTAAGGGGCAACCGGCAACAGAATATTTTAGGCTTATATCACAAGTATGGGGAGTATATTATCCTTCTGTACGAACAAGTAGTCTTCATTATATGGGAAAGTCCTTATTCTGAAGTAATTAAAATACAGTGTAGTTCTCTCTGCTTGCATCTAGACCAATAGTTCAATGGGCTGTTGACTTTATATACCAACAGCTCTGTAAGTTTATTTTGTTTATTATGGTCCTCAAATATAAAATATCTTTCCGGTATTTTTCTTTCAATACTACATAATTTCAACATAAAAATTTACTGTAGTAGACAAAAAGGAAATCAAATGGTTTCTAATGTAAATTACATTTTACACAGTTATTCATTTATTTACTTAAAACCAATCTTCTTCCAGAAATTACTTAGAGTGGCTTACGAAGCTGTATTAAATGCAGCATAAACATATAAACTAAATATTTTTTTGGGGGGGAGAAATAAAAGAAGGCACAAAGGAAAGAGAAAGAAAAAGAAAGAGACTAAGTAAAAAAGACAAAAAATAAAAAAAAACAAATCATGATATTAAAAATTAATAGGATAGTTGTCTGTAAAATTTTTGTGGCTCAAATGTGTCTGGCAGATAGAAGGTAAAAGTTAGGTTAAATTACATACTCCAGAAGGTCCAAGTGGCTTTGACTCAGCCTTTCCCACTGCTCAGGAAACCAATGTGGGGATTCTGCCTACATCTGAGAACATCTATTGCAATTATGCATTCCAGCAATAGGGACAGGACAAGAAGGGTTTGAGAATCACTTTGCACTCTGTGAGATGACTCTGAGCTAAAATTCAACCAATCACCTCCATAAGTCACGCTCTTACTGGTGAACCACAATAACATTTGGGTCTCAGAATTACTGTCAGTTCAAAACCAATGCCCAGTGGTCCCCCAAAGATCTTATTTCCTTTTCCCCAAAGGCACAGTTATCCTGGTAAAAGACTCTAAGTCCCCTTGGAGAAGGCCAGAAGAAAGATTAACAGTATAAATTTTGGGCAGTGTACCAGGATCCTTCCTCAAACGGACAGCCTCCCCTTTATTCAAAGGGTTCTGTGCCTCTATGGTAAACTGAGTTAAGTCTGGGAATTATTGAAGAGTCATGACTTCCATTTTTATGATTCAGGATAGATTTTTATTCTTTAAACTCAAACTTTTCAATTTATGCAGATCAAGTAAGAATTTATTTTATTTATTTATTTTTAATAAGATATTTTATTGATCTCATATCTCAAAGAAGAAAAAGAGAGAGGGGGGAGAGAGAGAGAAACATTGATGTGATCTATCAGTTGCCTCCCTCATGTGCCTCAACTGAGGATCAAACCCACAACATGGGTATGTGTCCTAACTAGGAATCGAACACACCATCTTCTGCTATACAGGGCAATGTTCCTACTAACTGAGCCACACCAGTCAAGGTCATGTAAGGACTTATTAGGTTTTGTATCTATTTCTAGGAAGACCGTAATTAACAAGCCAACACCACAGGTGAGTCAGACTACTCTGATTGCTGCTTTGACTTTGCTGCCCTTTGTAGGAACATCAACCTTGCCTTTGGATGCTGAGGGCAGCTCCTGACTCCTGCCACTGAGATCCAATTACTCCCACTATATTTAACTTTCCCAATTCAGAGACTGCCATCATCACTGTAAGATCTGGCCTATTAGAAAACTCCATCACAGACTTCAAGGATTCTGGAACTCTCCTCACAAATTTAATTCTCATAGTAATAGTGAAAGGTGTGTTTTCTGTCTTAAATGACAAATGCACTCTAACATTTCAGTTTCCCTGAGTCTTTAAATATGTCCCTCTACATTAAACCAAGGTAGGTCTGGCATTACTAATTTGCTCACTGTGGGGCATCATTAGAATGTTTTAACTAAATGCAGATATTTAATATCAAAATATTCTTTGGAAAAGAACAAGTAGAATTGTTACTAAGTGACCCAAAAATAATAAGGTTTCCCAGCAACAGGATCACCCAGGAATCAGGGCTTTTCCCTTCTCTGGTCCTAAATTAAATTTTCTGAGATGTCTGCTCTCAGAGGCTCTGGGTGATTTCATATCAGGAGTCAGGGCACCTTCCTAGAAAACTCTCTGTACAATTCACCTTCATACACAGGTATTTCTTTAGCTTTACCCTGACTTGACCTAACACATATTTAGCAGTGTGTCTTATCTCATGTAGAGCTTTTGATAATTATAATCAAGCAAAATTTTGTAAGTAATAGTGCAAATACTATTGCCACGTATTGTGGATTCTTCGGTGTTTTCTATATCAATGTTATCATATACAGACAATGATAGCTTTCTTTTTTTTGGACATTTTAAACTTTTCTTTTGTTGTTGTTCTGTTGTTATAATTAAAATACACATAGAGGATTGATTGTATTTCTTGCTTTTCTGCTCATTTAAAGAAATACTTAATTCGGTTTAGATATTTTTAATGACACAACATCCATTTCACTAATGCTATGTCTTTGCTTAATCTGTTTCTAAAGCAGAAACTTCCCTCCACATTCAAATTATAGAAAGGTTTGAAAAGCAAAGGAATCTTGTTACATATATATTCTTAAATATATTAAATAATAATTTTTTACTAGTTATATTCTAAGTTTCTGCAAGGGCTTCAAGACTAGTAAGTGACATTTTATGGTGTAAAACTTGAAATTCTACATTCTATAAAGATAAACAAATAATAATCTGGAAAGAAAAAAATATATTAATACATTTGGTGGCAACCTAGATAATTTCGGGGCATTTTGTTGTGGTATAAATAGCATGAACTTTGAAATCAGACAAATTGAAGTTTAAAAGGACTTGATGGCTCCTAAATTAACTACATAAATCTTCTGAGCTTTCAAGGATGCTTTTTTTTCATGTGAGAATAATTATACATTTGAGAAGACCACTTTTCAGTTAAATGAGAGAACTTATATAAATGAGCAAAAATGCGTTTGTTCCCTCTCTTTGTATTCTCAAAAAATAGTTGTATCAACCAAAGAACATATAAGCCTAACCAATGGACACAGACAACAGTGGGACGAGGACATGAGGTGCAGGGCAGTAATGGAAGAATAAGAACACATATATAACAACGCAATCAATAAAGAAATTTTAAAAATTAAATTTTATGTTAAAAAATGTAAACTTTTAAAACATTTCATAAATATGAAATTTTCATGTTATTGAGAGTAGGATAAAAATGTTAACAACATCTATTTCAACATAGTATAATTTATTATTCCAAATAAATGTATGAATAGCCAGATAAAAATATTTTAAAATCCCATCACAGTGGATTTAAGATATATATTTTCTCTGATATAAAAACAAATGTTATAGAATGTTTTTACTTATAAAGCCCCCATTTGTAATTGAAATTATCTTTATATTTATAAAAGAATGAACCAATATTCTCTTTGTTCTTTTATTATTTAATTAGAGGCCTGGTGCACAAATTCATTCACTGGTGGGATTCCTTGGCTTGGCTAGCAATGAGGGCCGTTTGGGACTGATTGGGGCCATGGGAGGTTGGCTATGGCAGCCCACTGACCACCAGGGACAGTTCCTGCATTGAGCATCTGCCCCCTGGTGGTCAGTGTGCATCAGAGCTACCGGCCGACCTGTTGTTCATTTGTTCATGCATTTAGTTGTTTGGTTGATTAGGCTTTTATATATATAGATGCTAATCTTGAGATTTTTTTTTTATTTCTAAATAATACAACAAAAGTTTAGCAGAATTTTACAATAGCATATTAAATCAGGTTTTAAAAATCACAAAAATCAATGCTTGCTTTTATGAATAAATTAATGTATTTCAACATTTACTAATTACTATACAGTGGTACCTCAAGATATGAGTGCCCTAACATACGAGATTTTTGAGATACGAGCTGTCAAGTGAGCGATTTTTGCTTTGAAATACGAGCAACGTTTGAGATAGGAGTAATCGCGCGGATCGGCTGGCTGCACACGACCCACCAGTTTACCACGACTCGAGTGTCTCATAGTTTCCCAAGCCTCAAGGTTATGGAATGAATTAACCTCATATCTTGAGGTACCACTGTATTTACTTTTTATTATAACAATTGCTTTTATAACTAACTGTAAGAAAAAATGTTAAGAACTAACATGAAAACCTTAAGCAGTGTTTAAGAAAGGTACAGATATACTTATTTTAGAACTGAAGAGATTTTCAAAATGACACAAATAATAAAAGGAACAGTGTACACAACATAACTAAGAGCTATACATTGACTAACAAATAACTTTTTTATTGGCCTAGTTATTTTCCATTGCTTCCAAAATTTTAATGCTTTTCAAAATAAAGGAGGTACAGATTTGATTAAGTGTATAATCCTGAACAACATGGTAAAACTCAAGTGGTTTAAAAAAATGTTTAAAATATAATTTGTTGCCATCAGAAAAAAGCCTGATGCATAACTCAAAAGTTTTAAAGCTGGTTATTAATATTCAAACAATGTCAAAATGTAGATTCCTGGCTAAAATAAAAAACAAAAGGGCTGGGCAAAAGGTTTATAGTTGTACAGCTAAAAAATAAAAAAAATAATCAATAAATAACAATACAACAATAAACTATGTTTTGGATACTCACAACTGTAGTCTCTGAAGAAGATTGGGAAGGTGCCCAATTAGTATTGTTCATCATAATGGTTCCTGTTGATTCTAGAGTAAGGAAGAAATTTGATTGCTAATTATAAGCTATTGAAATATTATTTGTACTTTCAAGATATATTTTAACCATCACATTGTTGATCTCTTTGTGAGATGTGCTTATATGGTTTCTTAATTTAAGAAATGAAATACAGTGGTACCTTGAGATATGAGTTTAATTTGTTCCGTAACCTTGAGGCGTGGGAAACTATGAGACGCTCGAGTCGCGGTAAACTGGTGGGTCGTGTGCAGTCAGCTGATCTGCGCGATTACTCCTATCTCAAATGTTGCTCGTATTTCAAAACAAAAATCGCTCGCTTGACGGCTCATATCTCAAAAATCTCGTATGTTAGGGCACTCGTATCTCAAGGTACCACTATAGTCAAAGAAATAGGCAAGCTGACAGAGCACTACACTGAAAGAATCTATGTCCATTTTGGGCAACCAAGCTTTGGTTTCCTTTCCTATCACCATACCCTGCTGTTCTGAAGAATTACCCAATCAATTAAAATTCCCCAGAATTTTGGAAATGTTTAGGGGTAGGATACCAAATCCAGGCTCAAAGTTATGTGTAGAAATGGTAATTTCATTTATTGATTGATTCTTATATGTTCCTTAACTGAAAATCAAACACACAATCTTGGCTTTTTGGGATGACACTCTCTCTATTCTCCTTCTGGCATCCCCATAATGTGATATTGTCCCAAAGGCCACTTAAACTATCCTCATTTAAAAAAAATTCTTTTTGTTGTTGTTCCGATTTGATGTTTTCTGCTTTATAATTTTCCAAATCTCTGATTTGATTCTCTGCTTCATCTACTTCACTCTTGACTTCCTGTTATGCAATCTTCATGTCAGTTAAGATATTTTTGTTTCCTTTCTCTGTTTAAGTTCTCAGTAAGTGATTCTACTCTTTCCCTAAGCTCATTAAACATGCTTACAACCAATATTTTGAACTCTGCATCTAATAGATTGCTTATCTTCATTTTGTTTAATTCTTTTCTGGGAGTTCTGTTCTTTCATTTGAGACATGTTTCTTTATCTCCTCATTTTGACAGAAACCCTGTGTTTGTTTCTATGTATTAGGTAGAGCTACTATGTCTCATGGGCTTGGTGGAATGGTCTTATAGTGTATAATAGGTGATTGCAGGCTCCAGACACTGGGGGGGGGCAGTGGGATGAGGGAATGCAACAGGGGGTGGGGGAGGACAGGGGAGAAAGGTCATAGGGACAAAAAGGGGGATATATGTACTACTATATGTAATACTTTAAACAATAAAATAAAATAACAACAACAAAATAACTTATTTAATATAAAACTTATCCAAGTAATATTCCTTTTTTTCACCAGCTTATCTACTTAAATAAACACCTGAATCAAAATAATTTTCCAGTTGATGTTATGTACTAATCAAAATGTATGGGGATTGTGGTATTTACTGAATAAAACTGAAAGAGGACATAGGCTATACACAATAATTTTACATCTAAATGGGGAAAACAGACCAATTGCACAGGTTTGACATATTATAGAAGTGAACATCAAAGTTGACAGCAATATCATGGATAATATTTCTCCTTTTAACATTCATTAAGAATATTTTTCAGTTCCTGACATCCTGATTCAAACAGTATATTGGATTGTAGACTGAGAAATGAGAGGAATATCTGTGCTGATGGAATATATCCCTTACTCTCATCCTTCCCAAGTCTGTCCTTAAGGTCAAGTGAACATATCTGTGCAACACTTTGGAGCCAGTTGGGGTAATTGTTGTTGTTGTGTGTGTGTGTCTTTTATGACATGAGTGCATGCAGCCTGAATTTGTGAGACTCATTTAATTTTTGAAGAGTGACAATCAGTTGCCTCTGAAGAGGAATTAGAAATGCTGGCTTTAGAAAAAAACTCAGGAAGATATGGCTTATTGGTAAAATAAGCACTCAAAAAATGTACCATCGTTTTAAAAATACAGAACCAATTGTCTTCTGGTTATTCTGGCAATAGCTCTATGTTAGCGCCATCAGGCAAACATACCTGGTTCTGACTTTGAGGTATGCCCAGTATTCTTTCTATATCAACCAAGAAAACAACAACACCCAAAGGATTATTAGAAATCACAATGAATTCCACTAGTTTCCATTTTTAAATAACTTTAGTTTCCATTTTTAAATAACTTCTGCAAAGATTCATATTATCCTATTTTTTCCTCTTCTCTCCTTTTTCTTGACCAACATGCTCATTGCACTGTCCTGTCCCCAAGGGGATTCTAAGCAAAGAAAGCAATGTGAGTGATAACATGAGGAAGCTGGATAGCTCTACACAACTCAGAAAGAGGGAAAATTAAGTACTTTGGAGAAATCGGAGGAGAAGTGGAATTTGGCAACATCAATTTTTTACCATCTGCTTTGTGAAAGCTACTATACTTCACACATTTATGTATGCAACCATTAATCTTCTTGATAACTTTAAGAGATAAATATTGATATCACTTTATAGAGAGTCATTGAATATTCAAAAGGTTAAAACATTCAAGGTTACAGAGCTAGTTAGTAAAAGAAACTGAATCTGAGTGTGATTAATTCCAAACACCCCATGGTTCCCACCACATGAAGCTGACCAATATATTTGTATCAAATATAATTGGCTGTGGAGTTATTGTATCATATTTTCCTCAAATGTATTGAGGAAAATTTTCTGCTGAAAAATGCTTTGGAATTTTGCACAATTTCTATGTATTTTCTCCACTTCCATGCATAATTCCCCGACGATAAAACTAAAGTTTATTTACAGTGTATATAATTGCCATTTTATTAAACTAGAATATAAATGAAGATTAATAAATTTGTTCAGTTTTTCTAAGCAAATAGAAGTATTATTGCTGGTATTCTTTGTTTCTAAAGCTAACTTTTGATCTTTTGCAAAAATAATATTTTATTTTACTAGTTGAATTGGCATTATTCCTGATTAAAAACAAATTAATAAGTTATACTAGGTACTTAAAATATTGTCTCAAGCATAACTTGTTGTCATATGTAAGGCAATTAATTATCTGAGGTTTTTTAGTATGTTATTACATATAAAGACTAATTTCAATAAATATCAACTTAATCCTCTTAAACAAAATAATAATTTAAAAAAGAATATTGCTACCAAGCAGATTATAATTTTCTAATATATGCCAATTAACTCATTCCTGCTGAACCACTTCTCTAACTGTGCTCTTAACATTCCCAATTGCTATAAAGCTGGGTGGATTCTTCCTTTCTAAGGCCCATGTAAGCAATACTTTTCAGTAATTTTCTCCCTGTGCTACTGATTTATGTAGTTTGTTCATGCCAATGAAAAATCTGTATCACCTCTAAATTCACCTCGTCAGCTTCTACATGTTAACATTAGAGAAAAGCATTATTGTGCTTGGACAGCATAGATATGTATATTATTTAAAATTTATTTGGTTTTCTTTTTCATCCTACCACATTTTCAGTATTTCTGATATTTTATTCCCCAAGCCTCAGACACCTCAACACTTCCACTTCCTTCACTTTCAACAGATGACTTTATTTAATGCTATTCCATGGACACTTTACATGTGAAAGCATCTTCACTCATGTTTCTTATTCCCTTTGGCTTTGTCACAAACAAAACAAAAATCATCTATGAAAAAAAGTCTTACTTTATTTTTTCCCCCTGAAATGTTATCTTAAAGATATATTCCTCATTGTGCCAAATTTAACTTGTATACCTGTGCTTTGTATTCTATTTTTAACCTTAACCCAAAGATGTTGCCCAGTTATCTTTCTAATTTCTTACATCATCATTCTTCATTGTTTGCCCTTCTATGCTTTAGAAATATTTATGTATGTAAGAACAAAGAAGATTTGTATTTTGCTTCAATAAGTCACCTCTCCATCAGTGACCATGTTATATCTTCTGCTTTACTACCAATTTCACCACCTCTCATAGAATCATGGTCTCTCAGGTCCAGAAAGGACTGAGCTTGAGGCCTGGAGACTTTACCAAAAGGCACAAAATTTGTTGTTCTTTAAACATTTCTGTTAGAGAACCAACTTCCTAATAAAGTATGTCATTTTCTTTGAATATACACCTAAGTACTGGTCCATGTTATTTTAAGGATCTTATATGTCATCTTATCTATAATAATATCATAGGTCCTCAGGTTACATCAGAGATCTGTTCCTACTGTGTGACGTAATGTGATTTTAACCTACATAAGCATCTACGTCACTCACATGGAGCACATACACAGTAGTAATGAAGTGAAACAGTAAAAAAAAAAATAAAAAATAAAAGATAACAATTCCTGACCTTTACTTGTGGTAAATAAATAATAAAAAAGCATAAAGCACATATGTGCATAGGCCGATATGACAGAACTTTTTTTTTTAATAAATAAATGGGAGATGGTGACGTAACCACGAAATGATGTACATTGATTATGATGTAACCTGAGGACTGTCTGTAATATAAAAGCGTAATATGAAAATAAACCAAATGAACAAACAGCAGAACGACCATCAAGACAACCATACTATGACATGCAATGGCCCCAGGCCATGCAATGGCGCCAGCCTAGCATTGCAATTAGTGTTGGGACCTGCTATTGCCCCACGATCAATCGCCCCAAAGAGGCAGACTCAGGCCACTGGCCAGCGCTACTGAGGCAGGTGTATGGGACTGGCCAGCGATCACCTAACAGAGAGAGGTCCAGGCCAGGGAAGGGATCGCACCCCAGGTCTGTCGTGTGCAGAGGGGGGTGACTGGTGGCAAGGGAGGGGGAGAAGGGAGAAGTGTCACACAGATGGCAAGTAGTGGCAACGGCAGGGGTGGGGCCAGCTGCCAGCAGTGGGGGGAAAGAAAGCCCCATGGGCCTTGATTACCAGTCAGGCTTAGGGACCCTATCTGAGGGGTTACAGATTTTCAGAGGGTGCAGGTTGTGCTGAGGGACACTCCCCACCCCTGTGCAGAATTTCATGCACTGGGCCTCTAATATATTTCCATTGGTGAAGTTCTATGGCAGTACAGAGTAACTAGTTGTCTTACTATTTTTTTTTCTTTTAAGGCCTTACCACATACAGTCTTGTGTCACATAATGACATTTCTGTAAACAACAAACCCATATGAGATGGTGGTTCCATAGATTATATTGAAACTAAAAGTTTATATCTGCTAGTGATGCCATTACCATTATAATGCTGTAGCACAATACATATGTGCATGTTTGTGGTGATGCTGGTGTAAAATAATCTACTGCACTGTTAGTCACACAAAAGTATAGCATGTACAATCAGAGTAGTAGGCTAAACTATCTGGATTCATGACAAAATTGCCTAATGACACATTTTTCAGAACATATCTCTGTCATTAAGTGGCACATTATTATATAGATATTCTTCAAATTTTCATGTTCATATTTATTTTCTTCCTAAATAGTCTTCTGTAGTGAATTCATCCAATCTTCAAAATTTTCTAATATTTCTCCAGAGCTTCATATAACATTTCTAACTTTTTAATTACATTCTCATTTGAATATTTCATCAACCCATCAACTCACAATATTGAAAAATGCAACTCATCATTAACATGCTTTGCCCCAACTCCAAACCTAACCCTTTAAATTCTATTTATTATAGGAATAGTCAGCTTTTATTTTCCTTTTCCCTTACTTTCACTCATTAATTAGGTTGGAAATATCAATAATTCTCTATTCTATTGTTGTTAGTCATAACAGCAAGACAGAGCAAAGTAACCCCTGAAAACTGGGAGCAGCCTGGTGCTATCAACTAGGCCTTCATGTTGCTAGAAACACGCTTATTCTCTCAGCTGGGCCACAGTGCTCCCCTGTTGAGCACAATCATTGTATAGAACAAGGCAACTCTGTGACTGTGATGAATCCAAACAGAAGCAAGACCACTCAATAATATCAAAGAAAGGAAAATTGCTTAAATTACAAAAAATAACCAAATGCTTCTGCCCCATTTCTCAAATCCTGGCCAATGTGAGTGACAAATTACAGCTTTAACTCTACTTCATTCTTTCAACCTTCTAGATTAGAATCATTAGAATAAGTATTATTAGTTATGGGTTGTTTATGGACCCCTCCAAAAGCATGTTGAAGTCCTTTCTCTAGTAGTTCAGAAAGTGACATTTTTTTGGATATGCAGTTGTCACAGAATAATTTGTTAAGTAACTATGAGAGCATATTGCAGTAGGTTGGACCCATAAAACAATGTGACTGCTGTTCTTATTGGAAGGGGAAAATTACAATGAATACAGACATACAGGCAGGACACCACCTGATGGCTGAGGTGATATTGAAGTAATATAGTTGCAAACCAAGAAACACCAAGGGTTAACAGCCACCACCAGAAGCTGAGAAGAGGCAAAGAAGGGTTCTACCCAGACCATCAGAGGTAAACAACCTTGATTCTGGACCTGAAAGGCATTGAAAAATCTCCCTCCTAGTTTATGACACTTTTCACTTCATAATTGAAAAGTTGCATTAGGCTCCTAATTATTACACACACTTTAAGTTTTTACTATGCTAATTTTCTTATCTTCTAGTTATTTTTCTAAGTAACTCCTATGATGTTTTTGTGTCACCCAGTGAACCATGACTCATAAATTAGTGTAATCCTCCTCTTCTAACCAGTCCTGGCCATGCATACCCACATGGTTCAAACCTACATTGTCTAAGAGTTAATGTTACTGGCTGAAACTGGTTTGGCTCAATGGATAGAGCATTGGCCTGCAGACTGAAAGGTCCCAGGTTCGAATCCAGTCAAGGGCATGTAGGTTGGTTGCAGGCATATCCCCAGTAGGGGGTGTGCAGGAGGCAGCTGATCCATGTTTCTCTCTCATGGATGTTTCTATCCCTTCCCTTTCCTCTCTGTAAAAAATCAATAAAATAACTTTAAAAAAATAAGTGAGTGTTACTTTTCATCCATGATTGGGAATCCATATATGTGGAGGACTGGCAAGTTTACACTGATTTTCCACTGATCAGTGCTCCTAAAATCCCAGGTTATTCAAGAGTGTACATTACATACCTGTGACTTATTGATTTTATAACTGAATATTTGTACCTCTCAATACCCTTCACCTTTATTGCCCATCCTGCACCAGCACTACTATCCCCACCCCTCTGGCAACCATTAGTTTGTTCTCTTTATCAAGTCTCTCTGTCAAATTCTGTGTGTGTGTGTGTGTGTGTGTGTGTGTGTGTGTGTGTGTGTGTGTGTGTTTATATTCTAGCTGAGATGACCCAGGATTCACAATGTCAGTGCCACCCTGGAAGGTAGGCTGGCTGGAGTTGGGACAAGCACAGAGCAAGGGTGGCCATGGTGTGCATTTCTGGGGCCACACAGGTGGGACAGCTGGCTGAAGCTGGTGTGAGCCAAGGGCCTGGGCAGGGCATGCTGCAGCAGCCTAGTAGGCCAGCTAAAGCACTTGGGCTGAATCTTTCCCAGCACCATTTACATGGAGGGGAATATAAAAAAGGCACTCATCTGTGTTTTCATTTCTGAATAATTCCAGCTGCTCCTCACCCATTTGGCAGATACTTCAGGATTAATAAATAGATTTCAGTCACATAACATCTAGTTGCCCTTTAAACCCTGTTGAGTTTTTTTTTTTTTTTTTTTTGCTGTGACCTGACCAGGGCAGGTAAGTCTGTGCCCAGGGCCCTTGATATATTTTCATGCTGCAGGGATGGGGTTCTTCGAATTACCATGTCTCCATCTTTCCTCATTTTCTCTGTTGACACCTCTATCTTTTCCTATTCAGTCAGCTCTCAGTTCTTTGGGAAGAACTGCTGTATATGTAGGTGTATATTTGGTGTGTCCATGGAAGGAGGTGTTCAGGGACTTTATGTTCCACCATAGTGACCTGCCTCCTGAAGGCACACTAGTTTTTTACTGTTAATGAAATGTTAAAATTGTAAGAAATTGCGGGCATCTAGTCAAGAAAGTTTTTTGAAATGTAAATATTACAATCTATCCTAGTAACTCACTAGAAATTTTAAAAAATTAGTTGCTTTAAAGTAAATTAAAATATTTTAGCATCTTTTATTGTCTTTTTAAGATACTGACTGAACCTTAAATCAGAAACTTATTATTTTGAGGAAAAATAATCTATAAGAATAAGTTTATATGCTGAGGTAGAGAATATCATGAACAAACTTAACTTACCACATTTGGGTCTAAGATTAGTCTTAATAGTGGACCTGTAAGTCTATTTTTTTCACCAGATGGGGAAAGTTTTGTCATTATTTCTTCAAATAAGTTTTCATTATCTTGCTCTCTCTCTTCTTCTAGCACCCCCATAATTCTGATGTTAGTACGCTTGAAGTTGTCCCAGAGGCTCCTAAGACTATCTTCACATTTTTGGATTCTTTTTTCTTTTCCAGTTGAGTTTTTTCTACTTTGTATTTCAAATCTTTCACTTGATTCTTGCATTTCTCTAGTCTGCTGTTAGGTCTCTGTATAATATATATCTATATTTTTTAATTTCAATCAGTGTATGTTTAATTTCTAGTTGGTCCTTTTTCATCTCCTCTTGGGTCTCACTAAATTTATCCATCTTTTCTAGGAAATTCTTAAAAAACCTTATGACTGTGGTTTTGAACGCTATATCCAGTCATTTGTTTTCCTCCATTTCTTTCATTTGTTATCTGTTCCTTTGTCTCCGCATTTTTGCTGTTTCCCTGAGTTGGTAGAGTAGCTTTGTGTGCTAAGTGTCCTATATGGCCCGGTAGCTCTGCCTCCGCAGTTACTTGAAGTGGACACTCTTGGTGCACCCCTTTGTGGACTGTGTGTACAGTCTTGTTGTAGTTTAGTCTTGATTGTTGTTGGTATTATGGGGGGGAATTGACCTCCAAGCCAATTGATTATTAGGATCAGCTGAATCTACACCAGGAGAACTTCTGTGCTGGACTCAGCTTTAAGACTTGCAAGATTGCAAAAGCCTCTGTGCTGAGCTTGGATGTGTTGGAGTCTCAGGGCTGAGCAGAGAGCCTTGGTTTCCCATCAGCCCTGCCCTACATAGCGGCCCCTGGTCTCAGTGTTCTTAGGTGATCACTGTAGCCTTCTCTGTGTGCACATGCATGCACCTCCAGAGTTCTGCCTTTCTGGCTCCCCTGAGTTTCCTTGTGATCTGGGGACTCATATGAGTCTGGGTCCCCAGGGTCTTGCCCAAAACGGGTTCAGTGTAGTCAGACCTGGATTTCAGTGCAGTTTGGAGGTTCCGTCTTACTCCCACTAGAAAAAGCCCAGCATAATCAGCTGTCAGTCATCTTTATGCATGCCTCCAGACCTCTACCTTTTGCAGCTCCCCTAAGTTTACAGAAACTCCTCCCTTTTCATGACAGTCCAGACTCCCCCCGTATGAGTCTCGCTTGAAAATGGGGTACAGTGCAGTTGGGAGTTTCCATCTCCTTCCTGCTAGAGAAAGCCAGCCAGACTCTCCACCGCCCATCTTTTCCATGTGCATTTCTCCATACCTCATCTTTTTATAGCTCTTCTGAGTCTTTGTGAGACCATTTCCTTCTAGTTGTAGATTTTCCACTCAGCCAGCTTCCCCGTGGTTCTGAATGATTTCTGTTCTGTCTTTTATTTGTAGTTTTGAAACTGTTGTGTGAGGCAGCAGTTTAGGTGTTCACCTATGCCTCCATCTTGGTTTCTCTCAGACATCCCTCTTGTAATCTTGGACTGCTGGCTTCTAACTGCTCAACTGCCAGCCTATCTGATCACCCCTAACCACTCTGCCAGTTTGCTTGATGCCCTCCTAACTGTTCCCTGATTGCCTGATTGCCCTAACTGCTCTCCAGTGCCAGCCTGATCACCCTAACTGCTCTCCCCTGCTGACCTGATCCCCCTAACTGTCTCCCCTGCTGATCTGATCACCCCTAACTGCCTCTGCCTCAGCCCAGCACCATGGCTTTGTCCAGAAGGACGCCTAAAAAATGTCTGGTCTAATTAGCATATTACCCTTTTATTGGTATAGATTTCATCCTCTAATTTAGATATTCCTGAAAACACATATCCCATTAAAGAGAATTTAAATATTTGAAAAAATAGTTTTGACACATTTATTCACACATGTATATTAAAAGATAAGTGGTCATATTTTAACTATTGATTTTCATTATTTTCTTTAACATTGATTCCAAATCAAAGACAGTTTTGTCTGATAATTATTTTTTGAATAATGTAATTTTGGGGTTACCATTAAGATATAAAGTATTTTATGTCTACATTAAGATTTTAGCTACACAGATAATGGTTCTGTCAACCCTGATCAAAATTACTAGGAATTAAAGAGAATATCTTTGTCCCTTTAGTGCACTTTTTCAATATGAATGTAACAAAAGTAATAAAGCATTTTTTCCCTATATCAAAACACATTTGCCAAGAAGTAAAATATTCTCTCAATGTTAGCATTTGGTCTATTGTAAGTTAAAATATCAGAGAGCCCAAACTCTTTATAGTAATTGCTCTTGCATATTATATGTCAATGTTTTGAATAGTTAAGCATGTAATTTGGTAGTTATTTTTCGAGAACCTCACTTTTCCCCTGAAATGTTTTAAGTGCTACTAACATTATAGGTGACTTAGAAGCTTTTTTAAAAAAAACAATTACTTTAATCTTACATTTCAAATCTGTAAAACACATGTGAGGATATTTGTTCCATTTCTTTTTCGGGGGCAAACAAATGACTTATAGAGCAAATGATACTGAATTGACAATCATGTCTTTCAAACATTGTCTTAATGTAAAGAAATGAACATAAAGTAGTAATACTTGTAAAATATTGGAATCTGAGAGCGCTATGCATTTCAAATACTTTTCTGAAGAAATTCAAATATGAAATACATAGGCAAAACCACATATTTACATTTGATGCATTTCATATGATATTTTGTTTAAAACAAAAATTTTTATTGAAATAATAAAATATGAGTCATTCCAAAATACACACTTCAGTATCACTTATTGCCAAGTTTAAACTTTAAAGCGGTACTATAGTATAAATGAAAAGACATATTATCTAGCAAATATGGTAGTTAGCTAAGATAGATATATTGTAGAGCTATAGTATTAATATAAATATTTAAAAATTTGTCTCATAAATATATAAATTAAGATTATGTTTTCCTTATATTAAAGAGTTTTCTAGCCTGGCTGGCCGGGGTCAGTGGTTGATCATCCACCTATGATTCAGAAAGTCACAGTTTGATTCCCGGTCAGGATACATGCCTAGGGTACAGGAGGCATCTGATCAATGATTCTTTCTCATCATTGATGTTTCTAGTTCTCTCTCCCTCTCCATTCCTCTCTGAAATCAATAAAAACATATTAAAAAATAAAATAAGAGTTATTCTAAATCAGTATTTACCAAAATCTTCAGACAATAACAAGCAAAAGTGCGAAATATACATATTCTGACTTGGTGGCTGTGTTGGTATACAGGAATTGATATTTTAACCACTGCCCCACTTGTTTTTTGAGAGGTAATATAACATTAAGTTAAGAACATGGATTCCCCATAATGGCTAGAGATACAATAACTTACCTTCTTATACCAGACTGTCCTCATTCAAAAAACTGGGATATTCATAATGTGAATGTTAAATGATTTCATTTATGAAAGTACTTAAAAGAATGTCTGATTCATTTGCTCCATGAGTGATAAAAATTACTACTATTCCCTTTATTACTAAAGCCAATTATTTTAAATAGAATACATTTAAATGATGTGTTTTATGATAATTTGAGAAAGTATGAAATAAAATTTTCCTTTTCTTTTTCTAAAGCTCTTTTGGTTGGAATGCAGTTTTAGTGACAAATTTGTCCATTCATGCATTCTCTCATTTACTGTGAGAATGCCTGGAACATAATGTTTGTGAGCTAGACATAGTCTATGCACTCATGGAGTTTAACTTGAGTATGTCTAGCATATAATCAGTAAAAGTTTGTATTGCTTTTCATATGTTATTATTTAAAAATTCTCTTTTTTAAAAAAGCTGAGTTGTCTTTAGATATTTATGTAATGTCTAGTTGGCTATAATTATTAAGATGGTTAAGGAAATATATTTTTCACAGTTAAAAATTATCTTTTATGAATATATTGACATTGAATAAACATTAGAAAAAAGCTTTTTAAAAATATATTTTGTAAAGAACTGACAAATTTACCCAGTAACAATTTATATCATATGATATACCTTTTTCTTTTTTACTTCTCACCTGAGGATATGCTTTCATTGATTTTAGAGAGAGAGAAAGGTGGAGGGAGGGAGGAAGAGAGAGAGAGAGAGAGAGATCAATGTGAAAGAGAAATATGGATTGGTTGCCTCTCACATGTGCCCTGACTGGGGATTGAACCTGTAACCTTTTGGTGTATGGGATGATGCTCCAAACAAAAGAGTCACCAGGACTGAGCCAGGACAGCTATAGGATATATCTTGCTTTTTTAAGAGATCATAACAGGAAAAGAAGTGAAGCCTATTGGAATATGAAAAGACAAATAATTTCAATTGTCTTTAAAAATAGTATACTATCAATACAGTATTGAATGCCACACTCAATGATATTTTACATGTTATCTATATATATATAATAAGTAAGTATATTGTGACTTTCACAGTGGTTACACTATATTGAGATAATTTCAGAATTTTACTTCTGAGATGTATCTTTCAACCTAATGATTAAGCAAATTGAACTACATTCTCGATGTATGTATTAGTGATCTTTAATAAAGATGATTATGTCAGCTCACTGAATCAGAGATTAGAAGCTATTATTATGAGAACAGCATTCTTCTTGATTATGTGCATACTTAATAACAATTTTAATGTCTCAAAAATACACATGACTTACCAAATCTGTTACATGCTAAATGAACTTAAGATTCTAAGAATAGTGGTTCTCATTAAAGCCTATAAAAGAACCAAGTAATGTTTAAGAAAGTCAGATATTAAAATGTAATTACTAAGGGCAGACTATATTTATATTAATAAGAGAGAAATACGGTAATTGACCATCACTTTGTAACACCCACAGCCAATCAGGAGGGAATATGCAAATTAGTAGGATAAAGATGCTGGTGGCTACGGAGCCAGAAGCCAGCTGGAGCAGGCGGGAGGCTTGGGTCACCCCCAGCGACAGAGGAAGACAAGCTTCCCACCCTCTTGGACTGGCTGCTGAAGGAGGGGCCTCTGAGCTGCAGCCATGAAGCTAACCTGAGTGCTCAGAAGGCTTGGGTTGCCTGGGCTGGTCACTGAAGGAGGGGCCTGTAAATGGCCCTCAGTCCCTCACCCAGACTGTCCATGCCACCATCAGTGTGAGGGTCCTCACTGGGAGCATGTGGCCAGCTTGAAAACAGCCCTCAACCCCTTACCCAGGCAGGCCATGGCCCCCCAGCAGGGACCCTCTCCCTATGAAGGTGTGGCTGGCCTGAAAACTCCCCCAGCTCCTCGCTCAGGCTGGCATCATTCCCAGTGTGGACCCCCACCCCAATGGGGGCATGGCTGGCTTGCAAACCACCACAGGTCACTCAGCCAGGCCTCCCCAATCCCCAAGGGAACCCTCACCCTGATCTGGGACACACTTCAAGGCAAACACAGTTGTGGATGATCAGGCCAGCCATTGGGAGGGAGCCATTGGGGGTGATTAGGCCAGCAGGGAGGGCAGTTGAGGGTGAGCAGGCTTGAAGGGGGGGTCCAGTTGGAGCAAGCAGGTCCTTGTAGGGGTCAGTTGGGGCAATCAGGCTGGAAGGGAAGGCAGTTGGTGGTGAGCAGGCCAGCGGGGGGGGGCAGTCGGGGGCAAGCAGGCCAGCTGGCAGAATGGTTAGGGGCAATCAGGCAGGCAGGCAGGTGAGCTGTTAGGAACAAATAGTCCTGGATTGCGAGAGAAATGTCTGACTGCCAGTTTAGGCAGTCAGACATCCCCAAGGGGTCCCAGATTGAAGAGAGTGCAGGCAGGGTTGAGGGACAACCCTCATGCACTAATTTCATGCACTGAGCCACTAGTTAAGACTAGATATAAGGAGGTAAAAAATCTAAAGTTGTCCCCAAACTTAAAAGAGAGGTTATTGTAACCATAGTTTGTACTTATTGATGATCCATAGTAAGTGGCTGAATTTTGACCAAACTGAATTGAAGTTGACTTTTGTAAACTGTTATATCCTGACATACTATAAAATGTATAAGAGTAGTAAAGAATATTAACAATGTGGTTTTAAGCACTCTAAAAATTCTAATAGATACAAAAATTAGATAAGTATTGAGTTCAGAAATTTCCACATTGTATTATAAAAATAAGGTGGATGGAATGAACACACTACATATTCATGCCGAAAAATAATTAACATCTGATGTAACATTTTATGATACACAACCATCACACAGGTGTTCTCCTCATAAAACCAAAGAATATAATAATTTTGATACCTAAAAAGAAATGGGAAATCATCAATCTGGAGTTATTCATCTATGCTCTCTTAGATACAAGTTCTTGGGGGAGCAGAGAGAATATTTCAAGATCAGTTCCTATGTCAGATACTTTTTTAAATTCTTTTTTAAAATTATTTTTTTTATTGATTTCAGAGAGGAAGGAAGAGAGATAGAGGGATAGAAACATCAATGATGAGAGAGAATCATTGATTTGATGCCTCCTGAAAGTCCTTACTGTGGTGGGAAGGGACAAGAATCAACCCACAACCTGGCATGTGCCCTTGGCTGGAATCAAATCTTGGACCCTTTAGTCCGCAGACTGACACTCTATCTACTGAGCCAAACTGGCTAGGGCTGTATCAGGTTCTTTTATTCTTTTATAAGCATTACTTTTTTTGTTTTTTCCTATGGAAAGAAATGTAGGGCTATTTAAGGATTTCATACTTTTTTTTTTTTACAAGAGACTTAATTATCATATCCTTTGGGTTCAAGGTCCATGGCCTAGTGCCTGCCCACTAAAATGATCAGGTCAGAAAAAATACTTAACTCTTCTTAGAGTTTACTGTATTCCATCGGGCTAACTTATACTAACTAAATTCTCCCTCAAATTTAAATATATACCAGGAAATACATTAATGCACTAATTTATAGTGAATAATATACCTAGCACACAAACTAACATACTTGCTTGTTGTGGGCAAAAAAATCATTTTGGCAAATCAATTCAGTCAGAAGTTTTTATCATGAGCATGGAAATTATTATAAGGGAAGTGATTTTACATGATTAAAATATGGATAGCATCAAGCTCTGACTTCATTTATAGGTTTCTGTCATAGAAAGACATGTGTCATGAGCACTAAAGGGCTGAGCTTTATGTTAGAACTCTATTTTCCCTGCACAGTGCTGAGAGGAACTGCCAGTTTTGCTTTTCTTTTACTCAGTTTTATCATTCTATTTCTGACTCCTTCTCTTTTCTCCTTTGATCTATTTTTTTCAGCTATATTAAAAATATCTAATCATTGTCAACTCTGAGATGCCATAAAGTTCAATCTCCATTTCTGTTATTCATAGGAAATGTTATTATCTTATTTTTCCATCATTTATTAATATTATTAATTGTTGTTATTTTTACTTAGATCAACTTTTATAGGATGTATGAAGTAAAAATAATTTTGGTTTTACATAGCAGGGAAATTCCAAACAACAGTGGTGCACTAGTATATATTATCAAATTTTCTGGAGATGAGTAGTCCAAAGCGGGTGAGGCTCTGTAGAACATCAAAACCATTATAATTATGATTTTTCCTCTTTGTTAATGGTTTTCATTATCATTAAATTATTATAGAAAACTACCTAGAGCAGTGCTTTGAAAACTGCATAATGGCCTGCCATTATTAATATACTAGAGGCCCAGTGTACAAAATTTGTGCATGGAGGGGAGTTATGCTCAGCTCAGCCTGCACTCTCCTGCAATCTGGGATATCCCTCTCCCAATCCGAGCATACTAGCTCCTGCCTGCCTGCATGATTGCCCCTAATCACTTTGCCTGCCTGACTTATCACCCCTAACCACCTCTGCCTTGGCCCCCACCAAAGTGGCTTCATCCAGAAGGTCATCTGAAATGTCTGGTCTAATTAGTATATTATACTTTTGTTATTATAGATTCTTTGTATAAAAAGGACAGTTTGGTTTTATTCACCAAAACTTGTACTAGTAAGCATTAACTTAAGTTTGTCAGAGTGTAGAGAAATCGCCAAGAAATGTGAAACTGAGTTTCATCTCTTCCACTTACTTGCTCTGTTATATGACTGCCAAAGTTCCAATATCCTTCAGTTTCCTAATATTTATTATGGTACAGTCTATCTGTTTAATGGATAAGATTGAGATAGAAAACAAACACAACTAATTTGAAAGGTACATAGTGCAAACAAAATCAAGTGAATAAATGGTAAGATATGTACACGTATTAAAACATAACTTTATTTTTCCAAAATCTAAATTAATCTTTTTTCAGTCTATTATATCTGAAGTAAAAAGATGCAATCTTTGTAAATTCAGCATATATTGAAACAAGTCACTTCAGAATGTTCTCATCTCTGTTTATTCCCAGAGTTATGACTAAGCTGTGATAATCTTATGGATTTTTATGGATTAGCCCCTGTTAATCAGCATTTTCCATTCTGCTTTTTCAGGCTTCTAACCTTTGTCTCCCATTGATCTCCAACTTTTGAACTCCCAACGTTGAAAGGATCACCTTTAAATGTTATCCCCTTACCTATTCTTCTGTTTTGTTTTGTTTTGTTTTTGTTTGTTTGTTTGTTGTTATTGTTGCTCTCAAAACCTCCTATTATCTGTGTAATCTCTATGAAGTTTGAACAAATTGGAAAACCTCATTCTAACTGACTGGCTATGAATTATTTGGATCGGGATATAGGAGGCTACTTGTATCTCAAAAAATAAACTATAAACAAAACGAAAAGGGAGCCCATTATAATGGAGTACATATTTGCCAATGATATGTCTGTAAATGTGTAATATCCATAATATACAATAAACACATACAACTTCACAAAAGGAAGATAAACAATCCAATTAACAATGGGCCAAGGCACTAAACAGACACTTCTCCAAAGTGGATATACAGATGGCCAAGACACATATGAAAAATGCTCAAAGTCACTAATCATTGGAGACATGAAAATTAAAAGGACTCTGAGGTACCATCTCACACCTGTCAAAATGGCTACTATCAACAAATCAACAAATGACAAGTGCTGGTGAGGATGTGGAGAAAAGGGAACCCTTGTGCACTGCTGGTGGGAATGCAGACTGGTGCAGCCACTGTGGAAGACAGTATGAAGTTTCCTCAAAAAATAAAATATGGGCCAAACCAGTTTGGCTCAATGAATGGAGCGTCAGCCTGCACACTGAAAGGTCTCAGGTTTGATCCTGGTCAAGGATATGTACCTTGGTTGCGGGCACATCCCCAGTAGGGGGGAGTGCAAGAGGCAGCTGATCAATGTCTCTCTCTCAACGATGTTTCTAACTCTCTATCCCTCTCCCTTACTCTCTATAAAAAATCAATAAAATATATTTTAAACAATCAAATATGGAACTGCCATTTGACCCAGTGATCCCACTTCTAGGAATATATCCTAAGAACCCTGAAACAACATTCAGAAAGAATATATGCACCCCTATGGTCATAGCATAGTTATTTACAACAGCTAAGATCTGAAAACAGCCCAAGTATACTCAATAGATGAGTGGATAAAAAAGCAGTGGTACATCTACACTATGGAATACTATGCAGCAGGATAAAACAAGGATCTCTTACCCTTTGAGACAATATGGAGGGACCTGGAGAGCAAAACAAACCAATCAGAAAAAGACATATGTAGAATCTAAAGAACAAATTAACTGATGAACAAAATATATCCAGATACATAGAAGCATGGAATAGACGGATGAGTCTCAGAGGGAAGGTGGAGGTGGGGAGTGTTTAGGGAGAGGTGAATCAAATAACGTATATCCATAACCCATGGACACAGACAATAGTGTGTTGAAGGCTGGAGGTGGGGCAGGTGCAGGGTGGGGGGGTGTCAATGGAGAAAAAGGGGGAAATGTATAATACTTTCAACACTAAAGATAATTTTTTTAAAAAATATGCATTTTATATTTTAAAAATATATTTTTATTGATTTCAAAGAGGGAGAAGGAGGGAGAGAGAGATAGAAACATCAATGATGAGAGAGAATCATCAATCACTGCTTCCAGCATTCCTCACACTGAGGATCAAACCCATAACCCAGGCATGTGATCTGATTGGGAATAGACCCATGACTTCCTAGTTCATAGGCTGATGCTCAACCATGGAGCAACACTTGCCGGGCTAAAATATGTATCTTTCAAAGCTATCACCTATACCGTTAGTTTCCAAATATTTTCTGAAATTAAAATTTGAATATGATCTCATAATATGGTGGATGAAATTTAATTCAAAATGTGTTATTGGTTTGGAGAGGGTTCTTGAATGGTAACCTGGTAAAATAAAGTTATATTTATGACTTAAATAAGCACATACAAGTGAACTTCAATTGTTATTCTACCACAGAAAGATACCATAGTACTATAGAAGCCACAGTAGTACAGCAATGGGCATCTCATTAAGTCGATCAAGATTTCACTTTTCCATAATTCACAAACAATAGTCAACCCATGAAGAGGGTGATAGAGAATCAGAAATTCTGTATGTGTGTGTTAACAATTTATTTAATGTGTAGTATAAACTTATATAAGCATCTTGCTAAGAAAATGGAGAATGTTCATGAAATTGGCATAAAGTAGTAATGATGCCTTAACCATCATTTCTAGTGAAAACTGATATTTTAAAAGCCTTTAAGATTAACTCACATTTTTCATCCTCTAATTCACGTTTGAATGATTCAAAAACACCTTACATCTATAATAACCTTGCTATTTATTACCACAAAAATAGCTGACATTGTCCAGTTAGTCCAAATGTTAGTGAAAAAAAAAGAGTAATGGATAAAATTAATGGAATTGTTTTCATCGTTAATACTTATACCCAGTGGAATCAATTTTCTCATGCCATATTATGTTCTATGATATATGAGTAACTCAGGAAAAGCAAGTAAGGGTAAATAAATATTTCCTCTGTTTTCTTTTCAACTCAAAAAATGGAAAGTGTTTTGTTTTGTTTTGTTTTGTTTTCCCATAAAGGCAACATTTCCAATATCCTAAATCTACTTAATTTTTAAAGACCCTGGTCAAGCCATCTTTTCCCATTGTTTATCATATTTTGAAACAAACAAATAAACAAAAATAAAAACCACACAAAACTCCAGAAACTTTTAGAATTCATATAAAGAACAACAACAACAACAAAAAAAAAACACCTTCATATGGCATGGGATTATAAATAACAAGTTCACATAAATATGAACCAATATTGCCACTGTAATGGCTTACTATTAAGGGCTAGTCAGTGATACTTTCCTTTTATTTTCTATCTTTCTTTCTTTTCTTTCTTTCTTTTTTTTTTAATCTTCACCCAAGGGTATTTTTCCATTGATTTTTAGAGAGAGTAGAAGAGAAAGGGAAAGACAGAGTAAAATAGCATTGTGAGAGTAATACACTGATTGGTTGCCTCTTGCACAAACACACCTGGACGAGAGCCTGGACCAGGGAGGAGCCTGCAAATGAGGTATGTGGCCTTGATCCGAATTAAACCCCAGATCTTTCAGTCCACAGGAAGATGCTCTATTCACTGAAAAAAACTGGCTAGAACTTCCCCTTCCTTTTCTACACATTAAAAACATTACTATATACATCAATATTTGCAGATACCTTCTCATAAAATGTGTTAATAGAAATCAAACAAACATAAGATATCTATAATAATAAAAGCATAATATAATAATTGGATTGGATGTCCTGGACTTCCTTTTGGACAACCTTCAGGATGAAGGAAGGGCTGCAAGGGAAGCCCAGACCCGGGTTCCTGCTGTTGGACAGAGAGAAGTCCAGGTCCCGGGTACTGGAGGGAAGCCGGTGCTGACAGTAGGAGGAAGGAAGGCCTACTCTTGCATGAATTGTGTGCATTGGGCCTCTAGTTTCTTATAAAATACATGGAAGTTATTTTTTAAAACTTTAATTTATTATGTTTATAAATGTTAAGTCTGGATTTTGGGGTTTCTGCCATTCACATGAGTTTATGTGTAACACACTACACATGTACATAAAGTTTTTTTTCAAATAAATCTGAGACTCATGACCAATTTACTGGTCTGAGAACAATATTTAGCAGCTGAGAAAATAAAGAACTAGGGAGACTAAGGTAATTCATGGCCAAGCTAAAGTCAGTTACCTGACCTTCAAGTTAACAATCTGTTTTCCCACCATGGCACCAATTTGTATGTGTCATTTAATACATCTCATAATTAAGTTCAATGTTTTTCAAGAACAATGTGGTAGTGACAAGCTATTTATTTTTTCAGGAAATGCATCATCTCTTAATCCCAAGTACAAAGTTACAGTACTTTTATCAACACTTCTCAGTCATTCGTGTCTGAGATTATCTGTTCTGGCCAATGGCAGGGGTAGAATGATGACAACACTTCCAGGTTTGCCCCAGGAAAACCTCCCATACGGTTTCTCAAGCTGTTTACTCCCTTGGCTAAAAGATAATCAGATAATCATTGATAATAGGGAACCCTGTTAATTGCTTCTTTGCCTCTGTATCTGTTTATTTATTTTTGTTTGTTTGTGTTTTTTTTGCAATGAACAGATTGTCATACTACAGCAGGAAGGCAGGGGAGGTTGGCGGGGCAGCGGAGTGGGTGCTGTAAGAGATCAACCGAAGGACTTGTATACATGATGTATACATGTATATAAGCATAACTAATGGATATAAGACACTGGGGGGCAGGGCAGGTGAGGACATGTACTGGGGAGTAGGGAAGACCAAGGGGTGGTCAATGGGAGTAGGAAACATATGTACTACTATTTGCAATACTTTAAACAATAAAAAAAATGGGGAACCATGGCAGTTGCTGGCAGATGAAGCAGCCTCTGTAAACCTAAGAATCTGAATACTTTTGAAAAGTAGAGAGTCCATGGACTTAGTGGAATTTTTGGACTCCAGAAATATCACTTTTAGAACTCACATAAAAAACAACGCACCTTCATTTATTTAATCTACTAAGGTTTATGGGCTTACTTGTTAAAAATCATAGCATTATCTTAGGTCAGTTGTGGGCAAACCATGGCTCATGAGCCACATGTGGTTCTTTGGCCCCTTGAGTGTGGCTCTTTCACAAAATACCATGTCCTGGATGAGTTTATTTTGAAGAAGTGGCATTAGAAAAAGTTTAAGTTTAAACAATTTGGCTCTCAAAATAAATTTCAATCGTTGTACTGTTGATATTTGGCTCTGTTGACTAATGAGTTTGCCGACCACTGACCTATAGCATGCAGAGTTGATGGTGTGCCTGTTTTGAGCCTATGCCCTAGGTAAATGGTCATCAAACTCATTATTCAACTCATTATTTCAGGCCATGGATTTTGTGGAAGAGCCACACTCAAGGGGCCAAAGAGTTCATGTGGTTCAAGAGCCAAAGTTTGCTGACCACTGCCCTAGAGAAACTATATGTTCTGCTCTCTCTGTGCTATGAGAAAGAGCTTAGGATAACTTTCTGAAGGGTGAGAGGTCATTTGGAACAAAATCAAGGAAGCCTATTTATCCAAAATGAACCTCCAATGTGAGAAAGATGTGCCAGTATCAGTAAGTGCTATGAACTGAATGGTTATGTCTCACCCCAATTCATATGTTGAAAACCTACCCGCCCCCAAAGTAATGGCATTAGAATATGGGGACTTTGGGAGGTTATTAGGCCTTGAGGGTGAATCCCTTATGACATTAGGGTTCTTATTAAGAAAAGCTCCAGGGAGCTTCCTTGCCCCTTCTGTCATGTGAGCTTAAAGCAAGAAGATGAACAACTATGACAATGAATCTGCCAGTTCTTGATTTGGAATTTCCTACCCTCTATAACTCTTAAATTTCTGTTATTTATGGTATTTTTGTTATAGCAGCCTATATGGGTTATGACAGTAAGAAACATGCTGTCCTACAGTTGACCAAAGACATGTTGTGTGAAGCCAGGGCATTATGGGGTGATTACTTATACCTTATTATAACTATGACGCACCATAATTAACACATGCTATGTCTATACTGCATTTCTGAAGAGACTTTAAGGCTTATTATATACATCCCTGCCCTAGACCTGCAATTGGCATAATCCTATCTAAAAAAAGAGTAATATGCAAATTGACTGTGCTTCTGCTACATCCACAAACCATATCCACTAGCCAAATAGGAGTGAGTATGCAAATTAATTCAACCAAGATGGCTGTAGCCACAGAGAGAGCAGGAGGCTTGGGCTTCCCTGGCGATGGAGGAAGCCAAGCTTTCCACACACACAGGCCTCCACTCAAGGCTACAAAGTTTCAATTGTAGAAGATAAATGAATTCCAGGGCCTCCACTTGGATTGCCAGAGGGCATGGCCAGTCTGAAAACCACCACAGGCCCCTTACCCAGGTTGTCCCATGACACAAGGGAATCCCCACCCTGATCCTGGACACCCTTCAGGGCAAACCAGCCAATCCTCACCCATGCACCAGGCCTCTATACTATCTAATAAAATATTAATATGCAAATTGACTGTCACTCCAATACAAAAGATGGCTGCCCCCGTGTGGTCAAATATGACTACCCCCATGTTGACACAATCTGGCCACCACAAGATGGCCAGCAGGGGAGGGCAGTTGGGATGGACCAGGTCTGCGAGGGAAGTTGTGGGTGATCAGGTTAGAAGTGGGGGCAACTGGGCCTGCAGGGAAGGGCAGTTAGGGGTGACCAGGCCTGCAGAGGAGGGTAGTTAGGGGCAAACAGGCTGGCAGGGGAGCAGTTAGTCATCAATCAGGCTGGCAGGGGAGTGGCTAGGAGGTAATCAGGCAGGCAGGCAGGTGAGCAGTTGGGGGCCAGCAATCCTGAATTGTAAGAAGGATGTCCGACTGCCCGTTTAGGCCCGATCCTATGTGGCAGTCAGACATCCCTCGAAGGGTCCTAGATTGGAAAGAGTGCAGGCTGGGATAAGAGACACACACCCCTGTGCACCAGTCTTCTAGTAATTGATATAAAAATTCCTCAAAATTGCTGTATATTTAACAAATAAATTATAAGAGAATAGGAAAATGATTGTGAGGGGAATCCTACATCTTTACAAATTTAAGACACATTTAGAATTGTACTCTAGAAGCCTATATACTTTTACTAACCAATGTCATCAAATAATATCTGGCCATGTTTGAATACTAATTTTAACAAATGAAATATAAATGAAAGCATCCATGTCTTAAACAGAGGGATTTAAAACCGGGAATCACTGATAATGGTTTTATATATTAACAGTATAATAATGGTATGAATATGTTTTCTAATAAAACATCCTAATTTTGTGAGCAAAATACTGAAATATTTAAAGAAGATATATGTTTAAAATTTGCTTAAAATAATCCAGTATGATAATGGTAAATATATCAGTTGTTTTAGAGATTACTGCTTCTGAAACTTTAATATGTACAAGAATTATTGGCTGTTTCACTTAGCATCCTAATAAAATAGTAATATGCAAACTGACTATCACTCCAACACACATGATGGCTGCTCCCATGTGGGCAAAGATTCTGTCCCCATGTGGACACAAGATAGCCACCACAATATGGCCAGCAGGGGAGGAAGTTGGGAGGGACCAGGCCTGCAAGGGAGGGCAGTTGGAGGCAATCAAGTCTGCAGGGGAGGGCAATTAGGGGTGACCAGGCTGGCAGAGGAGAGGAGTTGGGGGCAACCAGGCTGGCAGGGGAGCAGTTAGACATAAATCAGGTTGGTAAGGGAGTGGTGGTTAGGGGGTCATCAGGTTGGCAGGCAGAAACAGTTAGGGATGATCAGGAAGGCAGGCGGTGAGCAGTTGGGAACCAGCAGTCCTGAATTGCGAGAGGCATATCCATCTTCCCATTTAGGCTCAATGGGCAGTCTAAACGGGCAGTCAGACATTCCCTCGAGGGGTCCCAGGATGGAGAAGGTGCAGGCTCGGCTGATGGACACCACCCCCTCATGCATGAATTTTGTGCACTGGGACTCTAGTCCTATATAATAAAGAACTGATATGCTAAATAGACCAAACAACAATACGACTATCTGGACATCCTTCTGGATGAAGATGAGACTGTGAGGGTTGAGCCCCTTGTATGAATTTTGAGCATTGCGCCTCTAGTAACAATATAACATAGAGATGGTATATTATAGAATTGTACTCTAGAAGCCTATATACTTTTACTTACCAATGTCACCCAAATAAATTCAATAAAATAATTATTTTAAAAGAATAATGTGAGCATCTGGTTAAGCTGTAGATTTTATTCACAACTTCTGCAGTAGACCCTGAGTGTCCATATGTCTCATAAGCTGCTAGGTGGTACCAACACTACATGTCCCCAGAACACATGTTATGTGATAAGGTTATATATGAAATGAGTGGCCATCAATTAGTAATAGTATACATAGGTAATGAGTACATGAAGGTTCATAGAAACCCTACTTTTATCTATTCTCCCTACATTTACCTATTTATAAAACTGCTTACAATGGTATTTCTAATGCAGTTGATCAGATAATGCCACTGGAACAGTGAGATCCTAAATTGTGTTTTTCTCACCGACTTTAGGTATAATAACTATTTTTTTAAGTGGACCATTGAGACACAGAGGAGGTCATGAAGGCTTTATGGGGGAGGTGTTATTTCTACCTTGGTATGATTGCATGTGTGCAATAAAGTATTGAACATTTCAGAAGACAGAAACTGCCTACTAAACGCATTAAAAGCAAAAATTACCAGGGATTAATTGCATGAAGAAAAACTAGCTTGAATGTTAGTTGAAAGATATTTAAGAATTTACGAAGTCGCCATGGAATTTAAGAATTTAAGATACATATTGCAGCTTTCTTGGAGGAGCATAGTAGTTAACCTGGAGAACAAAACAAACCAGGAGCATAATTTAATTAACCACAAGATGGCGCCAAAGCCCGTTTGACTGTTTAACAGTTTGAATGTGTCACTCCCCCTTTCCCTTGAAATCTGGAGTAAAATCAGAGCATAAAACAGAAATTTAGTGTTTTAAGCAAGTTGTTACAATAACTAAAATGTGAATGATGTGATAAAATAATTCAGCTATTACCAAGAATCATTTAATCATAAGAGCACTCATGCATTTTAATCACAGATAATAAATGCATTTATTAGTTCACATTAAGTGATGAGAAGAGTACACATTCATATTTGATAAGTTTATTCTTCCTTAAAAATTATGGTCACACTTCAGATAAAGTTTTATCGGCAGAACTAATAATACCAATAAAATAAATTCTTCATCCTTATTTGTTATACCTATTATTGTGAATGGTTTTTGAATACCTTTTCAAAACAGATGAATCTGATTTTAAAAAACAAAAATTAGTGAATTTTTCCCTAAAACTTCTCATAAAAGAATGAACTTAATATTATCCTAAAGAAAAAGATGATTTAGGTACCAAAATTATTTTAGAAAAAATATATTTAAAGATTAGATTTATTAGATGTTGTTTTGACCAAAGTTCACTCTAGGCCAATTTTAGGTTCTTAACTTTTTCATGATAAGTTTTCTAAAGCACTAGAGCTCTGGAGGTAGGTGACCCTATTAAAACAATGTTATGAATGAACTACATGTGTAACTTGTATAAAAATTCCAGCACCAACAAATAAACTTTAAAAGTATGTATGTGTCTTTATTATGTAGTATATAATGTAATATTAGAATGATAGATAGTGAAATAAAAATTAATAACACATACTTTGAAGGGATCTCTGGTGATCAGCGTTAAATGTGAAAAAAAAAACATTCTAGCTAAGCCTTAAAATTCTTCATTGGAAATTATGGTTGGGAATTCACTAGTTAATTAGTAATTGGAAGTTTCATTACCAATGATGTGATAAAATAATTTAGAATAACATAAGCTCTGGAGTAAATTTAAGATGAAAACCGAGATAGCAATTAGGTACCACTTTTTCAGAAAGCAGAACAACTTAGGGAAAGATAAACTAGGACTGTATCTTAAGTGGGAATTCAAGAAAAAGGATACCTTAAAATACAATAATTTCATTTACCATGTAGATAAAATGAGAGCATTGGAATGACATGACTTTCAACTTCAAGCTCTATTAATGTACTAATATGAGGCCTAGTAACAAAAATGGACTTTTAAAATTGGAAGTAACATATGGGTTAATGTTTAAGTAATGCCTTATATTTATAATTTCAGAAATAAAGAAAAAATACTTATTTCTCAAGGATAAGTATCTGACTTTATTAAAATACTAGATGCCCTGTGCAGTTTTGTGCTTTGTGGGGTCCCTCGGCCTGGCTGGTGATCATGGCAGATCGGGCAATCTCACCCAATCCTGATCAGGGCTGATCAGGGCTGGCCAGCCAGAGGGAGGGACCATGGGAGATTGGCCAGCCATGGGAGGTTGGTTGTGGAAGCACAATGACCACCAAGGGGCAACTCCGCATTGAGCATCTTCCCTTTGGTGGTCAGTGCACACCATAGTGACCAGTTGACCAGTAGACTGATCATTTGGTTGCTTAGGCTTTTATATAGAGTGACTAGCATCTGTGTGCCAGTTGCTCTCTGTGGGGCCTGGCCACTGTGCACCCACTGCCCTGAGGCTCTCCATGGCCCAGAGACCTATCTGTGGCCAGGCACAGAACACTTGTCTTGTTGCTGTGGTGACAAAGCAAGCATTCCACCAGGCTTCTCACACTGCCCACTCTCAGCAGCCACCTCCCCACCCCCTGGGACTAGGGGACTCTGGCGGGGCTGAGAAAACTGGGTACAGCCATCTTGTGGCTATGGACACCACCATCTTTGTGATGGAGTGATGGTTACTTTATATATTACCCTCTAATTAGATAGGATTTCTGATTACAAAATAAAAATTATGTAACTCAGAATGATATGAATAAATTTTATCAAGGAAAAACCAATCAGGATTGATTTTGGAAATTTCAAACGATTTATAATTTAATATTTTATGAAAGAAAAGACAAACTATTGCATAGTAGAGATGTTTTTTATAGTTAAGTCTTTATAAAACATTCTAAGTGGTTAGTAATCACAATAAATATTACAAGCAATTAGTTGTTTTTAATTAATAGTGATCATTTTTAAGTAAGCTATCTTATTTATTAAGTAAAAAAGCAATTTAATAATTGTTTAGCACACATATTTCATTATAAACTATTAGGGTAATCAGCATGTGTCTCTAGAGGAGACCAATTAATAAGTTTAATTTTCATAGAAATTCACATGTATTACTTCTGTGAGCTGTAGGCGGCATTTCAACGTTAAATGTGATAAAATAAATTAAAACATAATGAAATATAAGAATGAATATAAAAATTAAATTATTGCTGGGCACAATTGATTATTAAATTAATTACAATCTTAAAAACATAGAATTCAAATATGTTTAACCCCATAGAATAGAATGATTATGTTTTTATTTCCCCAAAGTTATTTCAGTTTTTCCTTTTCTATTACTTAAAAACTACCAATGCCATATTTGATTTTAAGATAATGTCATTTAAATATGCCTAAGCTCTGTCTTAGCTGATATAAAAGCACTCTAATTGCTTAGGGGAGATTCAATGAAAAGTGATTTCTTAAATAGAAGGTGGTGTTTAACTGTCTATTATTTTATGATTGGTTAGAAAGAATGTTGGAATCCTTTAGAGTCAGAATATTTTATAAAGAACTTGCATATAATCAGAAGCTTGATGTTTAGAGAAGCAAAATCAGTACAAAACATTTTAGTAGCAAGGAATTTGTTTTACTATTTGTGTTAAAACAAAATCATTATCAGAGGAGCGGCATTTAGAGAACTTAGTGGTATTTATAAAAAGTAATTTTATCTTGGTTGAATCATTGGCAATAAGTACAATTCTCAAACTATGAACATGTTGCCCTGAAACTACATTTTTGTAATTCATCATTGTTGTTGTTTTTTTTTGTTTTGTTTTTTTGTTTTTGAATCCTCACTGGGAGATATGTTTTTATTAGTGTTTTAGAGAAAGGAACAAGAGAGATAGATAGAGATAGAGATAGAAATAGTAATAGAGATAGAGATAGAGAGAGATAGAGAGAGATAGAGATAGAGATAGAAAGAGAGAGAGGAAGAGGAAGAAGCATTAAAACAATGATGTGAGAGAGAAACATTGATTGGTTGCCTCATGTACAAGCACCTACTAAGGATTGAACCCACAACCTAAGTATGTGCCCTGTCCCATAAAACCAAACTTGCAACCTTTGGGTACACCAGATGACACTCCAACAAACTGAGCCACCTGGCCAGGGCATAATCCATAATTTTTTATTTTCAGAGTTGATTTACATAGTTCTTGCATGTGTGGTATTCTGTTAAGGAGCAGGTTCAGTAGACATTATTGCTTCAGGGTGGAGTTGGGTGCAGTGGGGTTGTGATTCAATTATCGATAAATTACCTATTTTTATAAAGCATTGTTTAGAATATATTGTTTTCTAACATTTGTATATATTTTCCTCTTTAAGGCTCTGGATTTAATTTTGTTTCTTAAGACTTTCATTATATTTACAATTGAAGAGAACCAAAGTTTTGCCATCTGAAGCTGACTTTTGGGGATATTGATTTTAAGATCATTGTTAAGACAGAATTCATGAGGAACCTTTGACCCAACTCCCCTTTTCTTTCACAGAGATTCAGAATGAGAGTGGCCTAGTTTAGGAATGGAGACTTGGTTGAAATACCATATGAATCTTTACCCCAGCATTGGTTAAGAAGATACCAAGCCTGTAAGCTAGATACCCCATGTCCCATTGTTTCTGAGTGGCCTGGCAAGAACTGGCTGGCTATGTGCACTTTGCTCTTCCTTACCTACCTCTAAATCATCCATTCACACTCCTGAAATCTAATAGCCCATCTACCCCTTTCTCCCTTATCCAGAAATGTCTTATATACCCAATGTTACATCATTGTCTTTGGAATTTTCATGCTTATGGGAATTCCCCAAATGCATGTATTAAAACTTTGATTTTCCTACTGTTAATTTGCTTCTTTTAATTTGATGATTAACCCAGCCACAAGAACTTAAGAGGTGGGAGAGAAAGTATTAATATTTTTAGTCCCCACATAACCATTAGAAAATTATTTTTCTTTATGTCTATTAAAGTACACATACTCAAACTTTTTTATACTATGAGTCTACCATCCTTGTAATGCCTAATATCTTAAATTTAATTTGTGAAAAAACATAGATCTATAAGTGAAAGACAAGCTTGTGGGATAATTTTAGTGCCTAGAAAGTAAACTAGTTAAAAGCACAAACCAAGGCCAAAGTCTTTCCCAATTTCTGATCAATTAGAGAGAGAGAGATGAAATATAAAACTCAAAATATTAGAACCAACATATACAAGGTTTAATATCTTTAATTCATGATGTGTGTGTGTTGGTTGGGGGTTGTGATGGAGGAGGATTGAAGGGACCTGACTAAAGTAATTATTTACTCTTCAGGATCAGAATTTAAAATTTATATACTAGAGTTCATTAATTGTACAACTACCTATTGAATATTTACTATATTTCAAGTATTAATAGAGGGGCTCACAATATGATACATTGTTATTAATGGAAGTGAGATGTCTCTTTCCTCCCTGTGTTCTAAGGGTCAGGTTGTTAATGACATTTTGAGTAAAATAGTTTTCTAAGGCTCGCACAAGAGGATGAGTAAGGTTTTTATTTGTGTGGAATTACATCTCTTGGATTGCAAAGTTCCATTTGCCTTAATCCAGTCCCAAAAAATGTTCAGCTGGGGATTCAGCAGAGCTAAAAGCAAAGCTAATCACCAGATTTTCACTTCTGTGTGGGAGTTGGGTCCAGCCCAGCATCAGACTAATTCCAGTCCATCACTCCATTGTGTGGGGTCCACATGGCCATGAGCCGTGTGGATGAATGCAGAGCAGTGCACCCACTGCAACAACAGAGCCAGGAGCCAAGTGCACAGGAGAGTGCCAAGAAATTTAAATATCTCAGCAGTAGCCACAATTATTCTGGCCAGTGACCTGTTCCCAGGTGTGACTGATAGACAAGTACCTACTGATAGTCAAGTACCTACCTCACTTAAACTTTACTGGGCATGCATTTATTTGGTCTTTCCTTTGCTCCTTCCATGTTAATTCATACCAGGTTATTCACAACTGTATAAAAATCACTGTATGAAATTAAAAAAAAAAAAAACAGAACCAAAAAGTCCAAACCTGCCACATGGATAATGCATCTATATATATAAAAAGTCAGCAACTATAATGCCATCCTGACCAGAATGACCAGAGGCCAGAACACCATGGCCCCTTGCCAAGGCTGGCTCTGCCCCCAATCAGGGAGCCCCCACCCTGATCAGGGGTGTGGCTGGCCTCAAAATTCCCCAAGGCCCCTCACCCAGGGTGGCCCAACCCCCAGAGGGCCCTCTCAATGGGGGTGTGGTCAGCCTGCAAACAGCCGGCATCCCTTGCCCAGGCCAGCTCCACTCCCAAGTAGGGCCCCCCACCCTGATTGGGGGCATGGCCAGCCTGCACACCACCTGTGGCCCCTCATCCTGGCTAGTCTTGGCCCCAGTGGGGACTGCCCACTCAGATCCGGGGACCCCTTCAGGCCACACAGCTGGTTCCCCACCATGCACCAGGCCTCTATCACTATTCTGCCTGTAGGGTCAATTTGCATATTACTTTTTTGTTATCCCTATATAGCAAAAAAGTCAATTTGCATATTACTTTTTTGCTATATAGGGATAACAAAAAAGTAATATGCAAATTGACCCTACAGGAAGAATGACAAGAATGACCACTGGACCAGTCACTATGAAGCCCATTGACCACTTCTTGGTCCCTTTCCCAGTCAGCAGGCTCTGATCACCTGATGGTGAATGGGGAGCCAGGGGTGAGTGGCAGAGGATGCAGGCAGCACCAGGCCAAGGCCCCCGCCCTGCTTGTCGCCCACACACAGAGGATGACACATGGAGGGGATGGGGACAGGGCCAGTGAGCAGAAGGGAACAGCCAATCTCTCAGTCCCTTCCTCCAGCCATCAGGCAATGATCACCTGATGGCGAAAGGGGAATGGGGGGAGTAGAGAGGACAGACCAGCTATGTGCATATGGGGAAGATGTCCCTGATCACAGGCCAGGCCTAAGACTGTACCCGTGCACAAATTTCATGTGCTGGGCCTCTAGTCCTATATAATAAAAGGCTAATATGCAAATCAAATGAATGGAAGAATGACCGATTGCTATGATGCACACTGACCACCAGGGGGCAGATGCCCAATGTAAGAGCTGCCTCCAGATGGTCAGTGCACTTCCACAGAGGGAGCACCAATCAGCCAGAAGCCCTGAGTGGGGCTCAAGGCTGGCGAGTGCAGCAGTGGTGTCAGGAGCCTCTCCCTCCTCCACAGCAGCACTAAGGGTGTCTGACCGCTGGTGGGAGGAGTCCTCAGCTGTCAGTCGGACAACCCTCAAGTGTTCCCAGACTGTGAGAGGGTGTAAGCCAGGCTGAGGGGACTCCCCCTTGAGTGCATGGTTTTCATGTACTGGGCATCTAGTAAATATATGAATACCAAGAGGAAATTATCACAAAATGCTCCACTACTTTCTTTTTAGATTATGCCAATACCTGCTGAGAAAGCACTCACAGAACTTCCAGCCAATAACCAGAAACCACAGTCATCAATATCTAGGTACAAAAATAAATATATAACTAAAAGATGTGAAAGCCTATAGAAAATGTAGTTGAAAGTAATTCAGCATTCACCAGTAACTGTTCACAGCAATCCAATAATTACTGATCAATTCTGGAAAATAACAGTGCTGCTCCTATATTACATGTAAGGGGTTCTTTTCTCAAGATTAAATTACTACATACTTGATAATTGAATACTTGATGAATTATTAATTTAAAGATAACACATTTCTACAAATATTTATTAGATGCTCTCAATGCCAGAATTAAATATAAACAACACATTAAAATATAAAAGGTACAAAATTTCTAATTATGCATATGTTTAGATGAAACAACACTTATAAAACTCATTTGTAACGTTGTCTTCTTAGTAAATATTTGTTAATACAGAGTAGATATACTTTTAATTTTAAAAAATTAATTGTATCTTGATTGCCTAATATATTGATATCTGAATCTTAATACCTATTCCATCAAGATGAAGTATACAAAAACACTGATCATCCTATTGTCTATAGCAATCAAGGTTGGAGCTATTTCTTTAAAGTACCAAAAAGGACAATCTAAGATGTAAATAGCAGGGCCCCAAACAAGGATAAATTCCCTAAGCAATTGCCTGGGAATGGAAAGACAATATTTTTGAAGTGTTATAATAAAATGGATAATCAGAGATTTTAGAAAGGTTTACATGAGTTATGTTTCTATTTCATCCGAACTAGGTATGTAATATTTTCCTATTAGAGTGAAAAAGTTGTTTTATTTCATCCTTCTGGCAGAGAGAACTTCTTACCTGGAGGTCCAGCTATGAATTAATTTTTCTGTTGCTTATTATCTTGGGAATGATCAGATTTCCAAGTGTAACATGGGTGATCATCACTCTGGCAGTAGCTCATGAGAGATTCTATATATATATATAATATAATATATATATATTATTGATATATATAATATAATATTATATATATTATTTATTTTTTTACAGAGAGGAAGGGAGAGGGATAGAAAGTCAGAAACATCAATGAGAGAGAGACATCGATCAGCCGCCTCCTGCACGCCCCACACTGGAGATGTGCCCGCAAGCAAGGTACATGCCACCGACCGGAATCGAACCTGGGACCTTTCAGTCCACAGGCTGACGCTCTATCCACTGAGCCAAACCGATCTCGGCGAGAGATTCTTTATAAACCAATCTATACCTTAATAATAAAAGAGTAATATGCTAATTAGACCAGATGTCATTCCAGATGAAGCCAGGACCAGAATGAAGCCCGGGTGCTGGGTGCCTGCCAGAGGGAAACCCAGGTCCAGGGTACCAGAGGGAAGCAGGTGCCTGCAGCTGAGGGAAGGAAGGCCTACTCTTGCATGAATTTCATACATTGGGCCTCTAGTTAGTATATATCATATCTCAGGTTAGAAATCAAGATTAGAAAAATAATATTAGATATAATTTAATAAATTTTCTTATTTTAAAATAAATTTGACAGCCATGTAGCAAAATTTGGGGGAATATTATTTTTCTACTGTCTATTGATACCACTATTCTTACTGATACTTATTTTTATTATTATCAATAGTCAAAAATTAGAAATTAGCTTTAATGTTTATACTAATTACCTATTTAAAATATATTAAAGCCAACAAGAAATAATGCATCTCTAAATTTATTTACTAGTGTGGCTCTTTCAATATGCCAACAATATCAAATATGAATTCATCATATTTTAAAATATAAATTTTCTCTTTTCACATAGCTTTCAGATATATTCCTCACTTATTTTAATAACTAGCATTCCTCGTATAGTTAGGGGACTCTGAGTTGAAATGTCTCATTGAGACATAACAATTGTGTCATTGCAGAAAACGGGAAACCTAAGGAACATTATTTTATGTCTCAGAAGCCTTTTCCTGAAGTTGTTCAAGCCAAGAAAAAAAAATAAGCCTGAGAAAATGCTCTTGCCCCTCAAAATGAGAAAAACTCCCCAAGATAGGAAGAAAATAACTGGAAATGAAAAATAAAGGAACCAAAAAGTGTATTCACTGTGATACCAAACTTGATTTCTTCTCAGAGTGAGTGCTGGATTCTAGCAGAAGCAATGTTTGTACATACATGCACACACACACACACACACACACACACACACACACACACACACACACAAATAAAGGAAGTAACTCATGCTTCAATGTCCAAATTGAGCAAAACTATAATAGGGAATGGAATTGCTCATTATACCCATTGTTACTGCTGAGAAACATTTGTCCAGGAATCCCAAAGGTATCCTTTGTTTCCCAAATTTTCATCTCTATACAGTTTTATGGGCAGTACAGCAAACCATACCTTCAACACACATGTACACCTATCATATCTGACTACCTTGTTTTTTCTCCCCTATGAGCACATATCAACGTCTGACATGCTATAAATGTAGCTTATTTGTCTTCCTTCTTCACTTCCTGCTCCCATTGGGAAATAAGCTCCTGATGGGGAGGGAGAGGTGGTTGTTGACATTCCTCTTGTTGTAGATGTCATTTTGACTCTTCTTTCCCCACCATCTAGAATATTGCCTGGTGAGTAACAGATGCCCAGAAAACATATGTGAATGCATTAACATAAGTAAATAAACACAATTGCAAGATAAGCAGTTTGTCTATGAAATACTATGAGGGTTTAGAACTCTTAGCAATTATTTGTGATATGAATTAAGGGAAGGTTTTACTGAAGAGATAGGGTGGAGTTCCAACATCTGAAAGGGTAGTTGTGTGTGCTAAATAGGTTGGAGGAAGCAATATACATCAATAACTAATGATAGGCACATATATAGTCTAGGAAACTTTTTCCTGGAGAGAAGGTTTTATTTTATAAATTTGGCAAAGGAAATTAATTAATAAGCAAATGGGATCCACTTACACTGGTTTAGCAAAAGACAGACAAATAGATTTAAGAGAAATAAACTGTGAGTAAAATATAGATGACTGGTAGATAATGACTCGAGACACATTAGTAGCATGTCTGCTAATAAGTGTAGAGGTGAAAAGAGTATCAGGTATTAGTAGCTACTTTATAATTTTGTAAATAAAAGCACAGACTGAGAAACGATTTTAGCAGGTGTGTTTTTACTTATTTACATTATTCCACTGAATCCCAATAACGCTAGTAAAGGAGAAGGCCAGATGTTCTCATTCAAATTTCAAATAAGAAAGAAAATTGAAGTTCAGAAAGCTTAAAGCTGATTCAAAATTGAATGATTAATGACACACCTGGGCAACACGTTTATTCTTCTGAAACTAAACCTAGTGGTTTTTCTTTTGCATTATGATTCTGCTCACACTGTCTAGTTTAACACCAACTTAAACACAGTGCCAGTCAAGTGGAAGGGAATTCTGAGTACAATAAAATGGCTCATGGATCACTGAGATTTGCTCAGGCTGTCAGTTGTACTCATCGTGGTGCTACCATGTTCAATTTTCTAAGTTGCTTTAATTTTTGCATTATGCAGTGACTAAATTAATCAGTCTTACACCAAAATGTTGTTCCTTCCCTCTCTCCGAAACTCATTTTCCTAGCTCACTTCATTTAATAAGGACCTAGAAATGCTGCTGTTTTTGCTAATGTACACATCTTATAAACAGGATTCAGTCAGCTCCATCTTACAAGTTGAATTTTTCCAATAATTTAACTTCTCTATGAAGGGTCTTTGAAGTCAAGACTAGTGAAAATAGTACTATTTATAAAGCTGAGCTTAAAGTGTCAAGAAAAACAAATTAAAGGTAATAACCTTGTAAAGTTAATTTCCTCAAACACATAATCATTTATATTTATGAATTACAAACACATAAGTATTTGTGTTTATGTATTACAAATACTGCCTTATTGAATGACTTGAATGGATAATTGTTCAATGAACTATCAGCACGTTGGTCCTTAGTATCTTTGCATTAATACTTTTAGATATTAATGCATAATAAGTGAAAACTGGTATAATTACTCTTCATTACTATACTACTTGAAATTAATTATAATACTTCATTTTACCCTAGATCTCACTTTTATAGTGAAACCTTGAAAGAACTTGTAGAAAAATACAGATATTTAGAATGTAGGAAGTATACTAGTATCAAAGTAATATATTGGTTGAATAGTCATAATGGGGTTGGGATAATAGCAACCTATAAACTATTTCTATATTTATTTACCATAGGACTTGGGTTATTAATTAGAAGTGAAGGAGTACCCAGTGATTCTACCAATTCTTTCTTCCTTTCCTTATCTAGCATCATAGCCAGCAATCACCTCTAGATAAGACAGAGATTATGATACTTCATTTCTTCCTAGTTCCATTTATTTCTTTTATTGTTTCACATTAATATTTTGCAGTTACTTTCTATGTTTATAATTTCCATGTTATCTATAAAATTATAACAAACATTTATTACATTTATGTACAATTTAGATATCTATTTATTGAAATTATTACATGCTATGTAGTAATATATAGGTGCATTAATCAACACAGGTACACACTCATCAATTTTTTTTTAATTTCTGAGAGTGAAGTCAACAACAATTTATAAGAATAAAATAGAAAAAAAATCTTAATATTCAGTTTAGATTGGCTGCTATATTTAAATGTTTAAAAATACTATTATCCCTTCTGCTCAATTTCTGAGAAATACTATATTCAGTTCTTCAAAATTGGAGAAAGAAGAGGAGTTGGAAGACAAGAAAGAAAGGAAAGAATGAATTAGTTAATTCCTCAATTCAAAGGGATTATAATTTTGTTGTGGGTATCATTATACACCAAAAACATTATACCATGGACCTTCTGTTTTTCTAAGAAACAATATGGAAAGAAACAGAGGGTGGTGAAAATGCGGAAAAGGTGTTGGAAACAGACAATAAAAAGAATCCAAAGTGCATATTATGAATAAAGAAGGAAAACTAGGAAGATATTTTAGATTAAACATAATTTAGGGAGACAATTAATAGAGTAGAACTTAACATTTATGAAATTATTTAAATTGAATTGAACAGAATATATGGGATACACAAAAATCTTAAAACAGGAGTGTAATGATAAATATAAAAGATGTTTGAATAAAACATTAATTATCTTGGTTTATTGATATTTTACCATTTATAACAGTATTTGCAAATATAATGAGCATATTTAAACTAATGCTGATTTTTCCCATTTGGATTTGAACAGTGTTTGGCCCATCCAAATGCTAATTGTTGAAATACATAAAGATCTTTATGGTCATTTCAAGGCCATTAATATAATGCACAAGGTTTCCTATACTAGATTGTCTACAAATAATATTGACTCGATTAATTTCTAGGGCCACTGAATATAAGTGATTATGGAGGAAGTGCCCCATCATGACCATGAGTAAATTATGTTCTATGCTCCACTGGACAACAATACTTAAAATTATATTGAAATCTATAAAGATCATTTGGACAAAGGATGGAAGCATTTATGGCAGGGCAATGACAGCGTGATAGCAAAGCAAAATGATTGAACTGGAAGTTGAGTTTGTGGCCTGTTTTTACACCAATTGCGCATGTGTAGGAATTTCTCACATACTTTTTTGGGTCTCAATTTCCTCTTTTGTAATGCTTAGGATTATTCTAGATTTTCAAATGGCCTTTCTAGTTCTAAAAAGATTTGTGCTTTTAAATTACTTTTATATATATGCAAGTATTTTTTTTATTAGCTCAATAGTTGTACAGTAATTTGCTGAAAGCCTACTCATTTTAAATTCTAAAAGTTTTGTCTAAACATTAAAAATAACCCAGTGGTTTATTTAGGATTTAGCTTACACTAAGTTTCTCAATATGGAAAATGTATCTTTGAGTTGTCAATTTTACTTTGATGATATGTGGCCCTGTTTGGTTGATTTCTGACGTAGTTTGTTATTAATATGCTTAATCTTGTGAGTATATAACTCCTTCATGAAAGAAAATTTGCTGCAAGGTTGTAAGATTTGTTTACTTGAAACCAGTTGGTGAAAGTAATACTTATGAATATTTATCACAGTGTGATTGGAACATGTAGTCCTTGAAGAAAGATTTTCTTTCAGTGTTAAATGCAGAGTAGCGATAATGCACAGAAGACCAAAATGTATTGTATTCTTTTGGAATGTAACATTTAGGATTTTTTTGTTGTGTTTAAAATGTCATTGAGCCCTAGCAGGTTTGCTCAGTGGTTAAAGCATCGGCCTGCAGACTGAAGAATCTCAGGTTCAATTCCAGTCAAAGACACATGCCTGGGTTGTGAGTTCTGCCCCCAAGGGGAGTGTGCAGGAGGCAGCTGGTCAATGATTTTTCTCTTATCATTGATGTTTATATCCCTCTTTCCCTTTCCCTTCCTCTCTGAAATAAATAAAAATGTTTTTCAAAGTATCATTGAAATAGTAAACTCAATGCTGCACTGATTAAAATTTAATTATATTCTGATTTATACACATACATCTACATGTACATATCCACACATAAACTGGTATTGCTTCTTTATCTATATGTAAACATATATAATACATATGTATGCAAAAACTATTTTAAAAAGTAGTACTTTATTATGAATTTTCTTAGCTAATAATTCTTATTTATTTTCCTGACATCACAATATTTTTCAGCACCATATATGTGTCTGTATGTTTGTGTGTGTGTGTGTGTGTGTGTGTGTGTGTGTGTGTATGTGAGATAATTTGTCACATCAAGTTCTAAAATATATACTGTAGGCAAAATCCTCTAGACAGTCTGTCATTTTTGAGATAAAAAATTTTTAAATCATCTGAGTATTGTATGTCTAGATTTTGATCTGATTATTACCACTTCTTAACCATATGACCAAAGATAAATCTTTGAACTGCTAAAACTCAAACATCTTACTAATAATATAGAAATCAATCAAGTATAAAATTTACACAGTTTTGTGAAGATAACTTAAGTTAATTCGTAGTACATACTCAATCAATGTCATCCTGAACCATGAGCATGCTGAGACTAAATATACAGACAACAGCAAGAACATATTTACAAACAGAACTCTGACCCACAACCTGTAGCAACAGCTCAAAAGGCCAACCTCATGATCTACAAAACACAGCCCAGGAAGCCAGCCTGCTCTAGGTCAGACTTGCAGGAAGCCCTGTTGCTCTCTTTAATGACAATTTAGGAAGCTAGCTTCTGTAACAATTGGCCAAAAATGGCAAAGACTTTTTAAATAACTGACAGCTTCCTAATTTTTGTCTCTTCTTCCAACCAAGGACCAACCAGAGAAAGTCAAATTAGTGTGCCTAACCAATCACACAAGATGCCCCACTCTCATAGCTCCCCGTACAACTTCCCCAGGCCAACAGCCTCCAATCAGGACATACCTGAAGCCTTGTCTTTCCTCTACTATAAACCCTTCCCATTCCCCTGCTTGCTATTGTGTTTCTGCCAAAGTGCAAATGACTAGCTGACGTTCCGGTACAGCAAGCTGTAAATATATCTATCACTTTTGCTCTTCCCATTTGGTCTGTCTTCATTTTTGCTTTGAATAATAAATAACATTAAAAATCTTGACATCATTGTGCATCACATAGCATATGGCCATATATTCATTGGACAGTTCATTTATACATAATGTGATAATTTTGAATCTATTTGCTTCTATGAAACAAGTAGCTTATCAAATGAACTGAATGAAAGTTTTGGGAATTACCTAATATATAAAAACACACTACTTCAATCAACTACCTATATTGTACTGTAATTTTACCTAGATTTATACTCAAAAGCTCCAATTGGTACTTTGACCAGTATAAGAAAATAAACAGATGGTTTTTGATTGACTTACAGGCTGGTTAGATATTAACATGACTGAAATTTCTGCATGATTTTCCTGTAGCTTCCCTTTTGTCATTCATTCATGCAGCAATAGTTTTGAATAGCTACTAAGTATGTGCCAGTACTTAGTGACTTAGGTAGGTACTTGGAGTTATCAATAAACAGCACAAAGTTCAATGCTACTGTATAGTCTACCCGAGGAAGAATACAGACACCAAATAATAAAGGTAAAAAACAAAAATAAATTAGTAGAAAATCTTAGGGGAAAGTGTTTCAGAAAGAGGAAGCAGTGACTGGCAAGGTCCGGAGATGAATGCCTGACTGGCATGCACAAAAGGGAACAATGGAGGTTGGATTTGGGTAAAAGTAGCAGAGGATGAAAGTCAGGAAAGTTTGCAGGGTGGAGCAAAATGGAACATGTAAGGTTGGTAGAGTATGAAAGCTTTGTCACTTTTGTTCTGAAGGAACTGTGATGTGAAACAATACAAACTAAAAAACTGTAATACAATAAAATTTACATTTTAAAATAGTAAATTGAATATATGCAGAATAAGCTTTAGGGGGCCACGTTTACAAAAATAAATTCAAGATGAAAAGCTGTTGCCCTAATCAGGCAGGAGGTGGAGGGGTCCAGGACCAGGGCTGAGGCAGTGGAGGTGATGTAAGTAGCATGGTTTTTGAATAACTTGAGGGGAGAGCCAACAGTATTTGCTGACAGATGTGAAATGTCATGAAAAGGGAATAAGGAGTCAATGAGAACAAGGCTTTTTGCCTAAAAAACTGGGTGAGACTTCAGATAGAGAAAGCTACTACATATGAAAATCAGGAATTTCTGTTCTTATACTCTCAGTGATGGTTCTTTCTGAACAATCTTTCTCCCTCCCTCATCCCTGACTTTTACTAGTAGAACATTATTTCTTAGGTAACCTTGAGATTTCTATAAATATAAAATACTTGTTGCCAGGACTGGTTTGGCTTAGTGGATAGAGAGTCCGCTTGCGGACTGGAAGGTCCCAGGTTCGATTCCGGTCAGGGGCATGTACCTTTCTTGCGGGCACATCTCCACTGTGGGGTGTGCAGGAGGCGACTGATCGATGTCTCTCATCGATATTTCTGACTTTCTATCTCTCTCCCTTCCTCTCTGTGAAAAATCAATAAAATATATTTTTAAAAAAATACTTGTTGCTTTGGAAAAGATTATGAACTTTGGTGAACTATAATTTGAATTTTAATATGATTTCAAATGACTTCATCTTACATTTTTAAAAATTAGAACCCCAAAAGACTATTTCTATTGTCTCTTTTGGGCTGGAAACATCAGTCTATATAATCCACTGTGATGGGGAGGCATGTGTGATTGGGAGTGGATTAAATCTTTCTTCCAATACCTCTCTTTGAATTCTGCTGGGATGCAGTGCTCATGTTAGCCTCAAAATCAGGAGGGTGAGGGACCTTCTATCACGTAAGAGAAGAGGGGGAGGGCACAGAATTAACTGTTCTGGCTACTAACCAGTAGGAAAATATCTCCATTAAGAAGTAACTCTGAGAGATCAAAATAAAAAATATATCCTATAATATACGATCAGAATGTGTTTTTCATTATCTTAGATTTCAACTTAGCCCTCTAAATCTGCTTCTCCTTTAGTTCTTCCCATCCCCTCAATCTGGTTCAGGTCATCATTTTAAGAATCATTTGTATTGCTCCCTAATTTTCTCATTATATATATATTTCAATACCTAATGTTCTTCTAATTTTCACATCGCATATATATTGTTATATATATCAATAACTAATGTTAATAACGGTAACAAACAGTAATGATGTTAATTACTTATGAGTTCTAGGTGTCAGGCATGGTGTTAATACCTCTGTAGTCACAATCTCATTTAATTATGTAAACTACACTATGAGATCATTACCATTATTATCATGAAGACACTAAAGCTTCTAGAATAATTATTTTGGTAGACAGACTTTAGAAAACAGGAACGGCAAGATATATGACTTAATTGCATTATATAGTCTGCACAAGTTGTGTTAGTTCTATCTTCTAAATTTTTTCTTACTTTGTCTATTTATCTCCATTTCTAATGCCTGCAAACAAAACTTTCTTAGGTTAATGCAGTGGTCTCATTAATTGTCTCCCTTTCATATTCTTGCCCCCATCCCCTATTTTCCACATGGCAATCATAGATATCTTTAACAATGAAAAATAACATAATGTTTATCCTTCTTTATTAAAGTCATTCATGCTATCATATTATCCTTAGCCTTAATATTTATATAATAGAGGCCCAGCGCATGAAATTCATGCATGGATACGGTCCCTAGGCCTGGTCTGTGATCAAAACCATCTTCCTGTAGCCAACCCCACTCTGTGTCACCACCCACCTCTAGTTTCCCATTTGCCATCAGGTGACCAATTTCTGTCAACCAGGGAAAGAGACTGAAAAGTCAGCTGTTCCTGCCCAATTGCTGACTTTAACCCCACTCTCTGTATGTGGGGCAACCGGTGGGGCAGGGGCCTTGTCCTGGTGCTGTCTGCATCCCTTGCCACCCTATCCCATATACCCATTTACCATCAGGCAATTAGAGCCTGCCCGCCAGGGAAAGGAACTGAGAGGTGGTCAGTGTACCTCATAGTGACTGGTCCAGCAGTCATTCTGGTCATTCTGCCATTTAGAGTCAGATTACCCTTTCTGGTGCCATCTGGCCTGGCCTGATGGGGGGCCTAGATGGGGTGGGGATCCCTAAGGGGGCGGAAGGGGGGGCGCGGGCCAGCCTGGCAAAGTGCCACCAAAAATTTATAGGCTGGCCATGCCCCCAATTAGGGTGGGGATCTCCACTGGGGGGCAGGACAAGCCTGGGAGAGGGGTCAGTAGTTTTGGTCTCTGGTCATTCTGATCATTCATTCATACACACACACACACACACACACACACACACACACGCGTTCGCGCGCGCGCACACACACATAAAAGCCTAAGTGACTGTTACAACCGAATGACCAGAATGACTGGTGGATCAGTCAATAATAAATAAATAAATAAATAAACCTAAAAAATATAAGAAAAAAAAAGGCAACAGCTATTTGGTGTAAGTTGTAAGCAGTTCAATTTTTTAATGACCAGTTCGGCAGTATAGTGCATATGGCTTGCTATCATTTCAAATATAGGGATTATGTATTTTGCACTGATCAACACTCAATGCAGGAGCTTCCCCCTGGTGATCAGTGTGCTCAACCAGAAGCCAGGCTCACGGATGGCGAGTTCAGCTGTGGTGGTGGCGGGAGCCTCTCCTGAATTCGCTGTGGAGCTGAGGTGGCAAATGCAGTGGGGTGGATGAGTGCAAGTGGCATGGGTCAGTCCTGGCTTGGGCTCCTCCCTGGCCACCTGCCACTTGGCACACTGCTTCATCTCCCTCAAGGGGCACCGGATTGCAAGAAGGTGCAGAATAGGCTGAGAGGGATACACCCTCATACAAAAATCTGTGCATCAGGCCTATGCCTAATATATCAAAACCCAGAGTCCATAACATCTAAAATGACCGAAGGTTAGACTGACTGCAAGTCAGTCCTGCAGTCAGTGCTATGTTGCTGTGGTGACCCAGCACTGATTGCCACCACTGCAGGTACTGCCACCCAACACTGACTGCTGAGGGGCTGCGGATCAGGCCTGAAGAGAGGTCTGCAGAGAGAAGCAGGGTCTGATCCATAGTCTATGACAACTGTTGATCAGTCCTGGCCTCTCTCTTTCTCTCGAGGCCTGGCCAGCAGCCACACCTTTCTTTCTCTCAGGCCTCTGCTGGGGCTGCTGATAAGCCCCCACCTCTCTGATCAGGCCCATTGATAAGCCCAGAAACACCGACTGGCATAGAAACCAACCAATTAGAAATAAATCTGGGTGAAGTGTAAGAAACCAATGGCTGCCTAGGAGGTGGAGCTTTTGACACTAACTGGCACAAAAACCAACCAATCAGAACTAAATCTGGGTCAAGTGTGAGGAGCCAATGGCTGCCTAGGAGGTGGAGATTTTTATGCTAATTGGCATATCAACCAGTTAGAACCAAATCTGGGTGAAATGTGAGGAGCCAATGGCTGCCTACAAGGTGGAGCTTTTGATGCTGACCGGCATAGAAACTGCCCAATCAGAACCTAATCTGGCTGAACTGTGAAGGTAGAACCTAAGGTGGGGGCTGAGGAGGGATTTTAAAGAACATTATAAACTGATAAACAAAAAGATAGACACAGAAGCAGTAAAGCATCAAACAGACTGTCAAATTACAGCAGGAAGTTTAAGGAGAGGTGGAGTAGATAAGATCTTGTATGCATGCATATAAGCATAACCAATGAACACAGACACTGGGGAGTTGGGGTATGCCTGGGGGGGGGGAAGGGGAAGGGATGTATACATTTAACACAATAAAAAAAAAATAAATAAATAAACCTAAAAATATAAGAAAAAAAAAAGCAACAGCTATTTGGTGTAAGTTGTAAGCAGTTCAATTTTTTAATGACCAGTTTGGCAGTATAGTGCATATGGCTTGCTATCATTTCAAATATAGGGATTATGTATTTTGGTCTGCCAAGTGCATCTCCTCCTGCTGAAAAACACTCCTTTCCCCCTTCCCCATTTAAACAATCCTATTATATATAATCTATTTCTACTAATAAAAGGGTAATCTGCTAATTAAACTAGGTCAACTGGCCATCTTCCAGATGTCCAACTTCCTTCTGGACTAAGCCATGGTGATGGAGGCTAAGGCAAAGTCCATTAGGGGTGATCAGGCTGATGGAGAGGGCAGTTGGGGAAAAAATCAGGCTGGCATGGGAGGACCATTGGGTGCAAGATCAGGCCAACAGGGAAGGGCAGTTGGGGGTAATCAGACAGGCAGAAGGAGTTTAGGGCAATCAGGTAGAAAGGCAGAGAGGTTAGGGTCGATCAGACAGGTAGGAAGAGGGGTTAGTGTCAACCAGACATGCAGGCGAAGGCAGTTAGGTGCAGTAAGGCAGGCAGGCAGGTGAGTGGTTAGGAGCCAGTGGTCCTATATTGTGAGAAAGATGTCTGACTGCCAGATTAGGCAGCCTGATCCCAAGGTGTCACTGATTAGAAAGGGTACAGGCTAAGGGAACCCCACACCCCCTATGCACAAATTTTATGGACCAGACCACTAGTATAGGATATAAAAGCCTAAGTGACTGTTATGACTGGTTAACCAAAGAACCAGTTGCTATGAAGCACACTTACTACCTGGGGGAAGACTCTCAATGCAGGAACTCCTCACTGGTGATCAGTGCACTCCCATGACCAACCCCATGCAGCCGGCCAACCTCCCGTGTTCCCTCTCTCTGACCAGCAAGCCCTCATTGGTCCAATTGGAACTGGACGAGATGACTCCAATAGTCTCAATCACCAGCCAGGCCGAGGGACTCCACCCATGCACAAATTCATACACTGGCCTCTAGTTAAGTTATAAGGCCCTATTTTGCCACACATGTTTAATTCTTATCTTTCATTGGCACACTAGCTTTGCAAGTCTAGTAGGCCAAGTTCTTAACCTCCCCAGAGGTAATGAGGTATACTAGTTTGTCTGAAAAAGAAAACCAACAAGAAAAACAAAATTTTGAGACTAAAATTTAAGATATATTAATAATTTTATAAAATACAATAACTGTCAGAATATCTTTGCCAATCTCTATATTTTCTACCAATAGTCAAATTTATTAATAAAGCAAAATTGTATTGAGAATACCCACTGCAAATAGAATCAGTAAAAAAGAAAGAGAATTTTGTTGCATGATATGCATATCAATTTCAGTAAATTATTAGTCTGTTTAGCACATCTATACTTGACAACAGATCAGTTCATTTCCCTTCCCTGTAGAAAGCATGACACATTTGAAGAATTTTCACTCTTTTGCATTTCCATTTCCTACCTACATCCTGGCTATCATAATTATATTAATACTTTAAAATTTAGTTTAAAAATATAATTTGAGTTAATTTTTATAATTTACAATAATTTACTGCACCTGATTCTTTAATTTGATCCTCAAATAATCAAGATTTGAAACTGACTTTTACTGAAAATTTTAAAACACATATTGCAAGTTACTATTTAAGGTTATTTCCTTTTTCATTATTTGCATAGTCATTTACTTATAAAATAAGTATGCATGTACCCCAAAAAACACCTTATCCTTATGGGATTAGCATTATATTAGAGGAAAACAAATATTAGGCAATGTATAATAATTAAAAGAGGCATATTTATATAATTGTTTATAATATAAAAATGGAATTTTTAAAAGTAAAAAGAATAGAGTAAGGAGAAGTGGATGTATTTGCTAATTTTGCTATTTTAAACAGAGTGGTGAGAGTAAGCCTAATTGAGAATATGACATTTGATGGAAGTAACATTTAGATATGTGGAAATCTGGGTGAATAGCATTTTAGGCAGAGGAAACAAGTGTAGCAAAATCCAGCTGGCAAGAGTGTACCTCAGATATATTCAAGAAACTGAGAGTTGGCTAATGTGATTCAAATAGAGAGAATGAAAGAGAGGAGAGTAGGAAAGAAGTAATGACAAGGATGGGAAAGCCCTATTGACCATTGTAAGGACTTGAACTTTAAATTCTGAATGATATTCAGAGCCCGCTGCGGAATCTGTTTAAAACAAGTGGCTCCATCCTGTTTACATTTTTCCAGTCTAACTCTGTCTCCTATGCTGAACATTACACTTAGGCAAGTACTGAACCGAATCATTTAGGAAACCATTGCTACAGTGAAGACAACAGACAAGACTGATGACAAAACAGGATAGTTATAGAGGTGGTATGGAAGGGTTAGAGTCTGTAGCAAATACAATAGCAATTAATGATAGATTGCATATGGAACAAGAGATAAAGAGATTAGCTGAATATTAATCCAACATTTTTGTCCTTTGCAACTGAAGAATGATGTTATCAAATGAGATGGGGATATATTAATCAATTTCTCAGGGAACATTCAGAGTTTACTTATAGGCATTTTAAGGTAGAACTACCTATCAGACCTTCAAGTATGAATGTGAAGTAAATATTCTATATAATAAAAGCCTCATATGCTAAGTACCTGGTCATCTAGTCTGCCAATCAACCAATCAAAGTGTAATATGTTAAAGATACGCTAAGGCTGCTCAAGGGCTTGCTATGACATGCTCCAACCACTAGGTTAGCTTGCTGCTGGGATCCCACTGGTTGGGACTGAATGAGATGGGCTGGACATATCCTGGAGCCCTCCTATGGTCCCTCCCAGGCTGGCCAACCTCTGTGTCCCTTCCCGGACCTGATCATGTACCAGTGGGGTCCCTCGGCTTGGTTTGTGCCCTCTCACAATTCAGGCCAAGGGACCCCTCTTGCCCAAGTGCATGAATGTCGTTCACTAAGCCTCTAGTTTAATATATGACTCAGGAAATCGGGAAGGAATTTGTTTTTCATTTCTTTTGCATATTTGTGTTATTTATAGGCATGAGGCCAGAAGTAATTGCCAAGGAAGTGAATGTAAGTATAAGAGAATATGTCCGCAAACTGAACCCTGAAATATTCCCAAATTAAGAAGTTGTCTAGTGATAGAAGAAAGGAAAGGAAACAGAAATAGAGGCCAAGACAGCTAAACACTGAATTGATCTTGGAAATATAGGTGTTACTGGTAACTTTTAATAGTGGAGCTATTTTTATGAATTGGTTTTTAGGTAGAATTAATTTCAAGCAGATTGGATCATTTTCATTTTCTATATTTTGTCTACCATAAATTTAATAATGACTTTCTCACTAGACATTAAGAATATGATAAATTTTGATGGAATTTCCATAGTAAATCATATTTCAACTGGGCACCTGGACACCAATAATACATACTTCTAAACTTTTCCTTCTGCTATATTAGAGCTTGTAGCTGAAGGGATTTTTTTTTATTGACATATAAGTGGAAGAGTTTTGTGTAATGTTTATTCTTATCCTTCTCTCTACCTATCATTGCCTATCTGATGATTGAAATATGGATGTGTTGGTAAGAGCAGCCATCATATACCATGAATCCAAGGTCATTTACAGAGCCAGAATAAGAAAAGATGAATAAGAATTAGCTGACACCATTAATATTAAAACAACGCTAGCATCTACTCATCTATTTTTGCATGAAGAAAAATTATTCTATATTATTTATTTTTGTGTGTTCCAATAGAACTTTATTATATTGATACTGCAGTTTTGAACCTCATGTACTTTTCACAAAATATGATGCACAAAATATTATTCTTTTGATTTTCACAAAATCCTCACAAAATCTGTTCACAAGATATTATTCTTTTGATATATTTTCAACAATTTAAAAGCCAATCTTAGCTCAAGGGCAATAAAAAAAACCAGAGGGCAAAATCTGTCCCACAAGTCATAATTCACCAGTGTCTGCTCTCTAAATGTGTTCTTTTTTGTTTTATAAAAAAATACTTTAAAATAATTGTATTCCATGCTGGCAAAAGGTATGATAGAACAAGCATTCTAGTAACTGTTAGTAGAAATGGTTATTGATATGGCCTTTCTAGAAGGCAGTTTGGCAATTTGTGCCAAGAGTATTTTTTTGAAAAGCATGTTCTTTGAGCCAGTAATTTGACTTCTGGATATCAGCATGGAAGAAATAGATGCATGCAGAGAGGTCAACATTTAAAATCATTAGTCTTCCTTACCCTTTATTAGCTGTCCCAAATTCAAAACTGTATGTCAAAGGTGTGAAAGGCTACACTCAAAATGTTACCTTAAGGGAGTGCAGGGCCTGATGTTACTAGGCAAAACATGGTGCCCTCAGGGAGAAAGCATTTTGATGAGCAGTTAGCGTGACTCTGCTGCTATGCCTTTCCCTCATTAAATAAATCATATGATTCTTTGCCAGGAAAAGCAGATTTAGAGAGCTATGGTCCTGTTTTCTGCCTGCAGGGACAGAATCATGCCAGCACTGCACTGTGATCTTTCCCTCTCCCATTTCTATTGCAGACATTAGCAAGGTGTCTTCCAGACCACTTAAACCATTGTTTTTATTCTAATTACTATTTTCCTTACTCACAACTTGCCAAATAGAGGAGCCAAACCCAATTTCCTTTCCTTTATACTACATGGAAATTAAGAAAAGGAAAAAAAAATCAAAGAAATCATAGAAAGAAAATCACACTAAGTATTGATTAAATGGTCCAAATATGTTTTTGACTATGGTCAGAGTAGTGGCTAAAGAAAATGATATAAATGATATAAAACAAATAAGAAAAAGATGGTGAGAGTTTGGATTAAAGCATAAACATTTTATTTTAACTGAAATTCAAATGTTCCTTTGAAAACAATGCTTAGTGAAGCTACTCTACATATAAGTAATATGCCTTCTGTCCCCAAATATGGTGCCAGGTTGAATTAATTAACCTAGTGTTTCTTAAAATATATTTGCAAGATAATTCTCAAAAAGACAGTCTAAGAAACCTTTTGTCTTTTAATTCCTTTTATAGGACAATATTTACAATAAGGGAGTTATACTAAAAATGCATTAACACTAAAAATACCATTTTATTGTGTTCAAGCAAAACTTCTGAAGGACTGCCCCTAACAGCCCTTTTCACATTGTTATCATCTAACACATGCTTAGAAAACATCTTGGCAAAGTAAAATTTTAGACAAATCCATCTTAATAGAAAAATTTCATGTTATAAAAGACATTTGCATATTGGCTTTATTGATGCAGTAGTTTAAACATCTTTGTAAAAATTACAATAGCAAATAAAGGTTCCCATTCTGAATTCAATTTTTCTGGATTTCTAATTACCTCCTGGTTTCTATTCTCTATTTTTCCTTTTTGTTAAAATAATAATAATAATAATAATAATAATAATAATAATAATAAAAACATTTGCTTCCCTACCTGAAAGATTCTTGACAACTTGTGTAAAAACGTAATTCACTCCTAAGCAGCAAATCTATTTAATACCTTCCAAAAAAGAATCACCAACCAAGCATTAAAATTACATTTCAACCATGATCAAAAAAATGCAGCATAATAAATTAGGTGTTAAAACATCTAAACACAATTATCTAAACTCATAATTGAATCTAGAAACTAGTTTTCAAACTTAAAGCAGAGAAGGTAGGCATTCATGCTCATACATGCATTCATGAATCACAGATACAGATACAGATACAATAACAGCAATTTCAAAGCAATTTTAAAGACTGATATTTACTTTTGAAATTTTTACATTTATCATTTAGCTACACTTTAATTAAACTTATGATTAGATAACTTAAATGACTTAAAAAGTCAAAAATATCTCAAGGTACATAAAATTGTTATATAATTTTTCTCAAACCTGTATTTATACTTAAAGAAGATGTTGAATAAGATATTATGTTATAATTAATCTTAAAAGTCCATTATACTGATTCTAAAGTTTTTATCCAAGAATCATACAAATTTCTAATAGGAAATAAATCATTTGGTTATGAACACAAAAGTTCAAGTAAACTGCTAAAATGTGTATTTATTGATGCCTAGCTATTAATCAAGAATTTTTGTAGGTATTATAAGAAGATGAATTATGTATTGTTTCTACTATGTTATATGTCCCTTTAACAATAAATTCTGACTCTAGCTAAAAACAGATCACTAACAGGTTATTGTAGTAAATGAGTGAATAGCACCTAAAACAAAATAAACATTCAAGTTTATCACCATCATCTCTAACTTTATTGTATATCTTCCTTTTTATTATGAAAGCAAGTATTTATGTCTATCATAGCTCATGACACATAATAAGCATTTAAAAATATTGTAGGAGTGAGTGCTATTGAATTTAGCCTTTTGGTAATAGTATACTATTTGTAAATATTTGTGAAATATTCTTTTCAAATTAGTTTATGAAATCCTAAATATTTAAAAATATATAATTTTACATATGCTATGCTAGAAAGCTATATAATAATGAAACTAGCTAAGTATTCATAGCAGATCATAAACAATGTTTTAAGATATGTTATTTCCATGTCACTGATTAGCCTATATAATAAAGAGGTAATATGCAAATTGACCTTCACACCCTCACAAGATGGCTGCCTACCAGTCCAGCAGGGTGGTTAGTAAGGGATGACCAAATAATTAAACAAGTAGGCTGTATGGAATGACCAGGCCAGTGGGGAGGCCATGAAGGGCAGCCAGGCTGGCAGGGGGATCAGTTGGGTAAAATTAGGTTGGTGGCAGGGGGAGTTGGGGGTGACCAATCTGGCACACAGAGGCAGTGAGGGGTGATCAGCCTGGCAGGGGGGGCAGTTAGTGGCAACCAGGCAGGCAGGCAGATGAGCAATTAGGAGTCAGTGGTCTGAGGGATTGTGAGAATGTCTGACTGCTGGGATCGGGCCTAAATTGGCAGTCGGACACCCCTGAGGGCTCCAAAACTGCTAAAGGGTACAAGCCAGACTGAGGGACACCACAAGTGCATGAATTTCATGCCCTGGGCCTCTAGTAAAAATAATAACATATATGTCAAAGTTATGAAATGGAATTATTTCTAGGGAAGAACATTAGTAAATGCATAATAATTAATTTTATTAAGCTGGGTTCATATAGTTTAAAGTTCTAATGAAAAACAAAATTGCATTAGATTCACAGATAGAATTATATACAATCAGAGGAAGAAAAGGGGAGCATATATAACTAAACTTATCCTGAGCAGTTCAAGGCCTATATAAGATAATGGTACCAAATTATATCATACAAATGTTAATAGGCATAAGTAACTGACAAATTGCTATGTGTGGAGCAATTGCTAGGAGTTCAGAACACAAACATGATAAAATAAAATTAAAGGAGCCCTGTTACATATATATATATGTATTTTTCATTTTATACACACACACACACACACACATACACACACACACACACACACACACACATGAAATATTCCAAAGAATGTGGCTATAAAATTCTTCCCAGCAAAATGGAAAATACATAATTTCTTCCTGAGAAAGTCCATGAAACTCTTAGTTGAGGCAAGGAATTTAGGCTAGATCTTAAAAACCCAGTAGGAACATAGAAGTCAGAATAGGAGGAAAATGCCTTTCAAGTACAGGAAACAGAATTTTTCAAAAGCATTGTGACATGAAAGCACACAGCACATCTAAAAACAGGTGCAGTTTTATTTAACTGGAATGTAGCTAGGGTAGTGATGAACAGTGAGAGGAGGCTCAAAAAGGATAGCTGATAAAAATACATTAACTAAGGTAGCATATAATAGGGAAGATCTTGGATATGATATGTTAGTCAAGAGAAAAGTATTAATCATTTTAAATGCTGTAAAAATCTTCAGATAGTTATAGAAAATTATTTGTTGGAAAGATTGGGAAGTAAAATAATTTGGAGGATTGCATCAGTAAGAATTATATGAGGCTGAAAAAGAAAGAGATAAGGATGGATCTAGAAATAGCATCAATATAACTCACTGGCAATTTCTTTCCTAATTCCTGAATAAGAGACAGATAAAATTTGATTACAAATGGTATAAAGAGATAAGGCTGAAAGCAAGGTTTCTAAATCCATAAGGCTGAGTGAATTTGGGTGAATTTGGGTGACCTTAACTAAGATGTTGAATGCAGGTCACAAGGTGTTGGGTAGAAGGGAAATAAGATATTCAGTTATACATTTAATTTTAAAGTTTAATACATCCTTTAAATAATCAACAATACTTATTAACCTCTTGAAAATATTGTTATTCAATTAAGCACTCTATTCTTAATTTACTACTAAATCCACAGTAACTTGTTTCATTGATCTCAAATTCAGGAAAGGAATTAGAACTGAAGATGTACATATTTAAGTATTTCATATTTTTTTGAAATCACTCTATCCAGTCAATGCATCACATATTGGGAGATGCATCTCATAAATTGCATGTGAAAAATTATTCCTCATAATTTGACTTGTCCTGTGATGGAACATGACTGGTAAGAGTGATTGCTAGACTTGCCATTTAATTTTGGAAACAGGAGATAATTTCAGCATTTGATAAAATTTATCATTTTCTCCTGATGGAAGCACTCAGCAAATTATGTACAGGAGGGATCCCTCTCCACCTGCTATAAGTTATCCACAAAAAAAAAACAAACAAACAAACAAAAACTACAGCTAATAGTATGTTTAATGGTTAAAAAGACTTGCTTTCTTGAGCATTGTTAACCATATACACAAAAGAAAGAAAATGGTAACTATGTGAGGTAATAGGCACATTGACTAGGTCAACTGTGGTGATCATTTCACAATATATATAAAAACATCAACTTGCATGCCTTAAATATATAAAATTTGATAAAGAAATAATATTGTGAGAAAAATATATTCTTTTGATCCTCTAGAACTTATATGAACAATTTATAAATGTAGAAACACATCAAGAGATGTTTATCACTAATCATTAGGGAAATAAAAAATAAAACCACCATATACCAATTAAATAGAAAAATAAAAAAACATTGAAAATATCAAGTTCTGTCATGGAGGCAGAATATCTTGGAGTTGAGCATTGAAAACAGTACTATGGAAAACCTTTATATAATCTATCTATATAAAAGCCTAAGCAACCACTTGACTAGTCGCTATGATGCACACTGACCACAAGGGGGCAGACGTTCAATGCAGGAGCTGCCCCCTTATAGTCAATGCACTCCCACAAGCCAACCTCCCATGGCCCCTCTCTGCCCCTGTTGGTCAACCTCTTGCAGTCCATTCCCTCCCAGCCAGCCGGCCCATCCAATGGCATGTGTCCCTGGCTAGAATTGAACTTAGGACCCCTCAGTCTACAGGCCAATGCTCTATTCACTGAACCAAATCAGCAAGGGCCAGAAAAACTTTTAAAGAAACAGACATGAAGAAGAAACAGACATGAAGATCATATTGGGAAACTGAGGGCAGAACCCCAGGAAAAATGCAAAAATCATTAAAGGGCCATCATCCATCTTCTTTTAAAAAAAATATATTTTTTATTGATTTCAGAGATGATGGGAAAGGGAGAGAGAGAGAGAAAACATCAATGATGAGAGAGAATCATTGATTAGCTGCCTCCTGAATACCCCCTACTGAGGCTAGAGTCCGAAACCCAGACAAGAGCCCTTGACCAAAATTAAATCTGGGACCCTTCAGTCCATAGGCTGATGCTCTATCCACTGATCAAAATTGGCTAGGGGCATCATCCATCTTGATATATGTTTGCAAACAACATATAAACAACTTCATCTCGTACCACATGAAATGTAAAAACAGTTCTGTTGTGACGTTTCTTTTGGCCATCCTTAAATTATAATTAGATCCAGCAGGGGAAAAGCTATAACTTCCAGCATTAGACCCCATGGCAGGCCCTGAGCAATGGGCCCCCATCAGGGCATGCCAGCCAGACCCTACCCATGTAAGAATTGGTACACCAGGCCTCTAGTCTCTAATAAAGTAAAATGTAAAATTACTTTCACACTCAGCAATCTCATTGATACTTACCTCAAGTAAATGTGCACTTACAAATACTATATAACTAGTAAGAAATGGTAACATATATATTCCATTTTTTTTATAGATGAGCTTCATTATTTTTAATCATTTAATATGTTTTTCTGCTCTCCTTAATATTGTTTATAAATCATGTGAGAAAAGGGATCATATTTCCTCTTAAAATTCTTATGCTTTTCAAAAATATGATTGTCTTATTATTTAATTTATTAGGCACAAATCACTATATTTTTAATATTTTATGAATATTATAATGAAATTGTTTGAAGAAGCATGTTTAGTCCCTCTGCTCTTCTTTTTGGCATTTGAAGTAGAACTTATACTTATGTTTATAAGAGTTAGATTATAAATATATCTTCCTCTGCATTGTAAAAAAAATTAAACTAAATGTGAATCTTGGAGTGGGATATTCAAGCATTGTGAATGTTAATGTTCCCAAAAAAATAAATAATGATATTATTATCTAACATTTTTAAAAAGTGACAACAGTGAATGTCATTAACAAATGTGCTATTAAATGCTATTGGAACCTGGTTTGGTGTATATGGAAACACACCATGTATAAAGGAAGCATCAGTTAGTTATAAACCAAAGTGATGGTAGAATTTTCTTCACTAATTGAATACATAAGTCAGCCTTTTAGAAAAAAAAATTAGTAGCTCAGGTAATCTTTTGTAATGGAGCTTGGATTAAAAGCTTGTATAAGAAGCTTATGAGGGAAGGTAGGGGAGGGCAGGGATAAGGGGAAGAGATCAACCAGATGACTTGTATGTATGCATATAAGCCTAACCAACAGACACAGACACCAGGCGGGTGAGGGCATGATTGGAGTATAGAGGGGCAAAAGGGGGATACAGATATATATGCAATACCTTAATCAATAAAGAAGAAAAAACTCAGCTTTTAAAATTAAAAAGAAGAAATTTAATTTTAGTTAAACTATTCACCTCTTTCGTGTGTATAAAATTTAAAGTAAATCTTTACAAGTTTAGTAGTTTTTTAGTTGATTACAATAACCTCCTATCTGGCATCTCCCTGAGTCACCCCCTTGGCTACTCCCACCCCTTTAAAATCCATTCTCCATAGGGAAGCTGAGCAGCCCTTTCCAAACCCAAATATGCCAAATATGCTTATGCAACTTCCAGGTTAAAAATCCCTGAATGAGTTCTTCAGATATTTCAGATGTTTGCAAATATTTCTTCCCATTCAGGTTGGAAAAGGATAAAAGGGGTTCACATATATGGTAACAAAAGGAAAGGGGTTCACATATATGGTAACAAAAGAAAACTAGACTTCAGGGAGTAAGTATACAATAGAGTACACAGTTGTCAAATAATAACCTGGTACACCTAAAGCATATGATGTTAATAGCCAATGTGGCCCCATAAATTCAATACAAATATATAAAACCCCTAGAAAAAAAAAAAGAAGACACTTATGACTTAAAGCAAGTGAAAATAATTTACTTGCCTTAACTTTGACAACATAAACTTGACATTTTCTCTCTTCTAATAGAATCACCATTATGAACTTATACTCTTGGGTAGAATGTCAAAGTAATCCATAAAATAATTATATACCTATTTCTCCAAGGAGTCAGGGAACATATTATTCTTCAACTGCAAATTTCAAGGCTTTAAAAATATGTGAATAACATGTCTATCTTTATTCATACTCACCCTCATAATCATGAATGAAAGACACAGATATACCACTTAGTTAAAATGTTAACATTAAGGGAAACTGAGTGGAGGTATGTGGAACTCTGTAGTGTGCAACTTTTCTGTAAATCTAAAACTGTTCAAAAATAAATATTTTTAAAATGAAAAAAAAAGAGAAAGACACAAATAGTACCCATTTTGTAAAATGAATTTATCCTGGAAAAATCATTGATATTATTCTGAATAATTCCATCCTAACTAATAAAAGGGTAATATGCAAATTAACTGTCACTCCATCAAAAAGATGGCAGTGCCCATAGCCACAAAATGGTGGTGCCCAGTCCTCTTAGCCCCGCCAGAGTCCCCCATTCTTAGGGGGCAGCTGCTGAGAGTGGGCAGAGTGAGAGGGAGGCCTGGCAGAATGCTTGCTTTGTTGCTGTGCTAATTCAGGCCAGCCCTCTGGAGCCAGAGTGGACATGGACAGGGACAGGGAGGCTGGCCCACAGCCTCAGTGGCTGAGCGCAGGCCTGGAGAGGAAATGGCAAGTCCACCTCTCGTGGAAGCAGTGTGGGTCCCTCCTGGCTTCCACTGAAGCAGCATGGCTCCTGGCAGTGCCCCACGGTTCCAGCTTGCTTCCGTGGAAGCAACAGGCAGCCTACTGCGTGCAATATTGTGCAATGGGCTAATAGGAAATGTATAAAAGACAGAAAGAATGAAAAGAAGATCCTTTTCTTATTAGCTGAATTAACCATTTCAGGTCAATAGGCATGTGTTTGTAAATTGAAGCAGTTTTTTTTTTTACATAAGAATAGTGGTTGGCAAACTCATTAGTCAACAGAGCAGCAAACTGAGGATCATGAGCCACATGTGGCTTGTGAGCCGCAGTTTGCTGGCCATTGCATAAGAACCATATAAAGGTTTTGTTTTGATTTCCTCCTATTTTTTTTCCCATCTATCTCAGCCACAATTTTTTATACCAGATTTGCTCAATGGAAAAAGTACCATTTTAGAACTATGACTGTTATATCTATCTATCAGTCACTGAAGTCTCATTTGAGAAAAAAAAATAGTGTTATTTAGGAAAGAATCTAAATGGGGCAAACTTCATTCATGTTACCTTATTTTCTTCTGGGCTGATTCTAACACCTGCCACTTCTCTTTAGCTGCTCCTACTTCATGGATATGTGAGTTTACATATACATTTACCTGATTTCTTGTGAAACATATACAACTTAAATAGTATAACTCATATAATCATGAAAAATAGAAAATAGGTAAATATTTCTGAGATATATATGTTGTAATTAATATATATATACATATATATATAAATATATATGTGTATAGATAGATAGATAGATGGCATTGGCTCAATAGTTGAGAGTTGAACTATGAACCAATAGGTCACAATTTAATTTCAGGCCAGGTCACATGCCCAGGAGTGATCCCCAGTGTGGGGCATGCAGGAGCAGGAGGCAGTTGATTGATGATTCTCTCTAATAATTAATGTTTCTCTCTATCTTTCCCTTCCTCTCTTAAATCAATAAAAAACTTATATATATTGTTGAAAGTATTACAGATGTCTCCCATTTTCCATCCCCCTTACTCTCCTCTGCCTAGCCCCTACCCCACCCAGGAATTCACCACACTATTGTCTGTGTCCATGAGCTATGCATATAAATACATAAGTTCTTTATCTCTCCTCATCCCACCTCCCTAGATATGTCAATCTATTCCATGCCTCCATGTCTCAGGACTTATTTTGTTGGTCACTTCATTTTGTTCATTAGATTCCACAGACAAGTGAGATCATGTGATATTTGTCATTCTCTGATTGGCTTATAGGAGGCATGCTAGTACATTTTATTTAAATAAGTGAGGGGAAATTGTCATAGAAAGGACACAATTGATAGTAAAGCTATTGTAAGACATGGACTGATACACTAAGTTTCTCAGTTAATTTGATATGAGGATCACAATTACAAGAAATGGGAATTTTAGGGTAGAAGACTGAAAATTGAAAGTGTGCTTAAAGATAGCTAGTATTACAGACATATACACACTATCATCTTTCTTTTGGGGCTGAGAGAAGTCTCTGTTCATTGCCTCCTATTTTTCAGTGGAATTCACAGAGAATTACAGCTATACAATACTGATTATGGTAGGTGATTTAATTGATATGTATATGGGGTTTAATTCATGGAACTGTACATCAAAAATAGTCAAGTTTATTGTATGTTAATTTAAAATAAACTACACATTTTTTGAAGAGTATTCTGTCATAAAAATACATGTGGACTTTTATAATGTACCAAATCATGCACCAAAACATTAATTTTAATCTGAATAGTGGGACCTCTAGAAATATACTATAGAATTGCCATGATTTTAAAAATCCATCAGAACTCTTCTCCTATATTGAGTATTCAAATTTGAAAATTAGCTACTATCCTTTAGAAGTTTTGATGTGGCACAAGAATGGAACAGAAATGGTCCAGAAACAATGTTCTCAAGCTGTATTTCTTTGCAGCCTTATGCATTGCTCCCATTACATTCATGATTATTCATAATATGTTGGGTGATCCACATAGAAGCATTTAGTAACTTCCTGATACTTGGACTGAACAGCCTAGAGATTAGTCAATTCAATTCAAGAAACAATAGTGCCTACTGAGTACTGTTATAGTTACTTCTATTCACATATTAGAGAAAATCTGAACCATGATTCTTTTTTATTTCAATCATTCATTTAACAAATGCAGAGACAGGAAAAAAAGTATGCTTACAGTGTTCAAATGGGAAAAAAACATGCAGGTTATGATTGTTATGATAGCTTTATTAACTCTGTATTTTATATTCTCACAACTATAAACTTACTTTTGCCTACCTCTGTAGTTATCAGTTAAAGGCCTAATGCACCATTTAGCCATTAACTAATTATAGGTAGCACGATAATGACTCCGCTGTCCTGGTGTTTATACCTCACTGATGAGTACATAATAAGTAATATTCTATAAGATTTTAAAAATTCTATGAAATGATAAATATAGATTATTATGATGATATATAACAAGGGTACTGAACTAGATTTGCAGATCACAGAAAGTCTTATAAGGTAACAGCGGACCTTTTCTAGATTATTACATTTAAAAGTTAATGTAATATACATATACCATTTACTTGTGGTAGTGTTATAAATATTAAGCCACATCAGTCTAATAACCACCCTATGAGATAAGAGTTAGGCATTTTTATTCTAATTTGGTGGCTAAGAAAATAAGATGGCAAATTTACCTAATATACATAGCCCAGATGTGACCAAAGCAAGTATTAACCTCAGAAAATATAGCTCCAACCTTTTCTTGTTACCATTACACATATTGCTACTGCTGTCCTTACATAAAACAAGGATGTATATCCATTACAAATTTCAGAATCTGTGGTGTATCATCACGGTGCCAAATTAAGTCAATGACAGAACATTAAAGATAGACTTTAGTTAAAGTAAGAGATATGCAGAACATAAAGCTTAAGAGAACACCATAACATTTTTCAGAGCATCACATTTTGGGGAAATAAAATCAATCTTATCTAAAATTCCTAAAGCATATATTTTATCAGATTATTTTTCTAGCTGTTTCACAACCCCTTTATATCTTGAGTGTGGCATAGACCTGACCTCTCATTTATTCCTATACATATGCAACTTTGCCACAATTTAGAATTATTTTGAAAATATTCTATAACTAATGCCTTTGGAAAAGATGCATAGAAGACAATAAATCAGACAACTGACTAGTCAGGTAGACTGTTGTACTTTCTCCATAAGTTTCTTCTTCTAAAGTATTTTGATTGTTCATAAACTTTTCTTCATAAACAGAGGGATAGTTTCCTCTCTGTGAACATTTATCATGGACATTGACCCCTGCACTCTCCATTTTAACTAGGGCATCATAATCTGATAATGTGTCAGCATGAATCAAAAAACAATGTAAGAAAACCTGTTATATTGCTAAAGATTTGTCATTGAAACTTATGGCAACAGTACTTAAACAGGGAGAATGTTGGTTCCAGGCAATTACACTGATTCAAAATATAGGATCATTTTCCAGTGACTTCCCATCAGAGTTGACTTGTTTATTTTTGGTTTTTGTTCCTTATTAAACTTATTTTGTCTTGCCTCTGGCTTTTGTAAAAGTTTCCCTCTGATGATATTATCATTATATTCCTGAGCAAGTTCTGTCCTTGGCATTTTCTTCTGTAGCCGTATCAAATTTTTAAAGTTTAGTGGCTCAGAGGAGTAATATACCTAAATAAAGCACAGCACAAGCCCTTTCACATCTAGAATGGAAGACAGAGAGAGAGAGACACACACAGAGAAAGAGAGGATGCTTGCATGTTTGCATACTCACACCTGTCTGGGCATCTTCACTTTCAGATCAAACTAATATGGCCTAAAATATCCTATATAATAAAGAAGTAATATGTAAATTGATTATCACTCCAACACACAAGATGGCCTCCCCCATGTGGTCAAAGATGGCTGCCCCCATGTGGACATAAGATGGCTACCATAGGAAGGCCAGCAGGGGAGGGAAGTTGTGGGCAATCAGGCCTGCAAGGGAAGGAAGTTGGGGGTGATCAGGCCTGCAGGAGAGGGCAGTTGGGAGGAACAAGGCCTGCAGAAGAGGGCTGTTAGGGGTGACCAGGTTGGCAGGGAGGGCAGATAGGGGCAACCAGGCCTGCAGGGAAAGGTAGTTGGGAGCAACCAGGCTGGCAGAAGAGGAAAGTTAGGGATGACCAGGCCTGCAATGGAGGGCAGTTAGGGGTGACCAGGTCAGAAGGGGTAGGTAGTAAAGGGCAATCGGGCCAGCAGGGGAGTAGTTAGGCATCAATCAGGCTGGCAAGGGAGAGTGGAGCGGTTAGTGGGTTATCAGGCTGGCAGGCAGGTGAGCGATTGGGAGCCAGCAGTCCTGGATTGTGAGAGGGAATCCAACTACCCATTTTAGGCCACTGGGATTGGGCCTAAATCCCCTGCATCCCCCATCCCCTTTGTGCAAGAATTTTGTGCACTGGGCCTCTAGTTATACAATATGTGTATAGTAAATTATAGTCTTTAACATAAAAAAATACTGGTGGCACTCTTCCTCACTGATCTTCACTTAATAGATTGACAAATGAAACAAGTAGTACAGATGGAGGCTGATATGTCACCTTTACTACAAATAGGAAAAAAGCTGAGAAAAGTTGTTTGTATGTGTAGATACTTTGTATAATTAGAACTTCCTGAAAAGTTCTGTTTAGTGGAGTGGTACTCAGGTAAGATAAGAAGAAGAGACTAGGAGAATATCCAAGCAGACTTCCTCTCAGAAGTAAGAAAACATGGCTGAGATCAGCATACCCAGTGATTTTTCCCAATCTAGCAATTAGTTAAGTCAGTGGTGCTTTGGTGCCACTTGGGAGGCTGTTTTTCAAAAACTGCCTTTCAGGTCTCCATGGGGTCTTTTGCTCCCAACAGCCTATACGATGAATCAGAACTCTATCCTAATTAAGCCCATGCCAAGGACAAGTTGTCTTCAAACATCAGAGGCATTTTCTTCTCTATTTTCCTTCCCACATTGTCCAACATAAAAGAATGCAGGGTACATAGTAGGCTATCTACACATATTTGGAAAAGAAATATAAAAGATTGTTCTGAGAGAATATATCATCCTGATAATGTATGTAAGGCTGTGAATGATCATATTTGTCTACATGTAATTTCTGGGTAGATGAAAACAGTTGATTGAATTACCAGTCCACCAGAGCTTTCTTCTATCATGGTGACTAAGTTGTGACAGAAGTTACCATCCTTTCCAAGCTCGGTAGCTGCACAGGGCATATACAGGCATCATTTGAAACTCACTGTTTTTATTTCAGTTTGTAGCAAAGCCCTTTACATAAAACCAAAAATAAAAGGCTATAAAAAGATGAAACAGCCTAGCCAGTGTGGCTTAATGGTTGAGTGTCAGCCATGAACCAAGAGGTCACCAGATTGATTCCTGGTCAGGACACATGCCTGGGTTGCAGACTCAATCCCAGGAAGCAGTCCATATCTCAGGAGGCAGTCCCAATCTCAGGAGGCAGTCCATAGATGATTCTCTCTCGTCATTACTGTTTCTATCTCTCCCTCTCCCTTCCTCTCTCTGAAATCAATCAAAACAGAAAAAAAATTAAAATGATGAAACATATAAAGATACTCCAACAGTAGGATGCAAACAATATAAAGATGAACCAAATAAAAGTTCCCTCTTGTATGAATTTCCAAAGGAGAAACATAAATTAATATTGTAAATTTCTTTGAAAATTCAAATTCAAAGATCAAAGTAATTAAAGTTCAAGACCATTTGCTTTGGACTTGAGTATTTAAAATTTCATATGCAAAACTCTCAATTAAATAAAATATAAAACAATATTATCTCAAGCAGGGTTGTCCAGGGATTTCTTGATTCCAAAATGGAACTGGGAGGACCATCAGTTGCATATAGTCTGGGATTCCTCTCTTCCTGAGTAGCATGGTTCCTTTGAGGTTCTGGGAGGTCTGTTAATTTCAATTCTTCCGTTTTCAAAAGTCTAAAGACTTAATAGGACATACTAGTTTTTCATATCAGTGACTCACTTAGAAAACAATTCAATCCTTAGTTTCTAAGGTAATCATCTCAAGGAAAACCATGTTTGTAAAATCCAGTGTTCAAGTATTTTCAGAGACCATAATGGAAACTGAATGGTTGTAATTTTACCAGGAGGCCAGGTGGTCTGTACCTGCTATCAGAATCCACAGCTTGCAAACAAAAAGTGAATTGGGAATGTCTTCAAGTAACATGCAAATTTTATTACTTGAATGTACTATTGGACTTCTTTTGTTGCTGTAAACAATCATCACAAACTTAGTAACTTTCCACCCACATATTTATGTTTACAGTCTGGAGCATTTCAGTGTTCCAAAATAGGTCTTAAGGAAAAACAACAACAACAAGATCTCAGCAGTGCTGCATCCTTCTCAGAGTTTTAAAGAGGAATATATTACTTAATTTTCTTAGCTCCAAGAGATTGCCCACGAGTCTTGGCTCATGGCTGCCTTTCATCTTCAAATCCAGCAATCCCATCACTCCAGCCACCGCTGTTATCATACCTCCTTCTCTGAATCTGACTGTCCTGTCTCTCACTTTCACTTATAAAGATTAATCAGGATGAATACTTCATAAATATATAAATGCCTGGTTACTGGGTTGTACATCTGAAAGTCATAATATTGTATGTCAATTTTAAAATTTCAAAATTAAAAAAATATTAATAAAAATAAAACAAGCAAATAAAAAAGATCTTTGCAGCTACATTTCAGTACCCAAGATATCCAGGATAATCTCACTAGGGCAATACTTTAAAATAATTCTATCTATAAATCCCCTTTTGTCATGTAAGGTAACAACATATTCACAGATTCCAGGGTTTAGAATGTGTACATCTTTGGGGGCCGTTATTCTTCCCACTTCAATAACGGTTCATACCTGCTGCAAAAGATAGCTGCAGCATGTCTCCTAATGGGTGTTATTAGACATGGCTGCTCCTTTGAAAATGGAGAAGGTCTTGTGTGAAGTGTTTTTTCTCAAGTCAGCAGTTTCAAAATTTCTGACTTTCCATTTTTAATTTATGTCCATGATTCTGGAAACACTTGATTGTATTGGAAATATCAGCAGTGTTGGTGTCCAACTCATGGGTATTTAATCTGTAACTACAGTAGCACACCATTTTCACCCTTACTCGCTGACTGTTGACAAACAACACTTTATGCCCCAGTTTCCTTGTTTATGAGTTTTCTGTAAGCTAATGCTTATAAAACACCTAAAGTGGCCTTAAAATAACAGAAGACATTGATAAGGTGACAAATTTATCAAAACATTATTATTGATTTGATTGCATCTCCAATAATTACAAGTGGTAGAAGAGCTTAAACATTGCAGGGGAAAAGCTCCTTCTACTACTTACCCCCTACTCTTCCCACTCATTACTCCTGCCTACTGAGATACCTCTATTTCAAATTTCCCTGGCTTTTTAAAAAATATATAGTCTATTGATTTTTTACAGAGAGGAAGGGAGAGGGATAGAGAGTTAGAAACATCGATGAGAGAGAAATATTGATCAGTTGCCTCCTGCACATCCCCTACTAGGGATGTGCCTGCAACCAAGGTACATGCCCCTAACTGGAATCAAACCTGGGACCTTTCAGTCCACAGGCCGATGCTCTATCCACTGAGCCAAACTGATTTCAACATGTTGCCCTGGCTTTTAATATCAGAATTATAGATCCATCTGTAGTGTCCTTTGGATACCCTGTGTTATCTGTCATATTAAAATTCATCTGAATACAAACACCTGTGTGTGTGCCTGTGTGTGTGTGTAGTTCTTATTTTGTTTTTCTCTCATCATGTCCCTACCTCCACACGTATAGCTTAACTTATTTAATCCCTATCTAGTTCACTTAGCCTAAATACACATGTCATGTCAATCATCTCACAAGGCATGTCAGACAATTCAAAACTTACAGTTACTAGATCTATGCCCTGGCATAAATAGGATGTCCTAAATAGGTTCAATTATGTGTGAGTGTATGCAAAGGGCTGGGAGTGCTTTGCTCAAGAAGGTGTTACAAAATCAGTGTTAAGTATTATATTACTTTAACCTCTACTGTACCTTAGAAGAATAAAATAATATTTTGTGCATCTTTTTGTTTAGGGCTGGATAGTATTTATATTCAGTTAAATATATTATTACTGAATATTAGAGGCCTAGTGCACAAAATTCATGTACAGGTAGGGTCCCTCGGCCTGGCTGGTGATTGGAGCTGATTGAGGCCTTCTGGACACTGTCCTGGGCCTTCCTTTGTTCTGCACCACCCCCTGATGGTCAGTGCACATCATAGCGAGCAACAGAACTCCAAATCTCCTGGTAGACCTCCCAAGAAGACTGTTTGCATATTAGCCTTTTATATGTATATATAGATTGCTTATATTCAATAATCTGACAAAAAGTACCAAATTTTCTTCTATGACTAAGTGGGATTTAATATTGAAAGTTCCTTCCATAAAATGAGATGCACTTTTGATGATATTCTTTCTTTAAACTGAATTATACTTTCACTATTCTACAAAATCTTAATAATACATTACTCCAGGGTGACACTTCAAATCTGAGCATTTCACAGTACTTTAGTAACCTTCCATTCTCAGAGCACTGTGGGAAACCATCAGCATCATTCCTATTTATAAAGAAGGATGTTAAAGCAAATGGTACCAACACCTGGTCATATTCATATCAAACAGACCTTCAAACCTCAGAGGGAAGGCAGAGGAGAGAGAGGGGGGTAAAAGATCAACCAAATGACTTATGTGCATGCATATGAGCATAACCAATGAACACAAGCACTAGGAGGGTGAGGACATATGTTGGGAGTGGGGATGGGCAGGGAGAGGTCAATGGGGAAAAAGAAGGCATATGTAATACTTTAAACAATAAAGAATTTTATTTATTATTTTTTAAATTTTTTTTAAATACATTTTATTGATTTTTTACAGAGAGGAAGGGAGAGAGATAGAAAGTCAGAAACATCGATGAGAGAGAGACATCAATCAGCCGCCTCCTGCACACCCCACAGTGGATGTGCCCGCCAGCAAGGTACATGCCCCCGACCGGAATCGAACCTGGGACCTCTCAGTCCGCAGGCCGACACTCTATCCACTGAGCCAAACCAGTCTCGGCAAACAATAAAGAATTTTAAAAGGTAGAAAGAATGTACAATCCCCAACTGTCAAGTCCATGCACTAATAGCAGGTATATGATTCTTCTAAGATACTTGCTGTTGCCTATATATATATATATATATATATTTTTTTTTTTACTGAATCTTTAAAGAAAGATAGTAACCAGTGGAAGCAATAATAGATATTATGCAGTAGAAAATTAATAATTCAAATAACTAAAAAGTATAGATGCTGTAGCTAGAACTGCTAATATACAGCTTATCTGGTCTCTAGGTAAAACTATAAATAACTAAAGCTCAATCTTTGCAATAGATAATAAAGTAACATTTACATAATATATTTTGTGTGGGAGCCCCTTTCCACGTCCCTAATGGTTCTGGGTTCCCGGTTCAGGGTTCAGGTTCTGAAGGAGGCCTCACGCAAATGAAATGAGAGACTAGAAAACATTAATTTGGCGACATTGGGGGGCCAGGCGGGAACCTTCCTCTAGTGCAGTGGTTCTCAACCTGTGGGTTGCAACTCTGGTGGGAATCGAAGGACCAAAACACAGGTGTCGCTAAAGCCATCGGAAAATACATATTTTTGATGGCTTTAGCCGCTGAAAAGTCACGCTACCATCTGCAGCAGTGCTATTCAGCTGGAATGCGCGCCTTTATGGATGTGCGTTCCAAACTGAATGCCTGAGCGCATATGCAGACATGATTGCATCATCCGACCTGGGCCTAAGGGGCGGGGAAAGCAGGGGAAAGCTCCTCAGTCCACAGCAGTGCATTACCTGTGTCCTGCGCTTGCTGACGTCATCAGTGGGCAGACGCAGCAAGCGCCAGAGGACAGAAGCCTAGGAGGCAGAGAGGCAAGAGGTAGAGAGGCAAGAGAGCCTGCGAGACAGCCTGCTGGTGTAAAAAAGGTTAATAATGTAAAAGCAGTACACACACCATACACACAATACTTTGTAAGTGTAAGGTGCTTTGTGTATAATCATTACACAGTACACAAAGCAGCTTACACTTACACAAAGCACCATACATTTACACAGTGTGAACAACATCAGTCTTATACTATAAGAGACCACTATAAGATGTTCACACTGTTCCCCAATGTATAATTATCTCCCATATCTCCCACTATTTTCCCATATTCTGAATGAGGAAACTGCTGAAATCAGCGGTTTCCGGCATTGAATCTGCCTCCTATTGATTTCATTGTGAGTGCAGCGGATTTTGTGGAAGAGAGCTCCCGAGAAGCTCGAGTTACCACACAATCTGCCGCAGTCTCCTATTAATTTCAATAAGAGGCGGAGAAATGACAGTTTCCGTCACATTTCTTCCTCTCCAATTTAAGTCAATGGGAGGCTATGGTGGATTCCACTCAAATATAGAGCATGTTGCTTAATTTTTCCACGCTAGGCTTTTTCCTAGCATGGAAAAATTTAAGCAACATGCTCTATATTTGAGCAGAATCTGCTGCGGCCTCCCATTGACTTGAATAAAAGTTAGAGACATGCGCCAGAACTGCATTTCTGCCATACAGGGGATCTCTCCTCTGCGGAATTCACGGGTCTCCCATTGAAGTAAATGAGATGTGGATTCTACTGCAGAAACCGCCACTTCATAGTGTGAAAGAGCCCTAAAAGATGCTATGCTGTGCAGAAACTGCAGTGTATCCTATGACATAGTTCACACTGTTCTATATAGAAAACTTGCCACTACTCTGGAAAAAAACAGATCCATTAGTTAGGCATGTGAATACGACCCCCTGGTCATAGTAACAGGTGTGTAATAGAAAACAACACAGGGAATAGTAAATAATAGGAAACTTTAACAAACTCTTTAGACGCGACCATCTTTTATTTATTTATTTATTTATTTTTTGCAAACCGTCTCATGACAATAGATCGTGTAAACAAGAATATTAGGAAAAGAAAATACACTGAGGATTTCTTACAGTATGGTTTTACCTCAATAATTACAGCAGGAATTGAGAAACCACAATGTGTTATTTGTTGTGAAGTTCTCTCAGCTGAATCTATGAAGCCGAACAAACTAAAACGCCATTTTGATAGCAAGCATCCAAGCTTTGCTGGAAAGGATATCAACTATTTTAGAAGCAAAGCTGATGGACTCAGGAAATCTAGATTTGACACTGGTGGCCAGTACCACAAACACAATGTAGCAGCTGTTGAAGTGTCATATTTGGTGGCACTCAGAATCCCCAGAGCTATGAAACCTCACACCATTGCTGAGGATTTACTGTTGCCAGTTGCAAAAGACAGTTCGAGTGATAATTGGAAATTAATATGTTCAGAAATTGAATCTAAAGACACTGTCCGCAGAAGAATAGAGGACATATCTGCTGATATTCTTGATCAGGTGATCCAGGAAATTAAATCTGCACCACTACCAATATTCAGTATCCAGCTTGATGAATCTACAGACGTGGCAAACTGTGCACAGTTATTGGTTTACGCGAGGTATATTAATGATGGTGACTTTAAAGATGAGTTTCTTCTTCGCAAACTGCTTGAAACAACAACAACTGTACATGATGTTTTTGACACAGTTGGTTCTTTTCTAAAAGCACATAACATCTCCTGGGAAAAGGTTTGCGGTGTTTGCACAGATGGTGCTCCTGCTATGCTAGGATGTCGCTCAGGATTTCAATGTTTGGTACAAAATGAATCATCAAAAGCAATCGGAACACACTGTATGATACATCACCAAATATTAGCGATTAAGATACTGCTGCAAGATTTACAAGAAGTAATGAAAAGCGTCATAACATGCTTCAATTTTGTTAAGTCAAGCACCTTAAACAGTTGGCTGTTTTGGCAACTGTGCAATGAGCTAGCTGCACCAAACAATGCTCTGTTACTTCACACTGAAGTTAGATGGTTGTCAAGAGGAAAAGTTTTAAAATGTGTCTTTAAGCTTCGTGATGAACTGAAAACATTTTTTAATCAGAAAGCAAGACCGCAATTCAAAGCACTTTTTAGTGATAAAACTGAGCTGCAGAAAATAGCTTTCTTGGTGGACACCTTTGTCATCTTGAATGACTTAAATTTATCACTGCAAGGACCAAATGCAACGTGCCTTGATTTGTCTGAAAAATTAGATCATTCTAAATGAAACTTCAGCTTTGGAAAAATAAATTGGATAAAAATAAAATTTACATGTTTCCTACATTATCTGCCTTCTTTGAGGAACATGACATTGAGCCAGACAAAAAAATTATGATGATAATTCTGTGAAAGAACATTTGCACATGCTTGCAGACGAAATTTCATCATACTTTCCTAATCTACCTGACACCCCATTTGCACTTGCCAGAAGTCCATTCATAGTGAAAGTTGAAGATTTTCAGGAGACAGAGCAAGAAGAGTTCATTGACCTAATTAACGATGATGCAGGAAGAACAGATTTCTCTATGATGCCACTGACAAAATTCTGGATTAAGTGTTTACAGTTATATCCTATTCTGTCTGAGACTGTGCTGCACCTTCTTCCTTTTCCAACAATATATCTTTGTGAAACAGGGTTTTCCAGCTTGCTGATAATCAAGTCTAAATACCGAAGTAGACTTGTTGTGGAAAATGATCTTCGCTGTGCCCTTGCAAAGACTCCCCCAAGAATTTCTGAATTGGTAAGCAAGAAGCAACCACAACCATCTCACTGAATTTGGCAGCATACTGTTGCAAAATATTGCACTGTTGTTTACTGTTATATTACTGTTGTTATATTTAAACCCATGCTATGCCATGGTGAAATGTTATTTATTTGGAATTGTTGTTATGTTTAAACCAATGCTATGCCATGGTGAAATGTTATTTATTGGAATTAGTAATAAATATTTCTCAACATATTAAATATTGTTTTTGTGATTAATCACTATGTTTAAATTATGTTTGATTTGTAGCAACAAGAATTCATAATGCATATCAGGTATTTACATTCTGAATCATAACTGTAGCAAAATTACAGTTTTGAAGTAGCCACCAATTATTTTTTGGTTTGGGGTCACTGCAACATGAGGAACTATATTGCACGGTCAAGGCATTAGAAAGGTTGAAAACCACTGCTCTAGTGGAAAGGACTACCACTTGCTCTGGCCTTTTCTTCCTTTTATTAAGGCTTTGGGACATACCCATAGCCTTTAAGCAGGAAATTACAATAACAGAAATTAACATGAAACAAGCAGGTAGAGGCTGCTTTAGCTAACAATGTTTCAACTAAACAGTGAGTGATTAGCTCTGACCTTTCAGAGCAATTAAGGTTGACCAGCCTTCTGGTCTCCTGTTTATAGGGAAACAATGTTTAGTTCCCAGCAATTTTGATAGCCCTCAAAATCCTTAAATTCTCAAGCAATTATTCTTGTGTGAGAAATTATAGTGAATACAGTGGTACCCCGAGATACGAGTGCCCTAACATACGAGATTTGTGAGATATGAGCCGTCGAGCGAGCGATTTTTGCTTTGAAATATGAGCAACGTTTGAGATAGGAGTAATCTCACGGATCGGCCACCTGCACACGACCCACCAGTTTACCGCAACTCGAGAGTCTCAGTTTCCCACGCCTCAAGGTTATGGAACGAATTAAACTCGTATCTCGAGGTACAACTGTATTATGATTAAAAGGGAAAAATGTACAGTAGTAGAAACAAATCACTAAGTACCAGATTCTGTACTAAGCACATTCAGCCAGTAGTCCTGCTAACTGTATATTGTTATTTTATGACAGCATTTGGTCTCATGACTACTGTAAACTGAAAAATTATTAGACTCAAAATGGCATTGTTTTTGTGGGTTATGCCTATCATTAGTAACTTGTATAATAAATTAAAACTAAGAAAAACTAAAATATTAATTCATTAAAGTAATAATAAGCTTATTACATGTTAATAACAAAATATTTCAAATAATAATAAATTAGCCCTGGTAGGTGTGACTCAGTTGGAGTATCCTCCCATACACCAGAAGGTTCCATTCTGGTCAGGGCACATACTCACGTTGCGGGTGGTTCGATTCCCTCACTGAGCATCTGGAGGAGACAACTAATTGTTGTTTCTTGCTCACATTAATGTCTCTCTCTCTCTCTCTCTTCCTTCTCTCACTCTTCTTCCTTCTCTCCTTCTTCCTCCCTCCCTCCCCCCCTCTCTCAAATAACTAAATAAATAAATAAATAAAAACAATAACATACTTTATATTTTTATAAATTTCTTTAACATCTAATTTTTTTTAAATCCTAAATTTCATATTTGTTTTTATATTCAATCTGTTATTATATGTTGTTTTGTCTTAAGCATGTATAAAATTCTGGCCTTACTCAGATATACATTTGTAAATTAGGGAAGGAATTTAATTTAGGGTCTCCTTTAGACAGTTGTGGATATTATTTTCTGAGACTACACCATCAACTCAACAGGTGGGCATTTCGTATAGGTTAGTTTTAATACAAGTCTAAACACAAATCAATGAAATTTTTTTCTAATTTTTCATTAAAATCTATTGCTCCACCTTGAACTTCAAATTAATTCATCTTGCTTCACTTTATAATGTAGGTTTTTAAATATTGACACATTTCATTACACAGTATAAAACTTGCATTTGCTATCAATACAACAAATGTCATCTTAAAGTCTTTAAGTACTAGTACTATGTCTTAGTCTGTATAGGCTGCTATAAAAAAATACTAGAATACTATAGACTAAGTAGCTTTCAAACACAAAAATGCATTTCTCTCAATTCTGAAGGCTGGGAAGAACAAGATTAAGGTGCCAACAGATGTGGTGTTTGGTGAGAGCTCAATTCCTGTTTGTACACTATCTTTTCCCTGAGTCCTCACTTGGTGGGAGGGAAGAGTGAGATCACAAGAGCCTCTTTTATGGGGACACTAATCCCATTCATGAGGGCTCTGCTCTCAGGACCTACTTACCTCCCAAAGATCCAATCTCTAAATACTATCACTTTGGGGATTAGCTTTCAGCATATCTATAGGCAGAAGGGGCAAAGTAACAAATGTTCAGTCTATAAGATAGTTTGCTACACTTCTTTGATATTAGCAAAGACTCTAATGCTTTTACTTTTTTTCTTTTAATCTTAATCTTTTACATTGATTTTCAGAGAGAGTGGAAGAGAGAGAAATACCAATATGAGAGAAACACATTAATTGGTTGCCTCCTGCATGAGTCCCAACCAGGGCCCCAGGTTGGGGAGTAGCCTGTAAATATAATCCACTTCTCTCATAACTAAAATATCATGTTTGTTATAATATACATTTATGAATATACTGAAGCAAATTTTCATGTTTATTTTTTTAATATGAGTGCATAACTCTAGGTTTATAAAACATATTTTTTTTTGGAAAATTGGTTATAAATTTATTTTGGCTAAGTTTTTTATGTGACATCCCAACTTATATTTTCAAAAATAGTACACATTAAATCAAACAAACAAAACAGGAATCAGGGAAATTTCTTCAAGTTAATATGTTAATATCACTTTTTTAGTGTTTATTTTATTTTAATTACATTTTATTGGGTGACATCAGTCAACATGAACATATATAAGTTTCATGTGTGGATTTCTAACTTAAAAAATCCGTATATAGGACCATGTGCCCACCACCCAAAGTCAAATTTCCTGTCACAAAATATTAGGACCCCTTTCTCCCCCTACCCTTCTCCCTCTTGCAACCACCACATGGTTGTTCATGTTCTTAAGTTTCAGTTTTATATTCCACATATAAGTGAAATGATGTACTTCTTAGCTTTTTCTGTCTGGCTTATTTCACTTTGCATAATGTTCTCAAGGTTCATCCATGTTGTTGTAAATTATGCTATTTCCTTTGTACAAAAGTTAATTCAAAATGGATCAAAAACTTAAACATAAGACCCAAAATTATAAGTAACAATATATATACCAAACTTATTGAGCTAGAGAACATTTTATGAACTTAACCCCCAAAAGGCAAGGAAAGTAAAGGTAAAAATAAATGAATGGGACTTTATCAAACTGAAGAGCTTCTACACAGAAAAAGAAATGGACATCAAAACAAACAGGCCAGCCAACCATATGGGAGATGATATTTACAAAAAGTAGCTCTGAAAAAGGTTTCATTTCCAAAATATATAAAGAACTCTTAAAACTCAACACCAAACAAATAAAAAAATTCAATCAAAAAGTTGGCAGAGGAGCTGAAAATACACCTCTCCCAAGAAGATGTACAAACAGCCAATAGATATTACTGATAAAGGTTTAATCTCCAACATCTACAGGCAATTTATACTACTTAATAAAAGAAGACAAATGAAGCAATAAAAAAATGGGCAACTGACCTAAATAGAATCTTTTCAAAAGAAGACAGAAGGCCAAGAGACACATGAAAATATGCTCAAAGTCACTAATTATCTGATAAATGCAAATCAAAATGACAATGCAATACCAGCTCACACATGTCAGAATGTATATCATCAACAAATCAATAAACAACAAGTGTTGGCAAGGATACGGAGAAAAAGGACCCCTTGTACACTGCTGGTGGGAATGCAGACTGGTGCAGCCACTGTGGAGAACAGTATGGAGTTTCTTCAAAAAACTAAAAATGGAACACCCATTCGATCCAGTAATCCCACTCCTAGGAATATATCCCAAGAAACTAGAGCAATCAGAAAGGATATATGCACCCCTATATTCATAGCAGCACAATTTACAATAGCTAAGATTTGGAAACAGGCTAGGTGCCCATCAGCAGATGATTGGATCAGAAAACTATGATACATCTACACAATGGAATACTATGCTGTCATAAAAAAGAAAGGATTCTTACCATTTGCAGCAACCTGGATGGAACTGGAGAACATTATGCTAAGTGAAATAAGCCAGTCAATGAAAGAAAAATACCACATGGTCTCACTCACTTATGGATAATAAAGAACACTATAAACAGGTGAACAAAAAGATAGATAAAGAGGCAGTAAAGCATCAAACAGACTGTCAAATTAAATTGGGAAGTTAGGGAGAGCTGGGGTAGATAAGAGATCAACCAAAGGACTTGTATGCATACATATATAAGCATAAAGAATGGACATAAGACACTGGGGGTGAGGACATGTATAGAAGTGAAGTAAAGGGGGCAATGAAAAGATATGTACACATGTAATACATAGGGAAAAAAAGATGTTCAACCTCACTTGTAATCAGGAAAATGAAAATTAAAACTACAATGAGATACCACATTACACCAATTAGAGTGGCCATTATCAACAAGACAGGCAACAACAAATGTTGAAGAGGTTGTGGAAAGAAAGGAATCCTCATTCATTGCTGGTGGGAATGTAAACTGGTACAACCACTATGAAAAGTGGTCTGGCAATTCCTCAAAAAATTAAAAATAGAGCTACTATATGACCCAGTAATCCCACTCCTGGGTATATACCCAAAAAACTTGAAATAATTTATACACAAATGTATATGCACCCTATGTTCATTACAGCATTATTCACAGTGGCCAAGACTTCAAAATGGCCAAAGTACCCTGCAATAGAAGACTGGATCAAGAAGATATGGTATAAGCACAATGGATTACTACACAGCCATAAGAAAGGATGAAATAGTTCATTTTCAATTTCTTTTATACTGACTTATTTATCTATTCTTATACATACAAATTTTGATATTTTGATAAAAGAAGCTCACATAATTTCTAATCTCAGATATTTTTCATTTCTTATATACTTTATATTAAATTAAAGTAAATTATATTGGGAAATACATATTAATTATAATTGGAGTAAAATTATAAATATAATTGTTTTGAAGGATTATTTTAAACAATGTTTTCCTAAGAAATGAATGGTACTATATCCACTATTCATATATTTTTAATTTAAATCCTTAAATATTGAACATAGAACTTTTTATATAAGTAATTACCTTCTTATTAAGGCATCTCTTAATATTATGAATGGAATATATATAAACACATATTTATACTTTATCAAATAATTTTACTAAATTCCCTTATAAATTAAGTGTTCTGTTAAACTCATCAGCTATCTTTTCTATATTGACAATCATAACAATAGGAAATAATGCTTCCTTTTACAGTATGTATTCTAATCTTTTATATCTTATTGTAGACTCCAGAAATTCCAAAGAGAAAATAGAAGAGATCTGTGTTTTAGGCATCTTATTTTATGTTAATAAAACTGATATTTATGTTTTGCCTTTCAGAATGTTTATTTGTTTTGCTACAGACTTTTAACATTTATAGTGTCTTCAAATTTTACTTTAGATTGTTTTAGAATGACTGAATTTTACCAGATGCTTTAAAAAATTTTTTCTTTAATTCTATTACATATCAATTATTACATATGTCACCTTTCCCCCCCATTGACCTCTCCCAGACACCCCCACCCCCAGCACATGCCCTCACCCCCTAGTGTCTGTGTCCATTGGTTATGCTTATATGCATGCATACAAGCCCTTTGGTCATGCTTCCTCCCCTCCCCTGCCTTCCTGCTGAAGTTTGTTTAATGCTTTTATGTCTCTGGATCTATTTTTGATCATCAGTTTATGTTGTTCACTATATTCTACAAATCAGTGAGATCATGTGGTATTTATCTTTCTCCGACTGGTTTATTTCACTGAGCATAATGCTCTCCAGGTCCACCCCTGCTGTTGCAAATGGTAAGAGTGTGTTTTGTGTGTGTGTGTGTGTGTGTGTGTTTTACAGCAGCTTAGTATTCCATTGTACAGATATACTACTGGTTTTTAATCCACTCATCTGCTGATGGGCACTTAGGCTGTTTCCAAATCTTATCTATTGTAAATTATAAATTATGCTGCTATGAACATAGGGGTGCATATATCTTTCTGATTGGTGTTTCTGATTTCTTGGGATATATTCCTAGAAGTGGGATTACTAAATCAAATGAAAGTTCCATTTTTATTTTTTTTGAGGAAACTCACTGTTTTCCACAGTGGCTGCACCAGTCAGCATTCCCACCAACAGTGCACAAGGGTTCCTTTTACTCCCCATTCTTGACAGCACTTGTCATTTGTTAATTTGTTGATGATAGTCATTCTGACAGTGTGACTGGTTCTGATTTCCATCTATTGGATGATTAGTGACTTTGAGCATCTTTTCATATGTCTCTTGGCCTTCTGTATGTCCAATTCATAAAAGTGTCCATTTTTTTATTGGATGTTATCTCCCTTTTGTTAAGATGTATGAGCTCACTGTAAATTTTGGAGATTAGGCCCTTTTTGGATACTAGTGTCCTGGTGCACAGATTCATGTACATTGAAAGGAAATTAATTAAAAGTAATATTTTAATATCTCTATTAGCCCTTTCTCTATAATAGAAGTGTCAATTAAGTTCATGATCAACAATGACAGATCAAAAACTTGTGTTCAATTGGTGCCAGTGAGAGTTTTATATATATAGCACATGCATGAGTCAATTTAGCCTTTTATTTATATACTAGTGGCCTAGTGCACAAAATGCATGCATATTAAAAGGGAATTAGAGAAATATCTTAATATTGCTATTTGCTCTTTCTCTATAATAGAACTGTCAGAGATGAAAGAAAATTAGTAAAATGTATATTAAGAAATCTTCCTCCTGTCAGAATCTGGGGTGCACCATGGGACCCTGAGTCAAGTTCCCATCCACCTGTGGCATCACAAAATCTCATGAGACCCAGACCCAGCCGGCCCCACCACCATTGGGCAAGATCAAGACCTGGCTGGCTCCAACCCCGACAAGCCCCACCAGGCGAGGGGTGCAGCCTCAGGTCCCTTGTCCAGCACTGTGGCAAGGGGTGCACCTTGAGGTCCCCTGTCAAGCTCCACCAGACAGGGGGTACAGGCTCAGGTCCTCTGCGTATTGCTCCTTAAGGCTCATATGGAAACTTGCTTCCACTTCTGGAACTTAGCACAGTCATCCTGTGCTACAAAAACCCCGCCTCTGCTGCAGGCACCACCATCTTTGTGACATTTTTTCTCTATTAGACCTGCTTTCTGATTTAGCTAAACATTTTCAAGCCCAGTGAAGGACTCCAAATTCTTTTTCAGGTAATTGTCAGCAACACAGCAGTAAATATCAATATGAAGCAGATTATTATTATAAATCATGCAGGGAGAATAAAGGGCAAAATATTTAACTGCAGCAGTGTTTGACTATATTCTGCACAGTAAGAAAACCTGAAGTCATTTTCAAGGTCCACCATTTCTTACTTCTTTTCAGTTAGGTCAAGTTTCTAAACTTTTTAAATCTCCATTTTCTGGCTAAAGAAAATAAAATTGGATTCTACCAAATCTCCTATCTACTTATTCCAGGACTTCTGTGAGTATTGAATGAGATAAGGCACATGAAAATGCTTCACAGATATTTGGTTAAATTGTGAAATACGTTTGTACTTAGCTATTAAGTCATGTTGCTGGGCTACAGAAACTGCAAAGAGGCTAGTCACTAGGGAAAGGAAGCCTAGTTGCAATGTGATGTCATTACCCAACATCACAGCATCTTTTTGGGGCTGGGCTGGGTTGTGGGCTGCATTTTGTGTCATGGGGTTTTGCAGTTTTGGCTGTAATGTCCCACTTGGGGTAAGCCAAGTATTAATTGGTCAGTGCCAGATCCCTGATGCCATTTGTTTCTAAATGGCCAATGCGTGTCATGGAAGCTCCTGTGTTGAGCGTCCTGTGTTGAGTGCCCTGGTGGTCAGTGCACGTCATAGCTACTGGTCAGAGCTTCTGCCCCCTGGTGGTCATTGCGCATCATAGCTACCAGTTGGAGAGAGGGACACTTAGCGTTTTATATATATAGATAACATTGGCAAATATGTTCTCCCATGCAGTGGGCTTTCTTATTGTTTATGTCTGCCATAATCTTATCCTCTTTTAGTCTTAAATTCTCTGTCACTCTAATTTCATACATTTCATGAGATTACTTTTTGTCTTTGAAATACAAAGCAAATATTTTTACTTGTTTGGGTAATACTATTTATTTTTATTTTTTTAAAATATATTTTATTGATTTTTTACAGAGAAGAAGGGGTGCCAGATCAGCACTCCACCACTCTATTCAGTGGTGGGGCTGGCTGGACCACCAACTGCAGCCCCTCCTCATGGCCAGCCCCACTCCCAATCAGCCCCTAACACCCCAATCAGCCCATGGGCCCCTCCCCACAGCCAGCTCTGCCCCTGCTTTCCCCATATACACTAACTTCTCACACTTCTCCCCCCATCTGCTGACTCCCAAATTTGCCCCCCCCAATCAGGGTCAGGGCCCACCGGCCAGTCACCTGTAGCCTCTCCCCCCAGTCAGCATGGCCCTGATCAGGGAGAGCCAGCCAACCAACCTCCTGCCATCTCCTCCTCCTGACAGTCCCTGCCTCCATCTGCCCCGATTGGGGCCCTGGCAGGCCAAAACCCATTCATGCATGAATTAGCGCACTGGGCCTCTAGTAAACAAATATGAGAGCTGTACTTGTGCCCATTACCATCCATACAAGTTCTTGCAAGTTCATTTTTGATGGATAAAGTTCAGGATTTTTGAAATCCCTTTGATTCAGTGTATGCTTGATCACAGATATTCATTTAGTTCAGAATAGCTGATTTCACTAATTCTCCTGATTCAGGTTTTCTAAATAGGAAGAAGAATTCTATCTATGAAATACAATGTTTCTTAGTATATACTCTTCACAATGCTTCTCCTGTCCCAAGTTCACAGTGTTTCTCATAAGTGACTAAAGTCCAGAAATAATGTATCTTCCATTGAAACCAGTTTGGCTCAATGGATAGAGTGTCAGTCTGAGGATTGAAAGGTCCCAGATTCTATTCCAGTCAAGGGCATGTACCTTGGTTCTGGCTTGCAGGAGGTGGCTGATCAATGTCTCTCTCTTATCAATGTTTCTAACTCTCTATCCCTCTCCCTTCCTCTCTGTAAAAAAATCAATAAAATATATAAAAAAATGTATCTTTCAGCATCTTTCTACTTAGTGTCTTCTGGGACTACTATTCTCTAATTTAATGAAGTAAGGAAATATTTGATAAATATTACAAATAATCTAGAAGGGCTATACTCTAGACAGCTGGATCAGATGACATTTGAAAATACCTATTTTTCTGATTAGCTCAGCTCATGGATATGTAAAATATATGCATAAAAGGAGGGTATAATATAGTATTTTCTGTCTGCATCTGTGTCTTTTCTGCCTTTTACTAGTTGAGTTCACTAATCCCTAACAATATGTTTAGTAGGCAATTTGTGTGGGTTTTAATTTCTGGTCTTCTTTTGGATTTATCTTATGATTCCATTGCAATTCAGTAAATTTCCATTGAAATTTACATGAATTCCTTGAAAACTTTGAATGAAGCATATTTAACATGTGTCCCCTCTCATGTTTAATTTTTTTAATGTTTCAAGTACGTTTTCTAACTAATAGTTGCTATGTTATGGATAATTGTGGGCACTTTGTGTCAAACAGTGTACTACTTTCTAGAGTGTCTTTTTATAGTTGTTTTTTTTTTTTACAGTCTGCAATTTGCTAGGTGGATATTCAAATTAACTATAATAGTAACAATTTTGACACATTTTACTAAACAATATTTTATTTCTTTAATAATAGCACTAGAGATATTCCAGATATTAATGAAAGGGTCTAACAGTTCCATTATTTAATATAATATGAACTGCTGATTTAAGATATGTTGTTAACAATGTATTCTTCTATTTCTAGTAGACTATAAGTTTTTATCAGAAATGTGTTCAATTTTATCAAATGTATCTCAGCATATTTCATTATTTTATATTAACTCAGTGTTTTATTAATAGATATCCATTATCAAAGCACTTTTGCATTGATGGATGCGATTCTGTTTATGTCAGGTTTTTATTTTTAACATGCCACTGAGAAAAGTCTTGCCTAAATTGTAGCCCATAACAGTTTTCAGTTCTTCAATAAAAAATCATTTTTGAATAATACAGCTCATTTTCATATTTAAAAATATATGTAAGTTCTCAAAATAACATATTAGCTAATCAGGTACAATGACATACTAACGGATCTAGTTTCTGAGTGGATATAATAAATATTAAAGAAAATACATAGTTTCACGCGTATTCACATGCAAATACATACATACACACACAACTGATGGTCAGTTTTCTGCACTGTTCACTGCATCATGAAAAGGATAATCACTTACTAACCCACAACAGCTAATGTGAAACATACCTAATTTATAATAATGCATAATTTCAAATATTCTTATTAAAATTTCAGATTGAAACATTGAAAATGATGGAAATACTGTCTATTTCCAAGTAATAGAGAATAAAATGTAGATGCAACATAGTAGTACTTCTCTCATCAATAGTCTTTACAGCTGATCTAAACAAGAAAACACATTTTATTTTGCTGCTGGATTAACAGAAACAGGTTTTAAGCAAGCTTATTTGCTAAAAATCTGAGAATTGTTTTCCTATTGCACAGAGTAGAGACACATAAGACATCACATAGAGTACTTAGATGGGTATTGCCTGTTTAGGAGGGAGAGTTTTTCTGGGCCTCTTGTCCTTCACATTTTCTTATATTTTCACATCAAGGTCTAACCACTCTTTTATAGGAGCCATTTCAAAGGGCTGCTATACCATAAACAATAATGTCCTCCACTTCTTACCCAGCAGTTTCATGTCTCCTGATAGCAACCATGAAACAGTAAGGGGCTAATTTATTAGCTAAAATGCATGTAGGATTAAATCTTGGACCCTTTTCAGTTCTTGTCAGTTTTAAAGATGAGGGTGGTATGCTGTCAGAACATGACTGTTCAGGGACCAGGTTTGGGAATATGAGATGAACCCTTGGAATCTAGTAGCAAATTTTCTCACACACTGTTAGGTTGTGTTTGGAAGGGAAATTAAGGTAAGAATCCTGCATAATTCTTTCTGTTAAGGTACCAGAGCTAAGTTAATGAGTAGAGGTTGTGTGACAGTAAGTAGGATTGAAACAAGTACCTAAATGGAGTCTTGCTTCTAGCCCATTTTCCTCCCAAATAGAAGGAGAAAGATATGGAATCCTGGAAAAGGGCATAAAAAACAGGCTCCAAACAGGAATCAAAGTATTTATAGCTGATTAGGTAAGGGGTCCTCTAAGCTGAAATAGATGTGTCAATAAAGATGACTGTACTTACTGACACAGGGATTGAATTGGACCAAAGATACTCACTTGGTCCCAAAATAGCAAGTGAAGAGCAAGCAGCCACCATGTGGCTCAAAACAAAGAAAATGTAAATTCCTTGTTTATTGGCACAGGCTTCTTGCTCTTTGTATACTATTTCTATTTCTCATGTACTTGAGTTCAGCTTCTTTAAGGAGAAAAATAATTAGGTGTGGAGTTGAGTTCCCCTTATTTCCCACATGAATTTACTGGGGAGAAAATATAAAACTTTTATGATTCTGATATAAACTGGTGCCTAACTCATGGTCTAAGACTCCTGAGGGGAGAGAGTTCCCAAATTCAATTGAGAAAAGTTTACAGTGGAAAGGGAAATTAAAAGGATCTTATAATTTTGTGCCAATTCAACACACTATTGTAGTTAAATGCAGAAAGGGATGGATAGAAATTAATATGCTTCTGCTTTTCCATACCTCGAGTGTTAAAGGGAATTCTCTGATTCAGGAATGGTGGGTTGTACAAAGGTACCAGTGGAAACTGTAGATTAGCTCTTCACTTCTTCCAAACTGCCTCTGTGTCACATCCAAAATGGACTAGCAGAAACAATTTAGAATCCCAAGTTAAGAATGGGAAATCATGGCTTAGTTAAAGTTTAATGACTACCAGAGTATTCACAAAGACCATTTTTGAATATAACCTCATCACCAGACTGACCAAGCCAGTTGGTTTGCTCCATTTTTAAAGTGGCTTTTAGGCATCTACTTGGTTTTTGTCAAAACTAAAGTTCTATTGTATCCCATGGGAACCTTGTGACTCTCAGGCCTGACATCCTCATTTTGCAGTTGGTTAACTTCGACTTGATCACTAACAAGGCTGAAAGGCCCCAGCAGATTTCATTAGTTAAATAGAAATATTATATTTAAAACCACAGCCAGCCTAGTTCTAGCACAATCTTGGTTTTACATGAAATTTTGATACTTTTATTGTTATTATTCAAATATCTCAGAGGAAACAAAAAATAATAAGATATGGAGACAAAAACATCAAAGAACTACATTCCATGGGGAAAGGAAACATAAGTAAATGCTTATAACAATGAAAAAAACTGAAGGCAATAATCAAGATAGGTTCTGTGTGGTAAAAGCAGTGGAAGAAACATTTATCTAATTAAGCCGCTAAAAATAGTTAGGATGAGAACCCATGATATTTTGACAACTGCAGTAAAACTCTTCATGCTACCAAAGTATTTAATCAGGTTTACAACAATGATTTTTTTGAGCAAAAATAAAAAGGAAAAATGGAAACAAACAAATAAAAAAAAATAAAAACAAAACACAAAAACATGCACCTGGCTGGTGTGGCTCAGTGGCTGAGCATCAACCTATGAACCAGGAGATCACTGTACAATTCACATTCAGGGCACAGTAGGCTTGGTCCCTGGAGGCAATCAATGCTTCTTTTTCATCATTGATGTTTCTCTCCTTCTCCATTCCTCTCTGATATCAATAAAAAAATATATATTTAAAAAAATGATCATAATGTTACACATATAACCAGCATGTGAGGTACAAAATAAAATATAGTTTAATGGTGGTAGATTGTAAATAATGATGTTCTTTGGAGTTTGGTAGAAAAAAATGAATTGGTAGATCTCTTTTCTAGTAATCTGTTGTTATATAACAAAGTACTAAAAACTTTTGCAATTTAAAACAGGAATCATTTTGTGCATTAGGAGCTCTGATACATTATTTATACAATTATTCATTTTCCTGTAACACTGATGAATATCACTGCTGTCATTCTACTGGCAACTGGTATAGCTTTCAAGATTCAATATCCCTTCACTAACCTATCTAGAGACTTAAGGAGGGTGACTAGAAGGATTAGTTCTGCTGAAACAATCAAAGAGCATGCCTAACCTGGTCCTCCCACAGGGCAGTCTCTGGGTAGTCAAACTTATTACAGGCTGTGTCATTGCACCCAGATAAAATTCCAAGAGGCCCAGGTAGGAGCAGTGAGCCATCTAATAACCCAGCACTAGAAGTTTTAGAACATCTTTTCCTCCATATACTGTTGACCAAAATGTTACTGTCTAGTTGACATTCAAAAGAGGGAAAATAAATTTATCTTTCTCAATGGGCTGAGTAGCAGATAATTTACTACCTTTGCTAACCTGCCCATTGAGAGAAAAAAAATAATTTATATTTTTCATTCTTGAAAAATACTATTATCCTTTCAAGGGTCTCAAAAGTCTTATCTCATTATGTAATCACATGCAACTCCAGGATCTTTTAAACAGATTTACGTTTCCCCACTGTTCCTCTCACCCTGAAGATCTGTGCAATAGAAACCAGTTATCTTACACTGCCCCCAACCCTGCCGCAAACACTCAACATACAATGGTGTGACAAATGGAGGATGAACACAATAAACACTCTTGTATAAAAAGTGAAGGGATAAGAAACAAACAACAGTAAATTATCTGTAAAAATTCTGAAGTCTTGAATATAATGTGTTTCTAGTTCTTCTATGGGACTCAGAGCAGCCTTGTGGAAGTGATCTTCTATATATCTTGCCTCTTCCCTCTTAGATGTCAGTTCCTCTCTTTAAATACACCTTTTACATACTAAATAGCTCACATTTAAAAAAATGCTCTCCTTACTAGCAAATGTGGCTCAGTGGTTGAGCATACACCTATGAACCAGGAGGTCATGGTTCAATTGCTAGTCAGGGCACAAGCCCGGGTTGCAGGCTTGACCTAAACCTCCTCAGGCTCATCTAAATCCTCCAGGCTTTGACTTGGCTTGTCTCTAAGATGGGAGCTATCAATTCCTTCTTTCTATGTACACTGTGGAATCATTCCTCATTGAAAAAAGAGTTCATTTCCTGCTCTCTATTTATATAACTGTGTATATTGCAGAGCAAAATAATGCAGATTTGATGTTGGAAGACTCCTGAGACTAGATCATAAAAACCTGCCATCTACCATCTGAATCTTTTGGAATGTGCACTCTGGAAAGCAGTAACCACATAAAATACCCATATACCAGTGAGAAAGACAAAATTGGCCACATGGAGAAGCCAAGTGGAGAAAGAGACTGACATGCAACCAACACAACTCATTCAGCTATTCTAGGTTGAGCACCAGATATGTGAGTGATTGATTGTCATTTGTCTCCTGACCCAACTGTCAGAAATTTTGCTCACTTTTCTATACTTAATGCCTAAAGAGGTGTTTAGCTGTCATTTATATAATTAACTAGAGGCCTGATGCATGAAATTCATTCAAGGGGCTCAGCCCTGGCAGCCATGAAGCTTGCCTCAGCCCTTGCAGCCCCGGCTTTGTCCTGAAGGTTGTCCAGAAGATTATCCAGAAGTCCTTCCACTTTTCAGTCTGATTAGCATATTATGCTTTTATTATTATAGATTATTGTAGAAATTTTAATTGCTCAATTACAGAATTATAATTCTCTTTGTAGAAACTTTTAATAGTAATGATCAAAAGGATAAAATTATTTACCCACAGTAATAACATATATTCTATATAAATTATTTACATTATTTATTTTATAAAGTTTTTTACTTAAGATTTAAATTATAAACACATTTTATGTTAGTATATATTCTATAACTCATTTTAATAGTTATATTTCATTTATGCAGGCAATATTTATTGAGAATCTACTATGTATTACTAACTGTGCTGGGTATGATTAGATACATAAATGAGAAAAAAATGGTCCTGCCACTGTAGAGTTTTAATCTAGTGTGGCAGACAATCTATAAATGTTGCTGTTTAATTTTCCTAGGAAGCCGCTATTGCACAGTAGGCTTATTAAGGAGCACTCTTTGGATCAACACCTGTAGGAAAGAGGAGGGTGGCAGTACTTGGCAGAGGAAAAATCAAGTTCTGATGGAGGTCCCACCATGGTTTCAGCCAAACCCACAGGAAACTAGAGCTAAAATATCTTCAGTTGGGTAGAAATGACCAGACTCATTAAAGACCATCAAAATAATATTAAAAACGCTTCTAAATATCAAACTTGCTTTTGTTTTGTCGTTTGGTTTGGCCTAATTTTTAATGAAAAAAATCAGATTAGAAGCAAAATAAGCTGATATGTAACAAACAGATGATCATAAATTATTATGTGTGAAGCAAGATGGGACATCAGAAAGATGACCAAATAAGCCCACCACTTGCTCCCCTCAACAACAATAATTTTACACCCTTCTACAGACAAAAGGGCTTTTGTGGAGGCTTTGGGATCCAAAGAAGACTTTGAAATTCTGGTGCAGTCCAACACTAAGGGGAACTGATTTGAAATGGTAGGCTTGTACCTATATGGATGACTCACCAACCATGGTCCAGGCTACAGATCCAAAAATAGCTCCATATCCCTGTGGACTTGGCTATAGACTCATTTAGCCTAAGTTCTGCTCTGAATACCATGCACCAAAGCTAGGAGGAATCATGCCTGCATGTGTATTGGATAAGAGGTACACAGATCTTAGTCATGCTATGAATGATGAAGTAGCCCACGAACTGGCTGTAGCCCCTCTCAGATGGAGCAAGGAGAGAGCCAAGGTAAGCTAGCCAAACTCAATCAGAATATATATCCTGATAGGGTCCAATCTTTACCCTCACAGTCACACTCTGCAAGCAATCCAATTGGCACAGGGACTCAACAGAACACATTCCCATTCCTGCTCCTGGAGTCCCTGATAGGGCCCTATACTTGACCCAAGGCCCTCCAGCCACAATTAGGGAGTAGTCCAAAGACAAGGTAGAAGACATGACCCTCTATGCATCCAAAGCCACATCCACTGAACTCAGTCTTCATTGTGGAACCTAAAATAGCCAGGGGTTCACTTCCACCTCCTCTCAGCCAAAGTTCAGGGCCAGTCCCACTCACTCAGATTCCCATTCAGTGAACAGGCAGGAGTCTTACCAGGGACCTGGTGGGACCCACACTATCTTCACATTTGGTAATGGACCCATTGTCTAAAAACAACTGTGGACCATGAAGTGCACAGTTTCCTATCACCACTCTACTGAACAATGTATTTAGTGTAGACAGTCTTATCAACCCAGAGACCACATGTGATCCACAATGCCTGAGCTCCTGATAACAAAACCACCAATCTTGAATCCCATTGCAGACTTATTAACATTCTCAAAACCAGCTCCAACCCAGTATGACTGTGATTACAGAAGTAATCCCAACTGCCCAAAGGACTGGTAAAAGAAAAAAAAAACTAGCCTATAAAGAATGAAAGAGACATCTGCTCATAGGCACCAAGAATTAGGTACATATGACACCACCAAAGGAAACTAAAGGTCCAGTAACTGACCCAAAGAAATTAAGAGTTATGATTTGCTTGACAAAGAATCCAAAGTAATTATTAAAAAACTCAATAAAAGGCAAAACAACACAGATAGACAATCATACAAACTTAGAAAAAATAAACAAAATATAAACCTTAGTGAAGAAATAAAAACCATAAAAAATAACTAAATGGAAATCTTGGAGTGAACATGCTGCCTATAAGATACGCATTTTAGGTAAAAAAATGATGGGATGCAAAAAAGATATTCTATACAAGAGAGAGACAGCAGGAGTGACTCTTCTTATATCAGATAATATATATTTTCAGTCAAATTCAGTTACAGAAACAGAGAAGTTCATTGTATAAAAAAGGGTCAGTTCATCAAGATATTATGTACTGTATATGCACCCAATATCAGACCATCTAAGATTTGTTGTTGTTTTCTTACATTATTTTTATTCAACTATAGCTTACATTTAATATAACTTTTTATTATTTTCAGGTGTGTAGCATAGTGGTTAGATAATCTTATACTTTACAAAGTATCCCCCTGTTAATTCCAGTACCCAGTTGTCATCATACATACTTACTACATTAACATTGACTATGTTCCCTATGCTGTACTTTACATCCCCATGACTATTTTGTAACTACTAATCTGTACGTATCCGTCCTTTCACTTCTTTCACCCAGAAAACAGAGTACCTACATTTTTAAAGCAAACTTAACAGAAACAAAGAGAAAAACCGACAGTAATAAAATTGTACAGGACTTCAATACCCTACTTTCAACACTGGATAAATTATCCAGACAGAAAATTCATAAGAAAGTATTGGACTTGAATGGTGTTAAACTAAATGAACCTAATAGACATACTCAAAATATTCCACTACAGAGCATGAAACTAGAAATCAATGATAGGATGAAAACTAAAAAATTCACAGATACATATATATGAAACAACACACTTCAGAGCAACTTATGGGTCAACAAAGAAACTGAAAATTAAAGTAAACTAGTATCTTAAGATACATTACATACAAAACTTATAGGATTCAGAAAAAGCAGCCTATAGAGGAAGGATCATATCAGTAAATTTCTACTTAAAACAACCTCAAATAAACAACTTAGCTTTGTACCTTAAGGAATTAGAAAAATAAGAACAAGACCAACAATTAAGTTCCAAGTGGGACTAAGGGAGGAGATAACAAAAATTAGGGCAAAAAATAGAGACTTGAAAGATAATAGAAAAAAATCAATGAAACTAAGAATTGATTTTTAAAATGGTAAGTAAAATTGGCAAACCTTTAGAAGGACTAACCAAGAAAAACACACAGAAAGAACTCAGACAAAATAATAAATAAAAGAGGAGACATTACAACTGATACCACAGAAACACATACTAGTATGAACAATTAAATGTTCAAAAACTAGATAATATGAAAGGTAATGAGTAAATTCCTATAAATATATAACTAACCCAGATTGAATCATAAAGAAATAGAAAATTTGAACAAATCAATAATGACAAATAAGATTAAATCATTAATGGAAATTCTCCTAAGAAAGAAAAGTCCAAAACCAGATGGTTTCACTGGTAAATTCAACAAACATTTAGGGAATAATCATTAATGCCAATATTTCTCAAATAATTTCAAAAAGCCTAGTAGCTCAGTTGGTTAGAATGTCCTCTTGATATGCCAAGGATATGTGTTTGATTCCTGGTCAGGGCACATGCAAGAATCAATCAATCAACACATAAGTAAATGGGAAAACAAATAGGCCTCTCTCTCTCTCTTCCTTCTTTTTCATCAATAAGAAAAAAACAAAAACAAAAAGCAACAACACCAAAATAGAGGCCTATTATCAAAGGAAACCACAGTCCAACATCCCTGATGAATATAGATGTAAGAATTCTCAGCAAATTATTAGCAAACCTTATCAATTGTACATTGAAAAGATCATACACAATGACCGAATGGATTTATCCCTGGGAACCAAGAACAGTTTAATATAAACAAATCAATAAACATAATACATCACATTAATAGAATAAAGGGATAAAATCACAGGATCATCTCAATGGATACAGAAAAACATATTTGACAAAATTCAACATCTATTCATGATAGAAGTTATAACCAATTTGAGTGAAAACATATGTCAACATAATAAAGGCCATATATGACAACCCAGGGCTAAAATAATACTTTCAAAAAACTAAAAGTTTGTATTCTAAAATCAAAAACAAAACAGAGTACCCACTTTCACCACTCTATTTAACCTAGTGCTAAAAGTCCCAGCCAGAGCAATTAGAAGAGAACAGAAAAATAATCCAAATGCACTCCCTATAAAAATTCCAATTGCACTTTTTACAGAAACAAAAACACAATTATAAAATTCATATAGAGCTACAAAGGACTCTGAATAGCCAAAGCAACCTGGAGAAGAAACAAGATAGCTAAACGCATAATATTTGCAATTTCAATATATTCTACAAATGTATAATAAACAAAACATTATGATACTGGTATAAAAGAAGACACATTCACCAATGGAAGAATACTGAGAGCACAGAAGTAAACCCATGCATATACAGCTAATAGCCAACAAAAAAAGCCAAGCAAACACCCTGTAAAAAAGATACACCACCAACCTCCATAAATGATGCTTGGAAAACTGGATATTCACATGTAAAAGTATAAAATTTAACCCCTAGCTTAACACTCACAAAACACAATAATTAACCTGAATTAGATTAAAGATGTAACCGTAAGAACTGTAGAATATAAAATTTCTAGAAAAAAAGTTCCACAACAAAAGCAACCATTTTTTTTAATCTGAAAGCATAAATAAAAAAGCAAGAAATAAGTAGGGCATTTCAAACTAAAAATAATTTTCCCAGAAAAAGAAACAGACAACAAATGGAGAGTTAAACTACATAATGGGAGAAAAGAGTTGCAAAATATATATTTGATAAGGGATTGTTATCCAAGATAAATAAGACACCCATGTAACTCAAAGACAATAACTAATCATCAAGAAAAAAAAAATGTGCACATGACTTAAGTAGATATTTTCCCCAAAAGAATATATATAAGTTGTCAACAAGGTACATGAAAGATACTCACTAATCATCAGGAAAATAATATAACTAGAAGTTACACTTAAGCCCTGAGACTCCACCCATTCCAAGCTCACAGAGAGGCTTTTGCAGTTTTTCAAGTCTGGTATCGTAAGGCTGAATCCAACACAGAAGTTCTCCCAGCATAGTGAAAATGCCAAGACAAGGGAAGGGATCACAAACAAAAGAAATGGAGGAAAACAAACGACTGGATATAGAGTTCAAAACCACGCTTATAAGGTTTTTCAAGAATATCCTAGAAAAGTTGGATAAAGTTAGCGAGTCCCAAGAAGAGATGCAAAAGGACCAACTAGAGATGCAAAAGATCCAATGAGAGATGGAAAAGGACCAACTAGAGATGATAAAGGACCAAACAGAAATTAAACATACACTGACTGAAATAAAAAATATTATACAGAGACCTAACAGCAAACTAGCGGAAGGCAAGAATCAAGTCAAAAATTTGAAATATAAAGAATCAGAAAACACTCAACTGGAAAAGCAAGAAGAGAAAAGAATACAAAAATGTGAACATAATGTAAGGAGACTCTGGGACAGCCTCAGCATACCAACATCAGAATTGTGGGAGTGCCAGAAGAAGAGAGCGAGCAAGATACTGAAAACCTACTTAAAGAAATAATGACTGAAAACTTACCACATCTGATAAAAGAAATAGACTTACAAGTCCAGGAAGCACACAGAACCCCATATAAAAGGAATCCAAAGAGGACTACACCAAGACACATTATAATTAAAATACCAAGAGCAAAAGACAAAGAGAGAATATTAAAAGCAGCAAGAGAAAAACAATTAATTACCTACAAGGGAACACCCATACGACTATCAGCTGATTTCTCAACAGAAATGATGCAGGCTAGACGGGAGTGGCAAAAAATATTCAATGTGATGAATAGCAAGAACCTACAACCAAGATTACACTATCCAGCAAAGCTATCATTCAGAATTGAAGGGCAGATAAAGAGCTTCACAGATAAGAAAAAGCTAAAGGAGCTCATCAACACCAAACCAGTATTATATGAAATGCTGAAAGGTACTCTTTTAGAAGAGGAAGAAGAAAAAGGTAAAAGATAAAAAATTATGAACAATAAATACATATCTATCAACAAGTGAATCTAAAAATTAAGTGAATTAAAAATTTTGTCAACAGAATCAACTGGTGAATATAATAGAATCAGGAGCACAGAAAGGGAGTGTACTGATAATTCTCAGGGGGATAAGGGGGAGGGGTATACAGGGAGTGACTGGACAAAAATCATACACCTATGGACTCATCAATGCAGGGGAAGGTAAGGGTAGAGGGAAGGGTGGGAGTTGGGTGGAGGGAAGGTATGGAGGGGAAAAAAGAGAGACAAATGTAATAATCTGAATAATAAAGATTTAATTTTAAAAAAAAAGCATGGCATACATACAGTAAAATAGTTTTCAGCCATAAAAAAAGAAGAACCCTTCCATGGCTGCGTAGCTCATTTGGTTAGAGTATTGGCCTGTGCAACAAAGATTGTGGGTTCAATTCAGGTTAGGGAACATGGTAGGTTACAGGTTCAATCCTTGGTCGAGATGAGTATGGAAGGCAACTGATTGATGTTTCTATATCACATCATTGTTTCTCTCTTTCTCTCTCTCTCTCATATATGGAATCTAAAGAAAAAGTAAACTGATGAACAAAATAGATCCAGAGATATAGAAACATGGAACAGATTGTTGAATCTCAGCATGAAGGCAGGGATGGGTGAGTGGGTAGGAAGATATCAACCAAAGAACTTATATGCATATATGCATAATCTATGGATACAGAGAACAGTGTGGTAAAGGCCTGGGGTGGTGGGGGATGGGGAATGCAGGCTAAAAGGAGCCAATGGGGGAGGAGAGAAGGGAACATCTATAATACTTTCAACACTAAAGATAAACTTAAATACATGGTAATATAATAAAAATAACATAAAAGCAGAATCCTGCCAGTTGCAATAACATGGATTGGCCTTGAAAGCATTATGCTAAGTGAAATAAGTCAGTGAGAGAAAGACAAATAGTGTGTGATATCACTTACATATGGAATCTAAAAAAAACAAATTCATAGAAACAGAATGTAGAATGGGAGTAGTGAGAGATGTTGGCCAAATGGTATAAACTTCAGTTATAAGATACATAAGTTCTGAGGATCTAATATTTAGCATGCAAACTATGGAACCGACCCCACCATTCTGTTAATAGTAATTCTCTCTAAGTGATGTCTTATGAAAGTGCATGTAACTACAGATAAATAGCCTTTCTGCTTAAAGTATTCTGGGAGCTAACCTCAAAGGAGCAGACTCCAGCCTTCAGGCATTTAGCCTCTAAATCTGTTCACCTTCAACTGACCAACACCTGACCATCATTTGACAGGCTCTCAGATGGTGATTGGAGCAGACTGTGCTGATGTGCATGTATCACCCTCAACAGAGAGCCACAAAGACTCTCTTTTCCTCTGGTTCCCTTTGTTCTGTCTTAACCTTCCCACTCATAAAACCCTTGTCTGGAAGCATGAAACAGATGGACAGATTGCATAGGGAAAGTGGGAAGGGGGTTCCCTCCAGGCAGCCTGCATCCTCACCAATCAGGGATGGGGCCTAAACTAGCAGTCAGACATCCCTCTAGCAATCTGGGACTGCTGGCTCCTAACTGCTCACCTGTCTGCCTGCCTGATCACCCCTAACTTCTTCTGCCTGCCTTCCTGATCACCCCAACTGCCTCTGCCTGCTTGATCTTGTCCCTACTGCCCTGTCTTTGCTGGCCTGGTTGCCCCCAACTGCCCTCCTCTGCTGGCCAATTTGATTCTTATTGGTTGGGTTCTTTGACAGTCAGAGCAAAATCTCTGCCTCCTTGACAGCCCTTGTCTCCTCACAGTTGACCCATATTTGGTTCTGATTGGTTAGTTTCTTTGCGAGTCAGAATCTTTGGGCCTATCAACAGGGCCTGATCACAAAGGCAGAGCTGATCAGCAGGGCTGGTGGAGGCCTGGAGACAAATGGAGGTACAGCTGCTTGCCAAACTGGGAGAGAAAGAGAGAGGCAAGTCCTGATCAAAAGCTGCCACAGAGGCAACTGATCAGTCCCTGATTCTCTCCTCAGGCCTCTCTTTGCCCTGATTCACTGCCCCTTCAGCAGTTTTGGGGCACCACAGAAGTAGTCAGTGTTGTGTTGCTCTGACAACCCAGTGCTGACTGCAGGACTGACTTCCAGTTGGTCAAGCCATGGTTGTTACTGGACGTTATGACCCAGAGTTTTTCTATATTAGGATATAATAGCCTATAAACACAAACAATAGAAAAGTGAAGGCCTGGAGTAGGGTGTAAGGTGAGTGGGGGGGCGGGCAATAGGAGACATCTGTAATACTCTCAACAATAAAATAAATTAAGTAAACAAACAAAAATTCCCTGCCTGCACTCAGAAGTTAACATTTACAACATTAGTCCATGTCCTCTCAAGCTGCCTGCTCCTAAATACACTTCCTTTCCTATACAAGTATTTGCCTGTCAATTATTGGCTTTTCCAGCAGCAGGCAGCCAAATCTGGGTTCAGTATAATTATCTATAATAATAAAAGCATAATATGCTAATTAGATTGGACAGCCAGTCGTCCTTCCAGATGACCTTCTGGACAAGCCAAGGCTGCAATGGCTGAGGCAAGACACTGCTGCTATGAGGGCCAAGCCACTTGTAGGAATTTTGTGCATTGGGCCTCTTGTAGTTAATATTGCATTGTACACTTTAAAGTTGCTAACAGAATAGATCTTAGATGTCTTCACTACACACACATGAACTGTAATTATGTGAGATGATGGATGTGTTAATTAATCATTTTGCACACTTCACAATTTTATATGTCAATTATACTATGTAAATGCAATTGACTGGAATAATAATAAATAAAAGGGTAATAATAATAATAAAAGGGTAATATGCTAATTAGACTGGACGTCATTCCAGACATCATTATGGACAAAGCTAGGGCCAGAGGGAAACCTGGGTCCTGGGTGCCTGCTGGAAAGTGGAGCCAAGCTAGCCTGGGTTCTGGGTGCCAGAGGGAAGCCAGTACTGGCAGCTGGGGGAAAGAAAGCCTACTCTTGCTGAATTTCATGCATTGGGCCTTTAGTATCTCAATAAAGCAGGTAAAATGCAAAGGACAAAACAAGTGCTTTTTAGTTGAAGGTGACAGGTTGAGAGCTATACTCTTCCATTTCTGACTACTTCCATGTTACCCCATCAGAGCTGAGCAGTTAGTTGTAACAGAGACCAAAAGTTCCAACAACTTCAAATATGTGCCTCTTTCTCTTTACAGGAAAACTTTACTAATTCCTGGGTTAGTACCTCTAGATTACTTTTATTATTATTATTATTATTATTATTATTATTATTTGTTGTTAATCCTTACCCAAGGATTTTCCATTGATTTTGAGGGACAGAGAGAGAAACATCCATGTGTCTCATATTGACTGGTTGCCTCCCTCATGAGCCCCAACCAGGGTCAGAGATTATGCCTGCAACCAAGGTACATACAATTGACTGGAATCAAACCTAGGACTCTTCGGTTCATGAGCCAATGCTCTAACCACTGAGAAAAACTGACTAGGGGTAGAGTACATGTAGTGTTAATGAGGTTTGATTAATCCATATAAATTGTCAAATTGTTAAAAATAATTATAAAATCCAATTAAAATTAATAACATAATAAATCATAGGTAATCTTTTTTGATATACTATAATATTTTATTTACTTCATTTCTATGCAATGTATATATGAAAGGTCATCTATCATTCAACAAATATTTACTGTGAACTTACTACATAACAGGCTATTTCTAGGACTTATACAATATGAACAAATTATACAATGTTAGTTCTATAATTATCTCATCAAATCCTTCTTGCAAACTTTGATTTTTAAAATATATTTTTTTTATGGTTGAAAGTATTACATATGTTTCCTATTTGCCTCCATTAACCTTTCCAGCCTGCCCCACCCCCTGCCATGTGGCCTTGAGCCATGGATATATGGTAGATTTATAAAGGAAAATTTTTTTTCTCTGTTATGCTTTTAAAAAATATTTACTGAACAATTTATTAGATAACTAGAGGCTTGGTGTATGGATTCATGCACCAGTGGGGTTCCGTGACCTGGCCTGTGGGACTGGGCAAAACAGGCTTTCCAACATCCCCCAACTCATCCCGAATTGTGAGAGAATGCAGGCCAGGCCGAAGAACCCCACCTGTGCACAATCAGGGTTGGGGAGTGTGCAGGAGTTTAGCCAGCCTTGGAGGGAATATGAGAAAGCTCCAGGACATGACCGGCCTGTCTTATTCAGTCACAACCGTCCAGACCCCCAGTAGGAAGCTAACCTACCAGTCAGAGGGACTACCTCTGGTGGTCAGTGCATGTTATAGCAAGCAGTTGAGTAGTTTTAGCATATCATTAACATATTATGCTTTGATTGGTTGAACGCCTGACTGAACACAGCATATTAGGCTTTTATTATACAGTGGTACCTCAAGATATGAGTTTAATTCTTTCCGTAACCTTGCTTGTATCTCAAGTTGCTCGTATCTCAAAGCAAATTTTCCCATTGAAATCAATTGAAATGCCGTTAATCCGTTTCAGCCCCCAAAATGCCACCCCAGTTGTTCTTGTTACGTGTTTTTTTTTTAATATATTTTATTGATTTTTTACAGAGAGGAAGGGAGAGAGATAGAAAGTCAGGAACATCGCTGAGAGAGAGACATCGATCAGCCGCCTCCTGCACGCCCCACAGTGGAGACGTGCCCGCAAGCATGGTACATGCCCCCGACTGGAATCAAACCTGGGACCCTTCAGTCCACAAGCTGATGCTCTATCCACTGAGCCAAACCGGTCTTGGCCTTGTTACGTGTTTTTGAATAAGAAAAAATGTATTTATAAATGACAAATAAAAACATAATAAAATAGAATGTAAAGGAACAAACTGTTTTTATAAAGTGTATTTACCTACTCCTTACACTCTTAATGCTACACTTTATCCCTAAACTGAATGTAACTTAACTAATCTTCACTGAACTTAATTGCTACTGGTCTTTGCATTTTTGGCCGATTTAAAAAAAAAAAAATGTGTCCAACGAGATTTGCCTCTTCCTCCCTTTCAGAATGATTCTGAAATGGGTGAGGCAAGTTTCATTGAACAGCTCCCATGCATGACCAGTAGCAACTTTTTCGGGGTGTTTCTTTTCCACGAAGTGTAACACCCTCTCCCACATTCCTAGGATCTCCTTTATCTCACTTGTAGAGATCTCCTCTACCTCTGGCTCCTCCTCGAAACCAATTTCTTGGAGAACCTCCTCTTGTTGCTGAGACTGCAACTCTTGTAACTCCTCTGTGGTGAGTTCCAGAGAATGCTCCTGGACGAGCTCATTCACATCTCTCTCATCCACCTCCAGGCCCATAGATTTTCCCAGAGACACTATCTCCTCCTCCACTGGCACCTCGGGTTTGAATCCTTCCAAGGTCTTTTGGCTACGGCCTCAGGCCACAGCTTCTTCCATGCAGAGGTCAAAGTCCTCGTTATAACACCCAGGCAGGCCTGATCAATAATTCTGAGGCATATCACGATGTTAAAGTGGTTCTTCCAGAACTCTCAAAGGGTGAGGTTTGTGTTCTCCATCACCTCAAAGCAGCACTGGAACCGGTGCTTGATGTACAGCTTTTTAAAATTAGAAATCACCTCCTGATTCATGGGCTGCAGGATAGGAGTGGTGTTGAGAGGTAGGTAGACAACCTTTATAAACTTGAACTCTTCGAGGAGTTCATCTTCGAGGTTTGGTGGGTGAGCAGGAGCATTGTCGAGGACGAGGAGGGCTTGCATGGTTAGGTTGTTTTCCTGTAGATATTTCTTAACAGAAGGGCCAAAAACCAGGTTTACCCACTCCACAAAGAACTGCCTGGTGACCCATGCCTTTGGGTTTGCCCTCCACATAACTTGCAGTTTATCTTCTAAAATCTCATGTGACTTAAAGACTCTGGGGTTTTCTGAATGGTATACGAGCAGAGGCTTGATCTTGCAGTTGCCACACTCATTGGCGCACAGTGCCAGAGTTAGCCTATCCTTCATGGGTTTGTGGCCTGGCATTTCCTTCTCCTCTGCCATTATATAAGTCCTATTCAGCATCTTCTTTCAGAAAAGCCCTGTCTCGTCACAGTTGAAGACTTGCTGGGGGATATATCTTTTGGCTTCTATCAGTTTGGAAAAGTTTTGAGGTAATCCTCAGCTGCCTTCACATATGAACTTGCTGCCTCACCATGCCTGACAATGGAGTGAATGCCAGACCTTTTCCTGAAGTTATCAAACCAGCCTCTACTGGCTTTAAATGAGTCTTTAGATGCTTTGTCCTTGAAAGTGTGCATAGTCTGCTCCAGCAAGTCACCGTAAATCACTCGCGCCTCCTCGCATATGATGCCCTGTGGTAATGTATCTCCTTTAAGCTGTTTCTCCGTCACCCACACCATCAGTAGATTCTCTATCTTTTCATGGAGAGAGCTACGGAGCTTAGAAATTATTGTAACGCCCTTAGCTGGCGTTATACCCTTTATCGACTCATTCTGTTTAAGCACAGTGCATATCATTGAAGTACTACACCCGTATTGCCTCACCAAGTCAGCCACTCGCACACCTTGCTCATATTTTTCTACGATTTTACGCTTTAATTCAATTGACATCATTCTCTTCTGAGAACTGACCTTTCCACTCGCTTTCTTCGGACCCATGGTTATAAAAAGAAATGTGATAAAGTATGTAAATTCACAAAAGATGGTTCGACAACAAGGTAAACAAGCACACTGACTGAGGCATGTGAAACTATGAGACGCTCGAGTCGCGGTAAACTGGTGCGTCGTGTGCAGCCAGCAGATCCGCTCGATTACTCATATCTCAAATGTTGCTCATATTTCAAAGCAAAAAATTGCTAGCTCGATGGCTCGTATCTCAAAAATCTCGTATGTTAGGGCACTCGTATCTCAAAGTAACACTGTATAGGTTTGGTGGCCCAGTGCACAAAATTTGTGCATGGGAGGGGGCGTTTCCCTCAGCCTGGCCTGCACACTTTCCAATCTGGGACCCCTCAGGGGATATTGGTTTAGGTTGGATCCCACAGCATTTGTGCATCTTTCTTGAAATCCAGGACTGCTGGCTCCTAGCCACTCACTTGCCTCCCTGCCTGATCACCTCTAACCACTTTGCATGCTGTCCTGATCGCCCCAAACTACCCTGCTGCCCCCTGCTGATCTGCTCAGCCCCAACTACTCCCCTGCCAGCCTGTTCACCCCTAACTGCCTCTGCTTCGGCCCCGCCACCATGGCATTGTCCAGAAGGATGTCAGGAAGGTCCCCTGGAAGGCTTCCCAGAAGGTCTCCCAGTCTAATTAGCTTATTACCCTTTTATTATAGATAGGATTGACTCGAAGGTGTTGGAGCTTTTTACCTTCATTTGATTTTCTGGCTATAATATCTTTGCTATTATCCATATTCTCTGATAGGCTTTTCTTTTTTTCTCCATGTAAATGGGAACATTTTATTCTGCTTCCTCTGGCAGAATGAAAACTTCCTTATCAATCTCCCATTGAAAAAAAGATAGACCCTGAATTATTGCTAGGACACTTTCTCATAGTAAAGTTATCCATAGAAATATCTTTTGTATTTCTCAATAAAAATATTAAGAGATCTAATGTAAAAATATGTTGTAACTTTTAAAAATAGTCAAGTACATTGTCTATTTTGTTTTACTGTTTTCATCTACTATATTACCTTTCATAAATTTAAATATTTCTAGCAATTTATGCACAGAACAAATCATAATCTCACTTCATATAATTGTTTCAAAACACTGTGTCAATACTTGGCTACAAAGGAAAGAAAAAAATCAAAACATAATTTACTATTTAAATTACCACATAATTTATTTATTTTAAGTTAAGTAAACATCAAATTAAAGACAGTCATTGTCTAACCACATTAAAAAATTAATGAGTATCTATTCTGGGTCTGAAACTGCTAAGTCAACAGTGGTGAATAAGCAGATGAGATTTTCTTTCTTAGAGTAAAATAAAATAAAACCACTATATCATCATTTAAGGACATTGGATCATCTATATAAGTGATTAAAAGAACAGAATCAAGCAAAATTTGGGGAAATAAAAAACATTTTATAGGGTAATATACTTTACACAGTGACTTAAATAAGAAATTCATTTCTCTCAAAACTGCTCTAAGATCATAGCCTAGGCCTCCCTGTGTGGCTTGCTTATGGTCAGGCTACCAAGGCTGTTCCAGTTCTTGCTATTTCATGACAGGTATACTAGTAAAGGGTCAAAGAGAAAGCACAGGGCAGCAATATTCATGGAAATGATATGAAAGGGAAATAGATTACCTCTCTTCACATTATATTGGACAACATTGGTCACAATTCAATAAAGAGATTGCAAGTATAGTCTGCAGCTGCCAGACTGTTACAGCTACAATTCAGGTGGTTATATCAGAGAAAAGAGGAAAGGAAGGATGGATGCTGAGATTCTGTTATCAGTCTCTGCACAGACTCCAAGTTGAATATACAGTTAGCCTTGAAGGTAAGAGATATGGCTTGTGAATCTGACAGTTGTGGAGATAATTTAGGGCTGTGTTAGCTGTGATAAGAAATGTGATTTTTACTCAAAGGTGAAGAAGAGGTAATTGAAGTGTTAAGCATGAGAGTGAGAGATACCATTCATCATTTAAAAAAACAACAACATCAAATTGGCTCCCATTATAAAAAAATAAAATAAAATAGATTCTTGGTGGAAATGAGTGGATGGATAAAGAGCAATTAAAATCTTTAGCCAGACTTCTAGAATAAATATAATGACAGTAGCTGTAGAATTTATATTTACATTGTAGAGATATGGCTGACAATACTTCTTTGTGAATTGTATGTAGACAATAAAGAAAACAGGAGAAATAACAGATAACATACTTGGTTTTGGTGTGAAAAACTAGAGACATTGTGATGACATTTACTGAAATGAGTAATACTGTAAATGAAACAGTTTTACTGAAGTACAACAGTGGTGAGGAATCCATATGTAATGTTTTGAGCATGTTCTGTTTAAAATGTCTACTAAGAGATCCAAGTAGAATTATCAAGCAGTAGCATATAGAGGGCTGGAATGTAGGGAGCATGATGGTATATACAGCAGTTGGAAGTCTTCAATGTATGGATTACTCATAAACAAATATAAAAATAGAAGAGAGAAGAGGGCTGAAGAAAAAATCCAGAGGTATATAAAAATTATTAATTAGTCAAATAAGGAGGAATCATTGAGATATACAAAGAGGTCCCAGTCAGTAGGAAGGAATATTAAAATAGACCATGTTAAAATCATGGTATCAAAACCACTGCTTATAATCTCTGAGAAATCATAGAAAATTCAAAAGTTATCAGAACTCACAGTGTTTTAGCTTAAATTCTCTAGAAATAGACCCAAACTCTGAATACACAAATTTGCTTGTTTTGCTTATTTTTCTATTTGTTTTTGCTAATGTTCTCTTGGGAATAACATATATGAAGAAATAGGCAGAGAGCAGTTGGACTCTTAGAGGCAACAGAGGCTTCAGACCATCCCAGGGAAAAATCTGAAATTAGAATGGATCTTCAGACTTGTCCCAGTAGAGGCATTAGGGCCTTCCTTTCCTTCCTCAATCAGGTTGCCCCCAGGCATAAACTTGGGCAAGGCATGTTTCTTTAGATGGGGAAATTTCCCAGGAGGCGAGAGCTCAGGAGCTGACAAAAGCCAATAGACCCAGTAGCTGGTGGAATAGAGAGGAGGTAGCAGTTTCAGACCAGAGATGGCCCACCCAAATCTCACTTCATAGAAGCAACTGCTTCTAGGAGTACTTTAGCCTCAGTCTCCAGCATCTGCAGGGATTAACTCAGCCTGGGAAGTGCTATCATACCATGTCAGGAACAAGTTTAATAATAAAAAAAAAAAAACTAAAAAAACACACACACAAAAAAAAAAAAACTAAAAAAAATCAGACCTGAATAATAAACTGCCTAACACTATAATGTAAACAATTAGAAAATCCCAGCATAAGTAAAAGGAAGGAAATAATAAAGACTAGAGCAGAAATTAATAATGAGATAAAAAAAGGAAATATCAATGAAACAAGAGTTGACTCTTTGAAAGGATAAACAAAATTAGCCAGACTCATCAAGAAACAAAGAAAGAAGTCCCAAATAAATAAAATCAGAAAGGAAAGTGAAGAAGTAACCTCTGACAACACAGAAATACAAAGGTTTGTAAGGAAATACTATGAACACTATATGCCAACAAGCTGTACAATATGAATGAAAAGAATAAGTTCCTAGAAAAATACAATCTCCCAAAACTTACTCAGGAAGAATCAGAAAATCTGAATAGGCCAATAACAACTGAAGAAATCAAAGCAGTAACTAACAACAACAACAAAAAACAAAACAAAACAAAACACAAACAAACAAACAAACAAAAAAAAAAAAAACACCTGGCAAACAAAAGCCTAGGTCCAGATGGCTTTAGAGGGGAGTTTTACCAAACACTCAAAGAACTATACTCCTCAAATCGTTCAAATATTCCAAGAAGAAGGAACACTTCCAAACTCTTTCTATGAGGCCTGTATTACCCTAATCCCAAAATCAGATAAAGACACTGCGAAGAAAGAGAATTACAGGTTAATATCCCTGATGAACATAGATGCTAAAACCATCAACAAAATATAGCAAATCAGACCCAGCATAACATTAGCAAGATCATATACCATAACCAAGTGGGATTTATTCCAGGGAAGCAAGGCTGGTACAACATTTGCAAATCAGTGAATGTGGAGAAAAGGTAACTTTAGTTCACTGCTAATGGGAAAACAGAATGAAAGAATGTATGCACCCATATGTTCATAACAACACAATTTACAAAAGCTAAGATCTGGAACAGCCCAAGTGCCCGTCAGTAGATGAGTGGATAAAAAAGGTGTGGTACATTTATACCATGAAATACTATGCAGTAGTAAAAACAATAATAATCTAGTAGCCTTTGAGACAGCAAGGAGGGACATGAGAGTATCATGATAAGTGAAATAAGGCAGTCAGAAAATTATAAGTATCACATGATCACACTCATATGTGGAATCTAAGTAACAAGATAAACTGATGAATGGAGTGTATCCAGAGACTTGAAGGATGGAACAGAGTGTGCAAACTCAGAGGGAAGGCTGTGAAGGGTGGGTGGATGGGAGTTAATCAACTAAAGACCTATATGCATGTATGCATGGCCCATGTACACAAACAATGGGGAGGTGAGAAACTGGGGCGGGGGAAGGGGCAGGCTGGAAGGAGTTAATGGGTGAAAAAAAGTAAACATATGTAATACTTTCAACAATAAACAATTATATTTAAAAAGTGAATAAATAAAATAAAAACATCATCCATTCTAATTTCCATTTCAAAAACTGCTTCCCAGGAAAAGCAAATGTTGGTGCCAGGAGTGTTGGAGAGCACAGGCAATAGGATGGTGTTTTGAAATTCAATCACTCAACTCTGCCTGGCAGCAAAGCCCCCATCACAGGTGTTAATGAAGCACTTACAGCCACTGAGACAAGTTAGCACAACTGTTAAAATTTTAAAAAGCGATGAATTAAAATATTGTACTATAACAGTGAAAGGATATGCATAAATCTAATGCAATGCACAAACTATTTCAAAACTATAAATTAAAAAGTAAATATGCAAACTGCAGTGGACACACTTTTGGAGTGGCCATCAGTATCCATTGTTCATGCTCTTGTGTTATCCCCTCCCCTAGAGTGTAAGTGGGACTTTCCACATGCTTCTCATTAACAGAATACATCAAATGTTATAATCTGTACATGGTCACATATATATTATTATGATTAAGTCACATAAAGCTTTAGCTCTCACTTTGCCAGTGTTCCTCTTCCTGTCACTGTGAAAAAGTAATCATACTGTTAGGGAAACCCATATGGCAAGGCCTGCTGACAAACTCTAGGAATTGAGAGCAATCTCCAGCAGAGAGACAGTAAACACATCTGAAGCAAAGTTCCCACTACATCTGAATGCTGCTAACAGACAAGATCCTGCCCCAACCAAGCCTACAGATGAAACTGCAGCCCAGCCTGTATCTTGATTTCAACCCTAGAATACCCTAAGCAGAGGGCCCAGCTAAGCCATGCCTGGACTCCTGACTCACACAAACTGTAAGATAACCAATATTTGTCATTCCAAACTACATGCAATGCCTTGGCTAGATAGTTCAGTTAGAGCATCATTCTAATACTCCAAGGTTACAGTTTGGTCCCCAGCCAACACATACAGGAATCGACCCATGAATGCATAGGTAGGTGAAATGGCAGAATCCTCTCTCTCTCTCTCTCTCTTTCTCTCTTTCTCTCTTCCTCTCCCTCTCCTTCTCCTTCTCCTTCTCCCTCTCTCTGTAAAATCAATGGATAAAAAATTAAATAACATGCTAAGTTTGTGGTAATACTGTCATCCAGTAATAGAAAATTAAAAATGCAGACAATGGATTCAGGAGGCTATTGCTAAACTAGATTAACCCACCAGGAAAAGATAAGAGGCAAATGAGAGATTAATTGGAAATTGAAAGCCTATTGGAAAAGCCAGACTATCACATTGACATCTTTTTTTTTCTTTTTCTTTTTTAATAAATTTTATTGATTTTTTAAAGAGAGGAAGGGAGAGAGATAGAAAGTCAGAAACATCAATGAGAGAGAGACATTGATCAGCCGCCTCCTGCAAATCCCACAGTGGAGATGTGTCGGCAAGCAAGGTACATGCCCCTAACAGGAATCAAACCTGGGACCTTTCAGTCCACAAGCTGACGCTTTATCCACTGAGCCAAATCGGTCTCAGCCACATTGACATCTTATACAGAATCTGTCATATCTTGCAAATGGAAGGTACAGAAAATGGTTTCAGAGCATATAATGAATCATCCGTAAAACTAAGTGCCAAGAAAGATTTAAATCAGAACCAAAGCAGATATGTCACACTAAAGTAGTAAATTTGACTGGTAAGAACAGGACCCTGACACACAGAAGTATCTGGGTTCATGACCTTAAATTTTTTAATTGTAAATCTGCTAAGGAAACCTATCACTCCCTATTAAGAAATATCATCTCATCTTTATTTGAATGTGAGGGTAAATGATTGGGAGCACCATCCTGAGAAGGAAGACTTAGCACCAGGCAATAAAACCCAGGGAGCTGCTTGAATGGCTCCATGAAACATGGAGAATACAATGGACCCCACACCAAGGAAGTACTAGAAATTTTCTGATAGCAGGTTAGGATTGGATTAAAGGACACATGGCAGTGGGCATACTGGAAAGAATATAATAATTAAGATGAAAAACCCCAACAGATGATTATGTTCGAAGTAAGATCCAGAAAACATATCAAAAGATATCAAGGGGGTCTAGCAAGAGAAGCACCAGCCTCACTGAGCTCATTGGTAGTTCTGTTGAGCCAAAATCTGGCACATTTACCAAGAGAAAATGTTAAAGTGAATATCGACATTACTCTGTTGCACTATCTCTCCTCAGGAATTTGGTCACTCAAATACCATGTGGTTTTATTAACTTGCAATGGCCTAAACTTTTGTTGTTGCTTGATTTTTATCCAGCATTTATGTTTCTCAGTGGGAAAGTTAGTATGATGAAAAGCTACTAAATAGTCAAAAGAGGAAGATGTTCTTGGTTATTTAATAGAGCATTTATCTTGCAATGTAAGGGTTTTATGAATTTACCTAATTCATAATTAACATTACATCTGGACCATATCCACCATTGTTTTTCTGCATTGTTTGTCTCAATTTCTGTTTCTTATTGCTCTGCTTTCTTGCTCTTTTCCTTTATTGAGAAAAAAATTTGGTTACTATTATTATAAACTAAAAATAAAAATGTATATTTAATTTAACCAGTGCAAGGTTAATTCCAAAACGCTTAACTCCAGTCATTCTATATCAACTTATGTGTTATTTTCTATTATATATTTTATGCCATAAATTATAATTTTTTTTTATTTTAGAAAGTTAATATTCAGCCTCTCTGACGTTCTTGCATTAAATCCTTTCTTCTTGAACTTAATATTTTTATGTAATTGCTAGTTTCCTCTCAATATGTGCATTTTTAAAAACATCATTATTCTGTGTTATTCTTTAAAATATTAATTTCACTGGATATAGCTATTGCACATTATTTTTCACCATTTTGAAAATAATATTTCAAAGTCTTGTGTTCTGCCAAAACCGGTTTGGCTCAGTGGATAGAGTGTCGGCCTGCGGACTGCAGGGTCCCAGGTTCTATTCCAGTCGGGGGCATATACCTTGGTTGCGTGCACATACTGAGTGTGCAGGAGGCAGCTGATGGATGTTTCTCTCTCAGTGATGTTTCTGACTTTCTATCTCTCTCCCTTCCTCTCTGTAAAAATCTGCATTTGGGAGTTTCTGTCTCCCTCCCACTAGAGGAAGCCAGCCAGGTTCTCTGCCGCCTGTCCTCTCCACAGGCATGTCTCTGTACCTTAGCTTTTTGCAGGTCCTCTGAGTCTCTGTCAGCCCCTCTCTTTCCTTCTAGTTATATAATTTCCACTCAGCCAGTCTTCCTGTGGTTCTGGATGATGTCTATTCTGTCTTTTAGTTATAGTTTTGAAATTGTTGTGCAAGGCAATAGATTAGGTGTTCACCTATGCTGCCATCTTGGCTTCTCCACGTTTCTCAGAACTTTATGTGGGGATACTCATGAGATATTTATTATCTATCATTTAATCTGTGAGTAACAAGGTTCAGAATGAA